>JALJCO010009927.1:0-273465 GCA_023101725.1 Atherinomorus stipes
GCAAGGTGTTGTATACATTCCTGAAATTTTGCTTCATATTGGATGCTGACAGCATCACACAGTTGAAGCAGATGTGTTGAATGCACATACATGATGAGAATCTCTTGTTCCATAATTTTGGCCACTGATGGCCACTGTCCATTCACAACTGTGTTATGCTAATCTTTACCACCAGATGTAATTTTTACGAACTGTACTTGTCGTCTGACTAACTGGTTTCATCAAACTTCATAGACAAGTATAGCTGAGTATCATCTGCATAGCAATTAGAGTTTATACCTGGATGTCTAGTGATAATAGCTCAAAGAAAATCTAGACTTCATCTTATTGGCAGCATTCCTGGGGGACCTTTTCGCAGGCCCAAGCCAGAAGGGATGGAAAATCCCTCCAGCATCTTCTGGATCTCCCCCCGTTTTCTTCACATCCTTGTGCCACCAGGAATTGGCAAGTGCAGGCCCCTGCCTTCACCTTCCTCCCAGCTCCTCCTTAACTAATCTCCAATTTCTTTCCCATAGGTGGTAACCCAATATGAAGGTGGTATCTGTTCCTCTTTTTAGGTCAAAACCACAGAAGCCAAGGTTCAGCTGTTACTGAGGTAACTGGTTTTGCACCATTAAGGACTTCAGCCCCATTTCCACCAGCAGGTGTGGGTCAGGTCGGGGTGATTAGGTGGAGGATAGTGCCCTAAATCCTGATCTCGTAAGCATTCCCACAGAAGGTGGCGTATCGGATGGATAGGAATAACTGCATCAGAGACATAATAGCATGATGTCAAAGAAAAAATAAGACACAGGCCTTGAATTATAATGAAGAATGTGACAGAAACGAAGGATAACAGCGGCTGAGATCCAGCAGTTGGCATTATTTCTTCTTATCATACAGCTATAAACGACCAAAGAATAAACCATATTTTAAAACGTGTCGCTGTAGCCACTTTGTTTTTTGGTGCCAAGTTGCACAAGAAGTGATGACTTTCAACCAATCAGTGGACTGCAGTGTGTCAACAGCTTCGCTTTCTTGGGTTGGATGGGTAAGATTTGTTTCCTAAAGGTACAGTTCCCAAAAAGGTATGAAGCGGTGGTTCGGATATAAGAATATGGACAATGCCTGTCCCAGTTTTGCCTGCTGAAAAGCTAAAAAATGCAGACCATCCTGTCCCAACAGGACCGGGACCTGTGGGTGGAAACGGGGCTTTTGAATCGCCTCTTTGTCTGACCCTCTGAGAGCAGCTGGCCTGAGATCCTACCAGAGACCGATACTCTCAGATCCTCAGATATTCTGACCTTTCCACCAGGGTAAGGTTGAAGTTTTAACAATTAAAAACTAAATTGCTTTTTTGATGTAAAACAAAGTTCAACGATGATGATAAGTGTTATCTGGAGGCTTTTGAGAGAAGTGTAAAGACAGTTTCTCAACAAGGTCAGTTATAAATCCATTATTATGGAGAGATGAGTTTTGCACAGCTACATGTATGCTCCTACCTTAGGTCTGAAATATTTATGTTTCTTTCATCTCATCTCTGCAACAAAGGATTAAAAGCTTCATTCAGGAGAAGTGGAAGAAAAGCCAGTTTTCCAAATCATTTTCTTTCTGAAGTAAAAAAAAACTATCAATATCCGAGGAGAATAGCTCCAGGTACTGTCAGAGTATTTATAGTCTGTCATTCCTTGACCACCTCCAGACTATTTTGATGACCTTGCAGATTCTGCCTCCAGGTTTCAGCTCAGATCAGACACTGTGTTCTGCAATGATAACTGGAATGAGCCTGAGACAGAACAGAAACTTATACAAAATACATTTGGATAACTTTCAGTTGGCATTCTTAGTTCTGGTGATAACTTTTCATTACAAATGCATTAGTTGCACTGCAGCTGAAGTCTGAGTGTGATTCTCACTGTTGTGACAAATGTGCCACCTCGAAGTCATATCAGTACAGTCATTACTTCGTTGCCTGAACCTAGAATAAGTTATTAACATTTTTCTTGTAAGATGTTTAAAGTCTGGTTAAGCCTGAGCAACAGTGGTATTAACATTTTTCTTAATTATCAACTAACGTCAATGAATCAGTGTGATGAATAATAAGCTCAACCAAAATGTAATGTAAGAACAGAACAGCTAATAATAAAAGATAAAGAAATGTTAGATTAATGTTTGCAATAACTTCCAAAGACGGCAGACTTTCTGGAACAATGTTTTATAGATGTAGATAAGGATCTCCAGCTGGGTTGGCCTGTAACACCTAACCCAGCACACCAGCCTGACCAACACCATGTTTGAGATACGTAACAACTCAATCTGGGTTCCCTCCATTGTAAATTTATTTCAACCCAGTAAAAAATTGACCGGACCAAACTGGAGGCGGGACTTTACGACACGTTGGCGACTCGGTTCTCTAACAAAAGTCAGAATGGCAGCCGCAGAGGAGCAACGATTTAACGATGCCCTTTCTATGTCTAAAATGAGCTGCACTTGTCCTTATATTAATCACAACAACTTGCTGCTCTGAGGACTTTGCTCTCACAAAAAGGTGTTTGCATCACTTCTGTATTTCTCTGATTGGTTCTAATTGACCAATGGCTAAACCACGCCCCATAACGCGATGAGACAATCACAGTGCGCACAGCTAACCAGACACACTCGGACATTCTCTGCTTGAACGTCCATTGAAGTGCATTGAAGTTAGTCTGTTTTTGTTCGTTTTCATGTGTCTTTGTGGGTTCCTTTTTGGTTGTTTGAAGGAGCCCTATCATGAAAAATGGACTTTTAAGAGCTTTTCAGCTCTGTTACTGTGTTATTTCCTCATAAAAAACTTCATTTGAAGGAGTCATCACCCGGAAATCCCACTTTTTCACGTTAAAACGTGTACTGGAACAGGACCTCAGTTATAACGTGCCAGAAACTCCGGAAAGTGAAAGTAACTTCGTTTTTGAGTGCGGGCTCCTCTTCTCACCAGAATCGGCCACAAGCATGCGCTCTCCACAGCACGGAGTAGACTGTGGCAGGTAACTCCAACGACGAGGAGGAGGGGGGAGATGGCCGTGCTGAGTTGCCTCGGCAGAAATTCAGCAGTTTTTGATGCTCTAACAGGAGGGACAGCACTACCAGACACCAATGGATTATATTTATCAGTGAGGATGTGCAGTCGGTAAGTGTTGCTGCTTGTGTAACTTATTATCTTTTGTGTCAGAGACCAGTAAAGGATGGTTAACGAGCAGACAAGCTGCTAATGTAGCTACAGAAGCTAACACTGTTTGGTTAACTTCATGTCAGACGTCCGCTCCTTATATTCATCAGAGTCCAGCCCTTTTACTCCGCGGATCCTCTTCCTCTATCAACCGCACCGTTACGTTTTTTATCACCGTTTTTCCTCTGTTGGGACAATATTTCCTTCACCTGCTCTGTCCTGATAAAACTTTGTTTTGGATTTGACGCTTGCCTCGTGAACGCGCTTACATACAGCTCTAACTCTCGTACGTATTCTCGCGACAAACAAAAAAAGTTGGGGATAAAAAGAGGTTAAAATGAGCTCATTAAATTTCCGTCCCACCCAACTAGAATTAAAAATTCATTTGAAGATAATTTAAGGATTGTGTATGTAAAACACAAGGTTATGACACCTTTAAGTCGTTTTTTTCTTCATTTGTGCATATGTGAGTATTATGAATATTCAGGCCAAGCTGTAGCTTCCTTAACATAACTGACTGACACCGGTATACACAATGAGGTGGCACCAATCATGAAGCGTCAAATTCGCAGCATCGTAGCAAGAGAATACTAACCTATCCACACTCTCTGAGGAAGATACTAACAGCTGCAGGAAGATTTCCTCAGAGACAAACAGCCATCAGCTAACAGACGTTTGATCCAGAGTTCAGTAGAAGAGTTTTTTTTTTTTTTCAAGCTCACAGGACGGCAAGTTGGGAAAAATGAGGTTGCGTTCGGCGTGGGAGTTTATTTGTTGTACTGGATGAATCGACTTACCAGAAGTGGTTGGATTATAACTTCAGGAGAAGAAAAAAATCTCAACTTGTGTGTGAACTTCACTCCTGACAACTTCATGAATCTCAGGCAGTAAAGTGTTTTTTTTTCTCGGGGATTACTTCTGAAACCTGACGTAGTTCCACCATAAAAACGCCTCACGGACAAACACCACCGGTGAGTGAAAAACATCTCTCAGCTCAATGCTAACTGTTAGCCTATGATTTGTTTGCTAATTTACTTACTTGTCAGGGTCTCTGGTACTTCTGTGGTACTGCGTGTACTTCAAACTACATATCAGACTCTGGGTAGAGCGCATACAGCTCCATAACAGGCTGCTCCATTTTATCGCGTCGATTGGAGTCCGATTATCCATCAATGTTTATGAATAACATCCATGTGAGTGCTGAAGCTGCCAGTGTTAAGAACAATTCTGTGACCCTTCAGAATCAGTGTCTCTTCCAGGGTGACATCATGAAATGGGCGTAAAACATGTTGCAATTGGTTGAGAGCTCCGTGGATCAGTACAGTCAGCCATCTTACTTCCGTGTTGGAAATTATATGCTTAAAAAAAGTAATATCTAAAACTAAATTAGTTTCTATAGTGGCGATGGGAACATATTTAGCTTATAAATGCCTGAATTTGACTTTTGGAACGTTTGAAAAGCATGATACAGCTCCTTTAAGATGGTCAAACAGTGTGCTTGGGGTACATGCAACTCCAACACTACACAGTAAAATCCTCAGTGTTAAATTTGAGTTGTTAAATCCTATTAACTCTTTCAGAGTAATTCTAACACCATTGAGAGTAAAATGACCACCAGTGCAGGTGAAAATTTTCAGAGTTAAAACAAGTTTCCTCTGTCAGTGTATAATTGACTCTATCAAGTGTAACTAAGTGCACCCAGGATGACTCCGCCCTCTTTAGTTGAATATTTCCCATCATGCTTTGTGACTTCTCTGTATGGTCCTGCACCGCGAGTTAAGTAGATATGTGATCCCTTTGGGTCTCCTTGGTGTGTAGTATGTGTCCATCAGCATATGTTGTTGAGGTCAACAGTTTGTCACCAGCACACACCTGACAACTGTCATAGCAAAAAGCTATTCTTCACAACAGTCCCAAAGTCTGAGATGCTGTTATGAGCATGAGTGGTGGCTCAGTCCATAGCTCAGTTCATAATGGGATGGATGTTATTATCAAAACCTTTGTTGTACGCTTACTGTACACCTCCACGAACTCAATACAGGTGCAAAAAGTATTTACGCTTGAGTTGATTTATCACCACAATCGAGTAACTCTTTAACACTGCTGAGAATCAGATTAACTCTATCCAGTGTTATTAACCTACAGTGTTAAGTTCTATTAACACTATACAGTGTAAGCCAGTGTTAAATTTTTACTCAATTATGAGTTCATTTTACTCTGAAATTTCAACACTATGGAAAGAGTTAATTCAACACTATTTTTTTTTATTTTATTTATTTTTTTAAAGGATTTTTTGGGCACTAGTGGCCTTTATGTGACAGTGTATAGCGACAGGAAAGGGGCAGAGAGAGTGGGGAGTGACATGCAGCAAAGGGACCTGGACCGGGAATCGAACCGGGGCCGACTGCGCTGAGGAGCTGTAGCCTCTGTTCATGGGGCGGCTGCTCAACCAACTGAGCTAATCACCGCCCCAATTCAACACTATTTTGATAAGGACCAAATACACTCGGATACAGTGTTAAATTTAACTCTATAAGTGTTGATTTAACACTGCAAAATTTGCTCCTGAGAGGCTGGGCAGTGGGGGGTTATTTTTGCCCTTTTCCAAGCCACATCTCAAACGAGAAAAGTGTCTGCTTTGGATAAATTTATGTGGCAGACCACAACATCAACTGAACGTGGATGAAATGAACAAGGATATCCACATCTGTTCTAATTTAAGGCAACATCGTATTTGAGGCAACATGTTGTCTCTTTCTGTCTATTTCTGATTACTTTTACTTTTACTTCACTACATTTTCCGAGAAAAATTAATACTTTTACTCCATTACATTTACCTGAGCATCTTAGTTACTAGTTACAAAATAACAAGGAAAACAACAATGTTGGTAGGCATGCATGCAGGTCTGTAAGGATATTTGTGTGTACAGTTCTTTTCTATATGGTTGGGTTTATGTAAGGAGGTATTGAAGGTCCTTTACACTTTGCAAATTAAAACTTAAATCAAAATTAAACAAATAAAGAAAATGTTAAACTCAAATTTCTTAATTGAGTTTTATTAACAGTACTTTTTACTTTTGATACTGAAGTGCAGTAAATACTAGCTACTTTTTTACTTTTACTCAAGTAATATTCTAGCAGGCAACTTTCACTTTTACTTGAGTCATTTTCCAGCAAGGTACTTTTACTTTTACTCAAGTATGGCTTTTGGGTACTTTATACAACACTGAGTATAGGTGTGGTGTAGTACAGCTGTGATGTAGTATAGCTGTGGTGTAGTACAGTGTGTGGTGTAGTATAGCTGTGGTGTAGTACAGGTGTGATGTAGTATAGCTGTGGTGCAGTACAGGTGTGATGTAGTATAGCTGTGGTGTACAGTAGTACAGGTGTGTGTGTAGTATAGGTGTGGTGTAGTATAGCTGTGGTGTAGTATAGCTGTGGTGTAGTACAGGTGTGGTGTAGTACAGAACTGGTGTAGTTCAGGTGTGGTGTAGTATAGCTGTGGTGTAGTACAGGTGTGGTGTAGTAAAGCTGTGGTGTAGTATAGGTGTGGTGTAGTATAGCTGTGGTGTAGTACAGGTGTGGTGTAGTATAGGTGTGGTGTAGTATAGGTGTGGTGTAGTATAGGTGTGGTGCAGTACAGGTGTGGTGTAGTAAAGGTGTGGTGCAGTACAGGTGTGTTGTAGTACAGGTGTGGTGTAGTAAAGGTTTGGTGTAGTATATACATGTCTACACATGTCATATTTCTGACATTACCTATCTTCTTAGTGTTGCAAGTTACTAAGGCAAAAGTCACGACACTGAAAGCTGAACATTAAACCTGCAGTGAAGCTACTCATCCTCTGTAGTTCAGACCCTGCTTGTCTCTTTTCAGACAGGAGTCAGTCCATAAGCTCCCAGGGATGTCAATTAAACCAACAGCCCCCCACAAACACTGACATTCCAGACCTTTTATCTACTTAATTAGGGAATTATTTTCAGAGCAGCACCAGCACATTGAGCAGAGGCAGCAAAATTAGCTAATGGCAACATAATGACTAAAGGGAAAATGTATTAACTCCTGAGAAGCTTGAATGAGTCTGTGGGGGACATTTGGAGACAGATTTTATGTCAACGTGCAATGCTAGCAGTCATCAGTGATGGCGAAACTTGCAGCATTTATGCACTGGGTTTTGACAGCAATGCTTGATGTGTTGTAGGACTGCATTTGACAGACTGACAGAAAAAACAGGGAAACTTAGAGGGAAACCTGGATTATTTTACTGAAGAAGGATAAAAATGAACAAGGTGCAGGTGTAAAAGTAAGTAGTCTCAATCCAGAAAGGAATAACTGCTAAATGAAAGATTAAGCAAGACTAACGACGATATCACTGAGTCAGAATGTGAAAATGTCAGATGCAAGAGATTAACAAAGAAGAACAGAGAACAAAAATGTAAATCATAAAACACAGAAACCTTAACCTGAACTTCAGAAAGCCTGAATGCAAACTAAAGAAAGACGGAGGAAATCAGACAAGAGAAGACTGGAAAAACAAATCTGAGACAATCCAGACAAAACTAACACATCTGAGATATCTGAAAGACTGCTTGAAGAAAAGAGAAAAAAAAGAGAAGAGAAACCATGAAACCCTATTAGTAAGACATATTTCAAAGAATTAAGACAGAAAACAACAAAAGTCCAGAACATAATGAGGTTAAGCGAAAAACAGAACAAGGCTGGAACAAAATTCATGGAAAAAAATATAAAAGAAGCTAAAAGGAAGCATGAATACATGAAACAAACAAAAACAAAAAACACGTCTACATTCATCATTATACACAGTATTTACTCACCATACACACAGAATGGTCACTGGTAAATCGTCTTATGTACAATGAATAGGCTTCTCATAGAGTGGTATCAGGGTCAAACTTGATACGTTCGAATTCTTGGAGCCTCTAACAAAGTGAGTGTCTTCACTCAAAAAAGTCAACTTAGGCACTTGTTTGCTGAATTGAATAGAAAGTTGATCATTTAACATTCTACAAATTGTGTTTATGTTTTTATGATTTGTCAAGGGACTGAAGGAAACTAGCTTTGCTATAATCCTGCATATTTACATTTTATGTTCATTAATATGCACTGTCCCATTTTTAAAAAATAGCTCAAATAGGGGATTATCACGCTTCCGCGTTCCGGTTTTCGGAAGTTGAAACATCTGAAGCTTCCTCTTCCGGGCCAGGAATGGCTCAATCCAAGTCTCGATGTTGCTGCTCTGTTCCATTATGTACATCTAATAAACAACGCCAGCCGTACCTAAGTTTTCATGGATTCCCGACTGAAAAGACACTAAGGAAGAAGTGGATGAAAGCGATTTGTCGGAGTGAAGGACCGAAATTTAAAATAAAACAAGGTTGCACGTATGTCTGTAGTCGGCACTTCAATGATGCAGACTACACCACAGCTAGCGTTAGCAAGCTCGCGTTAGCTGACGTTACCAACTTTTCGCTTGTGAAAACATACAAGCGTCTGAAGACTGGGTCTGTACCTCCCCGTTTCCAGTGGAACAACTGGGGACTGCCAAGAAAGGAGACGCTTTCAGATGCTTGTGTGTTTTCAGCCGCACAAAGTTAGGCACGTCATCGAGCTGGCTAATGCTAGCCTGCCAACACGACTGTGCAGACTGCCGGCTACAAACAAACGTGTGTCGTTTTATTATAAAGTTCGGTCCTTCACCGCGGCGAATCGGTCGTTTTGATCCACTTCTTCCCTAGCATCACTCCAGTCTGGAATGAAAACTTGGCATTGGCGTTTATCCGATTAACAAAGTTTAACAGAGTAGTAGCTGACGGACTACTGTTGGCAGATTAGCATTAGCCAGCTCGATAACGTGCCTAACTTTGTGCGACTGAAAACACACAAGCATCTGAAAGCGTCTCCTTTCTTGGCAGTCCCCAGTTGTTCCACTGGAAACGGGGAGGTACAGACTCGATTTTTCAGATGTTTGTGTGTTTTAAGACGCACAATGTTTTTTTTTTTTTTTTTTTCTTTTTTACTTGTCCTGTCCAGCATCGAAGCAAGCAGAATGGAAATCTGATTGCTTTATTCTGTTGAACAGTTTTGCTTTACCAAGCGGAGCTTTATGAACATAAGGCTCCACTTGATATCATGTTTATTCATTTTATTTCTTTATTTAAACATTTGTCTATTGCACCATTCCATTTCATACTGCTGGGCCTGACAAGGGAGAAATGAAAGTTAACAGAGGTAATGATAGAAAGTGAAACAGAGAGAGAGGAGTAAGGAAGAGGAAGAGAGAGAGGAGAGAAAACATGAATCCACTTACACAGTTCACTGGTACATCTGTACCGCGATCCCTAAACAACCAAGGTCTCTGTTGGAAAACAAAATCATACAAACACACACAAACACACGCAGAACTACGCAGAGAAGAGGTACAACCTAGTCATCGCAATGGGAAGCAGCATCACAGCATCAACATGCATAATAAAGGGTGCTCCGTGGTGATACAGTCATGCAGATGCAGCCTCGTCTCTGCAAGGAGGAGGAAGCCCGCAAGGCTCACGACCCAGGCCCCCAGCAGCCACCCAGAGGCCCAGATCCCAGCTACCCCCCCCAAAGAGCGGACATGCATCCCCCGAAGGGCGGCAAAAGGCGGCCCCAGCCGGAGCCCCCTGCAGTCTGGAGGCCCAGGCCCCAGCGGACCAAGACCAGCAGCTGCCGACCCCACCGGGCGCCGGGCGTCCCCCGGAGCGGAGACAGCGCCGGGCCCAGGGCCCAAGCGCCCAGGAGCAGCCACCCCCCCCCCCTGGGGGGGGGTGGCGCACAATGTTAAGCACGTCAGTAAACGCTAGCTGGCTAATGCTAGCATGCTGTGAAGTGCCGGTGTTGTGCCCCACCGGCTACAAACGAACATGTGTTTTATTATGAAGTTCGGCCCTTCACCGCGGTGAATCGATCGCTTTGATCCACTTCTTCCTTAGTATCATTTCAGTCTAGAATGAAAACTTGAGTATGTTTAGGAGTTTATCCGATTTAAACAGTATAACAGAGCAGGAACGGCTGTCGTTAACATGGCCCGGAAGAGGAAGTGTCCAAATACCGGGTACTTCCGGTGAGCGTGATAATCCCCTATTACTGTCTCTTGTTGGTTTAACATAAAACAACGAAAAGTTGGATGAACAAGATTTGCTAATGAAGGTTTCTACTTCAAATCAACAAGTCAGTGGAATTGGTCCTGTGGTGGATTTGTTTGAATATTTCCCATCATGCTTTGCGGCTCCCCTATTCATTCTGCACCATGAGTTAAATGTATATGTGATCTCTTAAGGTTTTCTCCTGGTATGTATTGTTGATACAATTGTAGACCTGGTAAAAATGTCAAATTATTCCTACAATGCTGGTGTAGGAACGAATGGCAAATATTATTGCCACCTGATTTGACTGATATGTTGTTTGTATCCCTAAATGCAATTTAGGGAAAATGGCCAAATGTGTTCATTTGACACGATCAAGTTGCGGATTTAAGTGGCATGATTAAATCAATGAATGAATGTACGATGCTGATAACGCATATTTGGTGCTTCATGATTGGTGCCACCTATCTACATAGACCGGTAGAGAGTCAGTCATTTGAAAAGAGTAAGAACTTCGACTGAATATTAATATACGGTAGATTACTCAAATACACATAAATGAAGACAAATAACATCGTAAATGAAGTTTTTATGAGGAAATAACACACTAACATGGTTCAAACCTCATAAAAGTCCAGTTTTCATGACAAGGCTCTAAAATTGGAAAATGTTTAAAAAGTTACAGTGAGGCTGAGGTTGAAAGGGATTTGGGGAATTTCTCTGTTTTTTACTGATTCATGACTTACGATTGTGTTAGAAGCATAGAGGATATCAAAATGTTCTTTCAGACAGTAAAAGTTTTATCATGATTGGTGAAATTTGGTGAAATGATTTCTAAGGCAGCCGTTGGAAGGAAGTTAGAACTTGGACTGAAAATCCCGTCGTAAAGATTACTCAAATATGCATAATGGAAGAACAATAATGCCTTAGAAGAAGCTTTTATGAGGAAATATCATACTAACACGGTTAAAAGCTCATAAAATTCCATTTTTCATGATGGGGCTCCTTTAAAAAAAAAAAAAGGTCATCAGAGTTGGGTCAACCTGGAATTTTGGGAATTTTCTCAGGCAAGAGGGAAGCTGCTGAATTTTCTTGTAAACATTGCTAATATTGCTCTAAAATGTCAGCTTGTTGCTGAATATAGTTCCTAAATACTTGTAGGACTGTACTGTACAATGTCAACATCCTGTCCATCAATCACTGTGCTGTCAGGAGAAATGTAACTATCTAAAATGTGTACACATCTACAGACTCGAAGAACCCTAACCCATCCACTTCAGTGAGTAAAACCATATCCCTATTCAATGCTAACTGTTAACCTAAGACTTGTTTGTGGATTTACTTGTCAGGGGTCTCTGCTGTACTGCATGCACTTCAAACTCCATGTCAGACTGTGGGTCAAACGCATACAACTCAATAACAGGGTGGTCCATTTTATTCTGTCAAGTGAAGTCCGATCATTCATCAGTGGTTACAAATTTCCATCCACAGGAGTTATGAGGCCGGTGTTACACCAAAATCTGTGACTGTTACGGGCCACGTCATGAAATAGGCATACTAACATGATTGGTTGAGAACTTTAGTGGTTCAGTGCAATAAGCCGTTATACTTCCATGTTGGAAATTAGACTTATAAAAAACTAATATTTAACACCAAATTAGTTTCTATCATGGTGAGGGGAACATATTTTGCTTTCAGTGGGTACGAAAAGTATTCAGACCCCTTTAAAGTTTTTACTTTTTATTTCATTGAAGCCATTTGATAAAATAAAAAAAGTTAATTTTATTTCTCATTAATGTACACTAAGCACTCCATCTTGACAGAAAAAAACAGCAATGTAAAAAATTTTGCAAATTTATTAAAAATGAAAAACTGAACTATCACATGGTCATAAGTATTCAGATTCTTTGCAATGACACATATTGAACCATCTCATATGAGTTCATATGAGATGGTTCTACTCCTTCACTGGAGTCCAGCTGTGTTTAATTAAACTGATTGGACTTGATTAGGAAAGACACACACCTGTCTATATAAGAGCTTCCAGCTCACAGTGCATGTCAGAGCAAATGAGGATCATGAGGTGGAAGGAACTGTCCAAGGAGCTCAGAGACAGAATTGTGGCGAGACACAGATCTGGACAAGGTTACAAAAGAATTTCTGCAGCACTAAAGGTTCCTAATGTGGCAGTTGACAGTCCTGTCACTATGCCTCCGAGTGTTCATGTTCCCTGGCTACTTGGCCAAGGGGATGTCCCTTTGGCTGACTGGTTAGCACGCATGACTCTCACCAAATGTGGTTCAAATCCCACCCGGGCCCTCCTTCGTCCTGCCACACTAAGAGCACAGTGGCCTCCATAGTCCTTACATGGAAGAAGTTTGGGACGACCAGAACGCTTCCTAGACTCGGCCGTCCAGCCAAACTGAGCAATGGTGGGAGAAGAGCCTTGGTGAGTAAAGAAGAAGCCAAAGATCACTGTGGCTGAGCTCCAGAGATGCAGTAGGGAGATGGAGAAAGTTCCACAAAGTCAACTATCACTGCAGCCTCCACCAGTCGGGGCTTTATGGCAGAGTGGCCGATGGAAGCCTCTCCTCAGTGCAGACATATGAAAGCCCGCATAGAGTTTGCCAAAAACACATGAAGGACTCCCAGACTGAGAGAAATAAGATTCTCTGGTCTGATGAGACCAAGATTGAACTTTTTGGAGTTCATTCTAAGCGGTATGTGTGGAGAAAACCAGACACTGCTCATCACCTGCCCAATACCATCCCAACAGTGAAGCATGGTGGTGGCAGCATCATGCTACAGTATGGGGGTGTTTTTCAGCTGCAGGGACAGGACGACTGGTTGCAGTTGAAGGAAAGATGAATGCGGCCAAGTACAGAGATCCTGGAAGAAAAGCTCTTCCAGAGTTCAGGAGCTCAGACTGGGCCCAAGGTTCACCTTCCAACAAGACAATGACCCTCAGCACACAGCTGAAATAACAAAGGAGTGGATCAGAACCACTCTGGACCATTCTGGACCGGCCCAGCCAGAACCCTGACTTAAACCCAACTGAGCATCTCTGGAGAGACCTGAAAATGGCTGAACACCACCGTTCACCATCCAACCTGACAGAACTGGAGAGGATCTGCAAGAAGATCCAGAAGATCCCAAATCCAGGTGTGGAACACATGTTGCATCATTCCCAAGAAGACTCATGGATGTACGAGCTCAGAAGTACTTCTACTCAGTACTGAGCAAAGTACTGAATACTTATGACCATGTCATATTTCAGTTTTTCTTTTTTAATACATTTGTAAAAATTTCTACATTTCTGTTTTTTTTTCTGCTAAGATGGGATGCTGAGTGACATTAATGAGAAATAAAATGAACTTTTTTTTATTTTGGCAAATGGCTGCAATGAAACAAAGTGTGAAAAGTTTAAACGGGTCTGAATACTTTCTGTGACCGGGACAGCATGGGAGCACAAACTGAAGCTATAACGTTGTTTACTACGCTGATAAAGTCTTTTTCTTCGTAGTTCCACTTTTTAGTGTCTTTCAGTTGATCTGGATCGTTTGCTGACGGCAGAAGAATCCATAAATACCACTTACAGTGTTTGAATTCACCGCGACGTCTCCTTCCTGGATCAAAACTGTCGGGGATGCGGATGCAGCGTCAATGACGTCACATCTGCAGGACAACGCGGGAAATTCGACCACCGAATCGCAGCACTTTATGCAGCACACAGCCCATAAAAGGCAATGGAGAGAGACGGGGGTGGGCTCTTTCTTTTTGGTTTTTAACACTTCATCCCCCATTAGTATTAAAAAACTGGACATGTTTGTTTATTCTTTCACAATTCCTGCTTCTAGTCCCTTTCATTTTAGTGGAGAAGGGAACATATTTAGCTTATATATACCTGTAGTTGACTTTTGGAATGTTTTAAAAGCATGATACAGCACTTTTAAGACCTGTTCAGGATCAGATGATTTCTTTTAACTCCTAATATGTTTTCGAACTGACAGAGGGTTCATGGTGCTTTCTTTGTGACATGACTACATGTGATTGGATAAATGGCAGTTTTTGTGGACATGGAAAGTTAAACTTTTACAAAGCGTTAAAGATTTGTGAACATTTGGTAAAGCTCCTGCCAAGTGCTACTTTCTCTCTGTTATTTTAATACATAACACAGACAAATTGGAATAAAAGACCAACTATCTTGTAAATCTGTCTTACCACATAACGCACACACAGAGAGCTGGAGGGTTGGAATGAGGTTTAATTTTAGAAGCCTAAAAAGCTTACTTCTGTTGGAGTCTTGATGTCAGATAAGCATCACGGATTACTTTCTGTCGAAATACAGAAATCTAATACAACTACTTGGAAATTGCTTCCTTCCTTGTTTGAAATGTCACAACTGTTATACCGTCTCATCAGATGATACAACCCCAGACGTGCCGTTTGTTTAATTTCTCCTCTGAATTAATCAAAGACATAAACCTCTCGAGTTATTCCACAGTATTTGTTTTATAACTCTGCTTTTGAACTAAGAAATTAAATTTCTGAAGCTAATATATTGTTCTGCCGGTGATAGGCATTTCTAGCTATATTCTACTGATACTGTGTACACTAAGATCTCCCTGCTCAAAGACTGTCTGGAAACTGACAGACATGTCTTTATATTTTTTAGGTTTACAAATTCAAAAAACACTTTGATCCTCATGAGAGTGGACTTTTATTCAAGTTTCTTATTTGTTTGTCATATAACAAATAACTGAAAATCAGCATTGCATCACTTTAAAAGTAGCTACAAAAATATGATTGTATTATATTGTATATATGATATTCTTGTATTTGGGATTTTAAAATCTAATAAAACAACACATACAAATTTCCAAAGAAATCATTTCAATCTAGTTTTTCCAGTTAGAGTTGGAGAAAGCTGCAAGATCCTCGAATTAACTTGTTCTAATTAACGGTACTAACAGATATGTATTTTATTTAGATACATCTAGTAGTTTACAGGTTAGTAAAGATGTTTTAATGGGAATGGTAACAGGAATAATCAAGCATTTTCATTTAAGGCATTTAATCTACTCTCTGTTTCAAATGAAAACTCATGCAAGTGTTTTTTTTTACGTGTACACTCTACAAACAAATGTTTTGGATCAACAAAGTCTGCATCAGTGTTTTTGAGTTATGACAACTTCTAACTGGACCAGCTTCTAGCTGAACCAGTCTCCTATATCTTTAACCTTTCCTTGCAAACTGACGTCATTCCAGATATGTGGAGGGCTGCTTTTGTTCTACCCCAATTTAAAGGTGGTGATCCTGGTGTGTTCAACAATTATTGCCCCATTTCAAAACTTTGTATCCTGTCCAAGATTTTTGAAAAATTAGTTAATAATCAGCCTAAAGAATATCTGCAGACAGCTAATATAATGTCCTGTCATCAGTCTGGTTTTAGGAATCAGCACAGTACAGTTAGAGCTATTGCAAAAGTTGTAAATGACATCACTGAAGCCTCAGATGCTAATCACTACTGTGCTGCTCTTTTCATTGACCTGTCTAATGCATTTGACAGCATTGACCATAACATCCTTTGTCAAAGGCTTTGGTTTATCGGATAATGCTGTTAGTTGGTTTTCTAATTACCTGTCAAATCGTAGACAATGTGTGCAGCTCAGTGGCCTGTTATCAGGTTTCTTAAACATCCCAAAAGGTGTACCACAGGGTTCAATTTAAGGTCGCACCATTTCAGTATTGGGGAATATTATGAATTGGGGATTATCACGCTTTGTGTTCCGGTTTCCGGAACTTGTCGAGTTTGTGCATTTCCACTTCCAGACCAGTTCAACAATAGCTGAATCCATGTCTAGATGTCACTGCTCTGTTCCACTTTGTAAATCCAATAAACAACGCCAACCCTACTTAAGTTTTCATGGATTCCCGACTGAAGTGATGCTAAGGAAGAAGTGGATCAAAGCGATTCGCTGGGATGAAGGGACGAACTTTCTAATAAACAAGATAGTTTGTAGCGGCACTTCAATGATGCAGACTACACTACAGCTGGCGTTCGCAGGCTAGCATTAGCAGGCTAGCGTTGGTTGATGTGCCTAACTTTGTGTGTCTGAAAACAAACAAGCATCTGAAAATGGGGTCTGTACCTTCCCGTTTCCAGTGGAACAACTGGGGACTGCCAATAAAGGGGACGGCTTACAAAAGAGCATCACCTTGCTTAAGCCAGACGCTCACCCAGTAGAGACGACGTTCAGCCACCTATGGAGCTACTCTTTAGTGAACGGTCCGGCCACTAAGGTGTCCGGGCGGTAGCCGAAGATTCTACCGTCACACTTTGCAGCTGTATTTGGGTCATTAAATTAGTATGAAAATAATTATTTTGGACATTTCAAAATAGTTCTGGATTCAGGACATGTACCATTGTGATTGATTTAACAATGAGTTGGTACACTCCTATTGTAATAAATCACATCAAATCAAATCAAGTTTATTTATATAGCCCTTTACAGTACCCAATAGACACACAAAGTGCTTTACAGCAGGGGTAACAGAGAAACAGACAACGTAAAACATCATAAAAATGCAAAGTTAAATACTGGGAACAAAGTAGTTAAGAGCTATGAAAACAACAAAGAACAGAGAATCAGAACAGGCTACTCGGGAGCGCAGGGTGCACATAAAAGAGAATACAAATTTTAAAGAAATAAACTAGTTAAAATTAAAAGCTAGACAAAACAAATATGTCTTCAGCTTCGATTTAAAAGAGCTCAGTTCAGTCGTGAGACGAATGTCTCGGGGGGGGGGGGGGGGGCAGCGAGTTCCATAATCTCGGGCCAGCAGCTGAGAACGAGCGGTCACCCCACTATTTCAGCTTCGTTCTTGGGACTTCTAAAAGAAGTTAGCCAACGGAACGAAGGGCCCTGCTGGGGTCCTGGCGGACTAGCAGGTCAGCCAGATCAGGGGGGGGGGGGGGGGGGCAGACCGTTGAGGGCTTTGAAAACAAACAAAAGTAATTTAAAATCAATTCGGAAGCGGACGGGCAGCAAGTGCAGGGAAGATAGGACGGGGGTTATATGTTCCCACCTGGATGCACCCACCAGAAATCAAGCAGCGGCGTTCTAGACGAGCTGCAGGGGGCGATGGAAGCCTGGTTCAGGCCAAAAAAGGGCGTTACAGTCGTCCAGCCTGGTACTGTTGAAAGCATGTACAGCCTTCTCCAGGTCGCCACGGTTAAGAAAAGGTTTACCTTTAATAACCTTTGAGCATGGTCAACTGAATCAAAAGCAGCAGAAAGGTCTAAGAGGACTAGCAGGGTGAGATTGCCAGCATCAACAGACACAGTGATATTGTTATGAATTTTAAGCAGAGCAGTCTCAGTACTGTGGCGAGCCCTAAAACCCGACTGAAACTTGTTCATAGGAGCATTTTGTTCTAGAAAAGGCTGTTATTGTTTAAGAACAAGCTTTTCTAGTACCTTTGACAGAAAGGGAAGGTGGGGGACTGGTCTAAAGTTTTGTAGCAGGAGAGGATCAAGATGTGTATTTTTCAAAATACGCCTGACCACAGAGTGCTTGAAGGCAGCCAGGACAGATCCCAGAGATAGACAAGCATTGAAAAAGAAAAGCAGGTAAGGACCAACAGAAACAAAAACCTCTTTTAGCAGCCTGGCTGGAATAATGTCTGACGGACAACCTGTAGGTTGTAATAGATCTTGTTGTTATTACGATCTCGATTAACAGTTATAACAGCTGTGGGACTTTTTAAATATGGCGGAGCGGAAGAAAAGGAGATCATGCAAGGGGCGGGGCTTGCCAGTTGTACCAATCACCAAACATCTATGTATTTCAGTTCCTACTGAACCCCGAAAAGACCCTGCCTCGGAGTAGGAGCTAAAGGTTCTAGGAACTGTGGACCGAGGTCTCTAGTTCCTATATGTCTGAATGCGCAAAAAAACCGGCCTGGTTCCCAAAAAGGTTCTAGGAACTCAGGACATTTCTTCCTGGAAGATGATGGTCCCCACTATCTTTCCAGTGTTTCATAATGCGTTGGACTGTTCTGAACCCAGTTTAAGTTTCTGCATCTCCTTAGATGTTTTCTCTGCTTGATGATCTGACCCTTCTCAGACAGACTAACATCTCTTCCACCACCTTGGATGTGTCTTTCCTCATGGTTGTTTAGGAAATGAGAATCAACTCATTGCACCAGTTGGGGTTAAATAACTTGTTGCAGCTGAAAGATAATTTCCTTTTTCCTTCTCTGATACCAAGGAAGCGCGGGCATCCGCCACATCCTCAAGTCTTCCCGGTCCTGTATGTTATGCTATGTTTTGTCTGTTGTTTGTCCAATCTGGATGGGTTGTACTGGAAGTCATTTTGTGTAACTGGGACGCTGGTTATATGACAATAAAAAGCAATTCAATTCAATAATCGTCCATGCAGTAATTATCCAATAGGAGGCTCCGACCTATTTACTTAGTTAGATCCAGGTGGCGACTTCTTTTTGGCCCAGTGGTGTATGTCTTAAGTTAACTTGTAGTGATACACTTGTGCTAATACATCAACTGAATTAGCATGTGTGGCTAACCTCTGTAGTCCACTACTGGTCATATCATAACTGCCTATAAACCCCTATTCATTGCTTCAGTGGAGTGTATTTATAAATTAAATGATGCTCACCTTGAAAATATGCTTTGAATGATAATTGTTCAGCCTACAGGTCCTCTGACACAGTCTGAAGTATCTGAACTTGTCGGTTAAGTGATTGGGGAGGGGATTTGAAATCCTTCAATCAAGGTGGAGAAAAAGTTTATTATCAAGCTAGTTTCACAACATTACTACAACTTAAGTTTTGTTTTAAGTAAATGAAGGCTAAAATTTGAGTTTAAATTACATACAATATTTAGTTGGTATAATTACTATATTATTGTGTCAACAACTCATTAAAAAAATGTTTGCAACTTAAAAGAAAATTAATTGCATTTTTTTTTCTTGTGATTTATTTAATTGGTGGTAAAAGTTCTCCTGAATTACTTGGACATGAGACAGATATATTTAACATTGGGTTTGAGCATTTTAAATACGGATGTTAAGGGCAGATCTTGCAGTTTGAGCCAAGAAACACAATGCTGACGTTAAAATTCAGGGTCTGTGATTACAAAGACAGCCTCAGAGCAAGCGAGACTACAAGGTGTCCAAACACAGTGATGCATGACATCAGTTTCAATCTTTATGGATGACTTTCTGTGCAGTATTATAACAGAGGCGTGTGCACGGTCCGGGAACAGACAGCAGAGCTCGGTCCCAGCTGGTCTGGCAGAGCCAAAACAGAGATGACAGCACAGTTAACTTTACCAGTCACCCAGAAAGATGGATGGACATCGTTCAACATTCAGAAGCCACATCTCGCTGCCAAGACCAGAAGATGGTGGATGGAGTCCAGTACAGAGCAGACTGAGGTCCCATGAGCCCCAAACACGGAGAAGTCTGCAGTAATCTCATTGGAAACTCTTCGATCTAAAACCGCACATAGGCTAGACCAAAATATGCATGTCAGGATTTGTATGAATATTTATAATAGGGGTGTGCCATACTGCAAGACTTGGTATCGTCTGATACCAAGCAAATAAAGGGCTAGTATCGTCGATACTGATACTTTTTAATAGGGCTGTCAAATGAACAGATTTATGCAAAGAGATTATTCCATGGAATCTACAGTCATCCTCAAAATTATTCATACCCTCCAATTAAAGAAAGCAAAAAATCAGCTGCCAGTGAAATAAAATGAAATTGACAAAAGTTAATGAATAAAAATTCTTTGAAAATTATGACATGGATTTTAAATTGTGGTTCGAAAGAAATATTAAAAACAAATACACAAAAAATAAAACAAATAAACAAGCATGATGGGACTCCGAAGCTAAAATGTTGAGTAACACTTTGAGACAATCACTGCAATCAGGTGTTTTCTGTAACGTCCAATCAGACGTCTGCACCTGTTGACAGGTATGTTGGTCCATGTTCATGGGAAAAGTGCCCTAATGTGTCTCAGACAGCTTTGTTTATTTTTAGTGTCATTTCCAACCATAATTTTGCTAAATCATAATTTTCTTTTATGCATTTTTGTTTATTAGTTTTTTTTTTTTAGTTTCTTATTTGAATAACTGTTGTAATTTAGACTTTTCTTTAATTGGAGAGTATGAATAATTTAGAGGAAAACTGTATACACTATTTTTGTTAACCCATTAATGCATAAACAAGCAAATTATCATCCATACCATAATAATCTGGCATATAGATATCTTGTCACCAAGGTGAACCGAATCCACTAAAAATCACATCTCCTCCTTATTTATGACGTGTGATCGTTTAAAGCCTTACATTAGATTTTATAGTTAGGTGTCCAGAAACAAAGTCATCACTGGAGCCGTTTTAAAAGTCTGAATTTGGCTTCATTTTAGGGTGAGTTCACATTCTGGCTGCTTGGTCTGCTTTAAACGAACCGTGGTCCGATTCCCCCGGATAGTCCGCTTCGTTTGGTGCAGTCTGTACAGCAACCGTTCTCTGGTGCACCAAAGAAGTGGACTCTGGTCCGCCTGAAAGCCGGGGGTCTCGGTTCACTTGCAAACGGACTATCGGACTATCCAGCGCACCTAATGGAAGTGATGTTTGTCGACCGTAATAAAGCAGAGGAAGAAGTAGAAGGAAGTGGGGTAGATCATCGTTTGGGTCGGAGGGAAAACAAAGCAAACAGCGTGTTGGAAGAAGCCGAGGTCAAAACAACGATAAACAACTGGAAAATGTGTAGACAGAGATGGAGTAGCCTGATAATAAGGAGCTGTAAGATTTCCACTTTAATCACGGAGTCCGGGTCTCTTCTTCTTCCTGCTTCTCCATCATCGATCAGTGGTTGTACTGGGCAGTGTCGTCCCCTAGTGGGCAGTTGTTGTAGCATGACTAGTGATTATTGAGCCGTGAGACTCCGTGATGCTCCACCCGCCGTCCAGGCAGACCAAGCTACATGAACCGGATCTTCACTCTGGTCCAGCAAAGAGTTGGTTTTGAGATCCAGGAGCTAAAGCACCGGTTTTTGTCTGGTTCTGGTGCGAACCCGTGCTGGAAGCAGCTTGGTGGATAGAGGACCTGAAAGCCGTAGGCCTACAGCGGTTTCTGCTGTCACAAGATCTGTGTCCGGTCTGCTCAGGCAGACTTGCAAGTGCCACTTACCGCCCAGAGACACTGGGGGAGGCTAGGAAACATTGAATCGCTCCGTAAACACTTTGCTTAGCCCCACAGGGATTCTGAAAAGCGTTTTTTGAGGTGAAAAAGTTACTGAGTCCTGCTTTAAAATGTCTGTCTTCCTTCTGTCCAGCATATGTTTGAGCGGCATCACAAACTGACACAGCTAAAGAATCAGATTTCACATAAACTTTACTCATCTAAAAATGTTTAACATCGTGGTAATGACAGTAATACTAAGGGACAGACATATTAATTTTGAAAAATTAATAAATGGATTAGAAATTTTTTTGTCAATGATAAAGAAATCATTAATTCTATTGTATTTTAAGTTATTTGTACAAAAAATTGCATAATTTTATAATTTCTTACTATGTAAAAGCTATTCTAGGGACAGAGGGAAAACAGCTCCATAAAAATGCTTTAAAAATGTTAAAAAATGCTTTCATGAATATGAGATTTTAGACAGACATGAGGAATTTTCTGCTGGTTGTTAAAACATATAGCCTACATTTCTATTTTTTTTTTTTTTTTATAAAAAATTATCAGGGACAGAAAAAGTCCCTAAATAAAATAAACACCCATTAATTAAAATATCGACGGAAAGATACTGTTGTAGAGGACCTGCCATGTGTTTCCGTCTCTAACGCGGCCATTGTCCTGCCTGGTAGCCTTTAATGCGCCGCCCGCCTCCCCGCTTCTTTCCGGGCTTCTCTCCCTCCCTTTCCTCGTATTATTCGGGTTGAGACCACTGAGCTTTTTTTTTTTTTTTTTTTTTTTCTGAGACTGAGAGCTTGTTGACGTCAGCAAACTTATCCAGCAGCTGTGGAGGCGAGCTGAGGAAGAGGAGGAGAGGGAATGAGACCGCTGGATGTGCAGCGCTGAGGACCGTCTTTTCTCCGGGACACTTTCGGACCTGCTCCCGCTGTTGAACGTGAGTGCACGCGCTCTCCTCCTTTCTTTGATCCCACATTCCCACACCGCTGTCTGGACTTGGCTGTCGACTTCCCCCTGTTGCGGGCAACAATGCGTGGTGCGGTGTGGTGTGGTGTGGTGGGGGACGTTCCCACGGCGCGTACAGTCGCCTGCCTTCTAGAACAAGTTGCCACAGTTGCTCCACAGCTGCGTGGAACCCGTTTCAGTCGCTGTCTGAACGCGGACGGAGGGCAGCTTTCTTTGGGTTGTGAATTCAGGTCACTCCGCGACCTAACGGGAAACTTTGTTGCGCAAGGTGGACTTCTTCCACAGAGAACGTGTCGAGTTCTCGCTTGTCTTTGCGGTGGAAGTGCTCGCGCATAGATGTGTGCACACACGCGCTGTCATTTGCGGTTGCGGTAATAATGTGTATGTTGGCACAATCAGGCGTTTGTTTAACTAGAAGTGGGAACAGAAGTAGCGCAGGGCTGATCCAGATAAATCTGTCAGAGTTTAACTCAGAGCTGAGATGTTTATTATGTTCACGCATCGCCTTTTTGAAGCGCGAGACGCCGTCGTCATCTGTAATCTGTCACATTTCCAGCAGGTGCAAACTGCAGCTGACATGTTCATAACTCTGGAAATAAACATTATTAAATGAGATAGCGTGTGGATAAAGTCATGGTGCAATGTTTGAAAGAGTGATATTGTTCCCATTCCTGCAAGCATGGATACTGACAACTCTGTGTGTGTGTGTGCGTGCGTGCGTGCGTGTGTGTGTGTGTGTGTAGAGAGAGAGAGTGAGAGAGTGTGTGTTGCTGCTTGCTTCTGTGACACACTTCTCATTTCATGCCAGAAGAGTCCCCATTTTCTATTGTTGAGAAATAGTTTTTGGTGAGACTGGTTGAAGTCATTGTTAACCTTTGTTTTGTATGATAGAGATGTGACGTTCATGAACGAATCATTCTTTGAACGACTCTTAAATGAACGATGAAAATGGAATCTCAGTTGCCGGTCATTCCAGAGCCATTTTAGTACCATGTCCAACATGTTTCATTGGTGTGAACGCATCAGTGGGCAGAAAGAAAGAAAACTCACAAAAACGTTCACAAAAATTTGCATGAATGTAACTCTGATTTATTCTATTTTTTATTCATATATTTGGTGTGTTTCTGTATTTTTCCGCATTTTTAAAATCCTATATAGTAGTCCCATTTTTATGTAGGTATAATAACTTTTCATTAGCTTTTATTCTTATATCATGTGAGTTAATTGCATTACCGAAATGTTCATATGTGGAAAATTCTTGGAGTAAAGTTGTTTTGCATGGAAGTTAAAGGAATAGTACACCCAAAGAATGATGTGCGTTCATTTTCTACTCACTCTCATGGTGAGCAAGACTCTGGCACATTTTTTTTTAATATCTCAAATGCAGCCGGCGATCAGGAGGGCTTCTTGTTTTCCCCCAACTTTCATATAATGGAGTTCGATTGTGCCTGAGCCAAAAAGGTCCATAAAAATCCAGAAAAACTTGTCAATATTCCTCCATACTGCTCGTCCAATGTAGTCTAAGTGTCCTGAGTGGGTAACGTCCAGAATTTACTGGAAACAACATCATTTAATATATTTTTATAGCCTAAACATTACTAAATTGCCATTTCTATTAGCATGTTCGTGCGTGGTCACGGCACTATGAAAGCCGCTGCTCTCAGCGCCTACTCTACCGATAATTCAAGGATAGAAGAAGAAATTGTCTGTTTACATTGTGCTAAGAGCGAATGAGCTGCGGACAAACACGAGAGGGGTTGGATATTGATTTAAAGCAAAGAAAGGAAGAAAAACAGAACGTGCGATCTTGTCTGCCGCGGCTTCCGACATGTCGTGAACTCGCAGGGGCGTGCTTCACGGCAGCTACATATAGCACTGTTTAAGCTATAAAAATATACTAAATGATGACGTTCTCTTGTATTCCCAGAAATTCCGCTTCTTTACTGTTTTTTTTTGTTGTTGTTTTTTAGAAAAATGTTAATTGATTTTCAATGAAGAGCAAAATGAAAAAAGAAAATACATATAAAATGAAGAAGAAGAAGAAAAAAAGGGGTGGAGAACGCAGCACACCAGACAGCTATATAACATGGTCATAAAGTGAGTAGTATAGGCAGAATATAAAAACAGAAAAGTAGTAAAAGAAGTAGGTCAGTAGACATATACATCATCATACACTTGTTTGCAATGCTTCGTACAACAGCCAGTGTCTATGGACTCACATTTTTAAGGTAATCCAGTATTCTGACCAATGTTTTATCAAACGTATCCCCCCTATCTTCATTATAGAACATCAGTTTCTCCAGAAGCAGAGTATTTGACAATTCTCCTAACCATAAGTCATAAGTAGGGACAGAGTCCATTTTCCACACTCGTAAAATCAGCTTTTTAGCAATCACCATCCCAAATTGAACTGCTCTTTTTTCAAATTTATTAACAGAAGAAAGGACACTTGTGGCCCGTAGAATGGCAACCAGAGAGCTGGGTGCCAGAAAGCATGGTTTTCACAGATTACAGTATACACTTGGGGCCTTGATATGAAGTTCAATCTGCTCCCATGTGTGTATACCATTGATGACAAAGCTGTTATTATACTGTCATTTCCTGATTTTGGTGAGGCTGTTGAGCAGTACTAGCAAGGAGGTCTTATATTATCAAAGAATAAGTGAGAAGGTGTTGGAGTCAAATATCATAGATGGATCGTGAAAGTTTAAAAGTAGTCAGGAACATGAGTACTTTTTTTTTTTTAACAGAAATTGATTTTAAAGCAGTCTGGTTAATATGCAAGCAGAAAGTCACTGTTTTAAAAGGAGTATAATCTTTGTGTGTATACATACATATATATATAGATATATCTTAGGGTGCAACAATACATGTATTCGTATTGAGCTATTCAATACAGGTGTGTACTGAACCGTGGGAACTGTGTCTCGAATATCAAACTATACAGAATTACACAGAATTTTAAATCTATGTTACCAACTTGTGTTCTGTCGATGAGCTCGGAGTTGAAAACTCTGTACATTTGTGTTTAACTACTCATTCAGCTACATTCAGGTCTGACATTTGGAGCTGCTTTGGGTTTTTATGTGATATATGACCCTGATGGAAAGTCACTGAGGACAAAAACACACTGGGTTAAAACAAAGGTAAAAGGTATTTTTGTATAGAAAAAGTACTGAACGATGGCACTAAAGTATCGAACCAAACGAAGAATTTTTTGTATCGTTGCACCCCAAATATGTATATACACTGTATTTCCAAAAGTCTTGTCTCACCTGCCTTGACTCACATATGAGCTTCAGTGACGTCCCATAGGGGATTATCACGCTTCGTGTTCCTGTTTCCGGAACTTGTAACATTTAGCAGTTTCGTCTTCCGGGCCAGTTAAACAGTAGCTGAATCCAGTGTCACTGCTCTGTTCCACTTTGTAATCTAATAACCCAACCCTACCCTACTTACATTTTCATGGATTCCCGACTGAAGCGATGCTAAGGAATTAGTGGATCAAAGGGATTCGCCGGGATGAAGGGACGAACTTTATAATAAAACAGGGTAGCACGTTTATCTGTAGCCGGCACATCAATGACGCAGCTACATTATAGCTGGCGTTAGCAGCCTAGCATTTGCTGACATGCGTTTGTGTGTCTGAAAACACACAAGCATCTGAAAATCGAGCCTACATCCTCCCGTTTCCAGTGGAACAACTGAGGACTGCCAAGAAAGGAGACCGCTTATAAAAGTCTACAAACTTTATGATAAAGTAAGGTAGGATGTTTGTTTGTAGCCAGTGAGACGCTACAGCTGGCGTTGGCAGGCTAGTGTTAGCTGATGTGCTCAACTGTGCGTTTGAAAACACACAAGCATCTGGAAATCAGATCTTATGCCTTTATCATCAATAAAGCATTAGAAAAAAAAAATCGCGTAGGCCATGACGTTCACCCAGCAGAGGAGACGTGCAGCTGCTGTTATGTAAAGAGACAATGTCCTTGTCTGATACACAAAATATTTGAAAATGCTCTTTTATAAGTGGTCTTCTTTCTTGGCAGTCCCCATTTGTTCCACTGGAAACGGGAGGGTCAAGACCTGATTTTCAGATGCTTGTGTGTTTTCAAAGTTAGGCACGTCAGCAAACGCTAGCATGCTAACGCTAGCCTGCTAACGCCAGCTGTCTGCATCATTGAAGTGCCGGCTACAGACAAATGTGTTTAATTATAAAGTTCGGCCCTTCACCACGGCGAATCGCTTTAATCCACTTGTTCCTTAGCATCGCTTCAGTCGGGAATCCATGAAAATTTAAGTAGGGTTGGTGTTTATTCAATGTACAAAGTGGAACAGAGCAGGAACATTGGATTGAACTGGCCCGGAAGAGGAAACGCTTAAATGTGACATGTTCCGGAAACAGCAACACGGAAGCGTGATAATCCCCTATTCCTAATCCAGAGGGTTCAGAATGACGTTGGTCCACCTTTGCTGCTAGAACAGCTTCATCTTCTGGGAAGGCTGTCCACAAGGTTTAGGAGTGTTTCTGGGAATCTTTGACCATCTTCCAGAAGCACATTTGTGAGGTCACACTGATGTTGGACCAGAAGGCCTGGCTCTCAGTCTCCGCTCTAATTCATCCCAAAGGTGTTCAATGGGGTTGAGGTCAGGACTCTGTGCAGGCCAGTCCAGTTCCTCCACACCAGACTCTGCATCCAGGTCTTTATGGACCTGCTTTGTGCAATAGTGCACAGTCATGTTGGAAGAGGAAGGGGCCAGCTCCAAACTGGTCCCACAAAGTTGGGAGCATGGAATTGTCCAGAATGTCTTGGTATGCTGAAGCATTCAGAGTTCCTTTCACTGGAACTAAGGGGCCAAGCCCAGCTCCGGAAAACACCCCCACACCATAATCCCCCCTCCACCAAACTTTACACTTGGTACAATGCAGTCAGACAAGTACCGTTGTCCTGGCAACCACCAAACCCAGACTCCTCCATCAGATTACCAGATGGAGAAGCATGATTGGTCCCTCCAGAGAACGTCTCCACTGCTCTAGAGTCCAGTGGCGGCTGCTTTCCACCACTGCATCCACGCTTTGCATTGCACTTGGTGATGTATGGATGGATGCAGCTGGTCGCCATGGAAACCAATTCCATGAAGCTCTCTGTCACTGTTCTTGAGCTGATCTGAAGGCCACATGAAGTTTGGAGGTCTGTAGTGATTGACTCTGCAGAAAGTTGGCCACCTCTTCGCACTATGCACTTCAGCATCCGCTGACCCGCTCCGTCAGTTTACGTGGACGACCACTTCATGGCTGAGTTGCTGTCGTTCCCAAAAACTTCAAATTTTTTTACAATCCAACTGACAGTTGACTGTGGAATATTTAGGAGTGATGAAATTTCACCAGTGGATTTGTTGCACAGGTGGCATCCGCAATTTCGTTGTACC
The DNA here is from genome assembly GCA_023101725.1 of Atherinomorus stipes. NCBI lineage: Eukaryota > Metazoa > Chordata > Actinopteri > Atheriniformes > Atherinidae > Atherinomorus > Atherinomorus stipes. Next base: position 27,952 of record JALJCO010009927.1, read on the forward strand.
TGACAGTACAATGACAAATAAAGACTATTCAATTCAATTCAATTCTATTCTATTCTATTCTATTCTATTCTATTCTATTCTATTCTATTCTATTCTATTCTATTCTATCCTATCACCGTTCCACGCTGGAATTCACTGAGCTCCTGAGAGCGACACATTCTTTCATTAATGTTTGTAGAAACAGTCTGCATGCTGAGCTGCTTCATTTATACACCTGTGAACATGGAAGTGATGGAACACCTGATTCCCATGATCTGGATAGGTGAGCAAATACTTTTGGCAATATAGTGTGTGTATATATATATATAGATATATACCATCCACCCAAGTCATTTGATGATCCCCGGTGTAAAGAATTTGGACACCCCTGGTCTAGGCTATTGTAGCAGGCTGCTTGTAACCAAGTGCTTCAAGTCTGAAAACACATTCCAGTGAAAAATAGTCAAAATAGAGACTACATTAAAAAAATAATAAAAAAAAGACGTGACAAAAACATTGAAAGTGTTTCTGAATGCCTATAGAACTGTTACTCAAGACCAAAAAAAGGCAAAGAAGTCAGACTTCTCAGTAAGAAGACAGGAATGAAGAAGACAGGAATCCTCCAATCTGTTCTTGAAACAGTAACTCTTCTATGTTCCTGTTGGGGTCATATCCATGTCAAGAAAGGAGATGATAATTATGGGATGGTTTAGAGACGCATGGTTGAGTTATTGACATTAGGTGAATTGCAGTTTCCTTGTTAGTTTCCTTGTTTTGTCTGCAGCATATGTGGCAGCCCTGATTGGACCATGATGATCACACACAGATTATCTGTCTCATCTGAGAAACGGCTGCAGCGCGGCTAGTTAAAGGAATCTGCTTATTGTTCCTGCGATGCCGACAACACTCGCCGCTCTCCTCCCGCCTCAGCAGACGCCTCATTTATCAGCTCACAATCACACAGTGACTGATAACGTCATTACTATCAGCCCATGCTCCCAATCCCTCACTGTCACCACAAACTCCATCACAACAAGTTCATCATTCCACCTGGAGCTGTTTGCTGTCACCCTGCTGGAAAGCTGGAAGGACCTGAGCCCCGCTCAGTCACAGACATCACATACTCCTCATCCAGGCTGGCTTCTGCAGCTGGAACCCATTTATTTTATTTATTATATTTAATATTCCTGACTCAGTTATTCTTCATCCTCATGGTTTATAATTTAAAAACAAATTCCTCTTATAGCCTGAGTGAGATAATTAATATTTTTATCTTGCTTGGCTGCTGACTCTCACAAATGTCAAAGCTTTTGGACCTGCCATCTCTGTGATTGAATTAATCCTCTGCGCAGTTATTATACATGTTAATTAATCATGGGATTTGACAGCGAAGGGAGCTTTGAGTTTATGCATGCCTCTGCCTGTTTTCCCTACTTTCTTTGTCTCACTTTTCCTTCTCTTGATGAGACGAGCATTGTTTCTTTCAGTAGAGGCTCCGTTCCCGCGATAATGGTTGTTCTTTGTTGTTGAAATGATGGATCATTGGAAGTATATTAAGACCTACAAAGAGCGAGAAAGAATGTACATGGCTTAAGTCCTTGTCTTTTTGACGACATACTTCACATTCGGTGCTTTGATGTTTGAAAATAATGCTTTGGTTCCACTTTCTGCAGCATAAATCATTTTAAAAGACCCAACGCTGCTAATCAGAGAAGTACTGCAGCATTCTCGGCTCTTCATCTTCTCTGTGGGTGTGAACATTCAGCTTCAACAGTTACTGGGAATACTTCTCTGCAGTATGGGTAGCAGGGGTAGGCATTGCTCTCCAACAGTTTATGGGGGCAATAAGTGGGATAATGATTCTTTAAATCATGGTTTGGTCTGTATGTTAAAGGGGGAAATGAAGGGGGTCAGAAAACACTTCAACTACACACTCGTAAAGATCCTGGACTAGGGTTGCAAAGGGGCGGAAAGTTTCCGGTATATTTCCAGAAACTTTCCATGGGAAGTTAAGCTGGGGAATTTTGGAAATACACCAAATTGGAAATTTTCCATGTGAATTCATGGGAATTAACTGTAATTTGGGGGTAATTTAAACAAACTACACTGTAAAAGAACACATGTAAAAAACAGTAATATTCCGGCAACTGGGACGCCAGAAAAATACCGTAAAATTACAGAGAAAAACTTTCTTATAAAAATAAAGTAATTTTCCATAATGAAAATACAGTTTATAACTTTGGTTTTACATGAAATCTTTGTTTTATTTGGCATTTTAATGTTTAATGAAGGATGTTAAGATGTATAATAACAAGAAAATCATCTAGACATACAGTAAAAACGGTCAGAATACAGAAAATCAGGGTTAATATTACTATTCCCAACTCTTCAAGGAGAAAAGTCACTATTAGCTAGTCCTAAAGTTGCCACTGCAGCATTATTTTTTGCCTTTAATGCAAATTTACACAGGTCTTGGACATTATATTGTTATTATATTATCATATTATGATGTAGCATTGGATATGGTGGTGAGTTTATCTCCTTGAACTGTCCTTCACACTCATGGTGCAACTTTAACATCCAAACTGATCAGAATTCCTCAACAACTTCTTGTGAATGTGAACAGAACAAAGACAGTAAACACTTAACTCAAATTTATAGGATAACAATCAGAAGAGGGTCATTTCCTGTTGAATTTGCTTTTCCCATGAGCCTTTGTGGTCCTGATATGTTGTGTTTTGAAAATAGCCCCGCCCCCTTTGTTGTCCATGCATGCTAAGCTGAAACAACTTGATAAATTTAGTTTAAGTGAAAGTGAAAAACTTGTTTCAGATTAGAGAGAAGAGTTTTTAAGTTGATTTGACTAAAAAAACAATCCCCAAACCAAAATAATTACATTAAATCAATGTAAAGAAGTCTTTAATATCAACTACAGCTCAGATACTCTTTTTAGAGTGTAAATAGATGAAATTACCAAAAACGTTTTTCTTTTGCTATGAAGAAATATTATCAGAAAATACACTGAAAATGTATTTTCACGTTCTTTTATGTGAAATGAAACGTCATCTTCTTTAAAAAATGGAAACTTCATGTCTTTTTACAGTTATAGGCTTTTCATGTTTTTTTCATGTGAGACTTGTAAATTCACAGCCTATTTCCATAATTATATCGTTATTATTCCGTATTTTTAAACCGTGTAGATCATATTCAAACATAAATGCAAGCTTGTGTGAAATAGCAGACTACCTCAGAGCTCCACAGACTGTGGAGGCTTTTAAGAAAGGACTAAAAACCTTCTTTTTAAAGAGTCTATTTCCCATCTTCCCATCTAGATGAACCATGGCTAGACACAGAACAAGCATTATGTGAGGATCTGGATGTCTCTGATTTGCCGTTCATCAGTTCAGCAGTCAGATCTCATAAATGCTTTAAAAGTATCAACATCTGCTCTACTCTGAAAGCATGGTGGGAATTCCTGAAGTTAACCGAGTCTTCTATTATTCCATGTAAACTCACACCCATCTGGAATAACCTGGATATTTTACAAAACAAGAAAATGATTAATTTTGTGCATTGGAAGGATAAAGGAGTAAAACAATTACAACATATCATTGAAAATGGAAAATTCCTGTCATTTAATACACTTACCTTACAATACGGGATCAGTAGTACTAAATTCCTAGAATACCATCAACTTAAATCTATATTAAGCAAAAAATATACCTCTAACCAACTGATCTTGCAGACTCCGGTCAGGGTAGCAGAATTCCTGAATCTCTCTATCCCCAAACTACTGTCGAAAATATATAGATTATTATTAAAACTGGATGATTCAATTTCCTTTCCAACTTCGAAGTGGGAGGCTGACTTGTCCAGAACCCTTAACCAAAACACATGGACACAGATATGTTTAAACACGTTCCTAATGACTAAAAACTCAAATATGCAGTTGATACAATTCAAGGTTTTACACAGAGTACATTACACAGGACAGAGGATGTTCAAGATGGGTCTGTCACCTTCAAATATTTGTTTGCACTGCAATGAGAATACAACAGACAATTATCTTCACGCCTTGTGGTCTTGTCCACCTGTCCAGAGGTTTTGGCTTCAGGTGTGTGATGACATGTCAACGTGGCTCAGGTGTAACTTTCCTGCAAGCCCCACACTGTGTTTACTGGGGGACTTGGATGAGATCAACACGGCAACCAACTATGCACATATGATACTTACTGTATTATGTATTGCAAAGAAAACTATCTTGGTAAACTGGAAATCCAAAAATAATCTGAGCATTAGCCAGTTTAGGAATTTCTTAGTAGACCATATCAGTATTGAGACGATGTCTGCCTCCTCTAAGAACCAGTTAGATGAATTCCACTCCCTCTGGTCCCCTGTGATTAGCTCCATCACTTAACGTTGGTGTAGGAGAGCCGCCTCGGCGATGTGGGGGTTGGGTGCCGGCGAGTGCTTGATGGCTATGGATCCCTGGCGGTTGACTTGGGGGGGTCTGGGCTGCCTCGCCGCTGGGGCGGGGCTGTATCCAGCCCGATGGGGGGCATGGGGGTCAGCGGTTGGGGCTGCTCTGCGGCGGTGGGCGGGTCGCTGGTGGGGCCCTGGCCGGTGGCTGTCGGCTGGCGCCGGGTGGCCGGGGTCGTCCCGGGGCGGGGGGTCCTGGGCCCCGGTGCTCCGGGGTGGCCCCTGCCTCCGGCGCCGGGGGACCCGGCTTGGCGCTGGGGGGGGGGCGGGCCGGTGGGACGTGCCTCCTCTGGATTTGGCCGGTCCTCACGACCTGGTGACGTCTAGTCACTGCGCCGGGGGCCGGGGCGCCTCTGCTGTGAGCGTGCGGGTGTGTGTGCTGGTGGGGGTGTGTGTGTGGTGGGGCTGGGGGGTGTATCGTTGTCGTGTCTGTGTCGGGATGTGGGCATCCGGGATGTTGGTGTCGCGGGAGCGGCTATGTGGGGGTGTGGATTTCCCCTGTGCTTGTCCTGCGTGTGGGGCTCTGGGGGTCGCGGACGGAGCTGCGCTTTCCGCCGGGGTGTTTGGTTTTCGGCGGACCCGTGGTCATGTCGTGTCGTATCGATGTTGGGGTGTCTGGCGTGGCTGTCGGGGTGTGGGGTTTTGTCCATATCGTTCAGCTCTAGTGTGTGGAGGTGGGGGGTTGCGGGGTGGCCGGGTCTTTTCCGCGCCGGGTGCCTGTCCCGCCCGGCCGCTGTGTCGGTTGGGGCTGGCCTGCGCTGGTGGTCTCTCCGGGGGCTGGGGGCGGTGGACTTGTGGCGTGGGGGGGCTGGTGGCCCCGTGGTCCCCGTCCTTGGTATGTGTGGGTGGGTGTGTGACTGGAGGGGGGGCGTGAATGCGGTTGTGTGTGGCTGCCTGTGGGGGTGTGTGGAGATGGGTGGGTGGGTGGGTGGGGGTGCATGGATGATGGGTGTTTGGGTGCGGGGGTGGTGGTGCATTGGTGGGGTTTGTGTGTGTCGGGTTGGGGGGGGGGGGGGGGGGGGGGGAAAAAAAAAAAAAAAAAAAAAAAAAAAAATAGCAGCTCTGCGTGCCTCTTGGGGGGGGTTTGCGAGGCCTGGGGATGTTGGGCCGGTGACTCTGGCCCCTCCGCCGACCCTTTCCGCTCCCGTCCCTTTTCCCCCCTCCCTGGCCTGGCGTGGTCGAGCGCCCCCAGGGGCCGAGGCTGGCCCCTCCGTGGTGAATGCCGGACGCCGGGCCGTGGGGGCGGCCATGCCTGCCCCTTCTGCCCTGGGGGGATCCCGGGAGGCAGGGGTACCTAATGCCGGTAACGGCTCTTCTTCCAGGGGGGGCATTCATACCCCCCTGGTCTCCTTTCCCAAGGCCCCCCCCCCCCCCCCTGCTCTACCTCACACACACACACGTAGGGTTTTGGGGAGGGTGCGTGTCAAGCGGGCGTGGTGAGGGAGGGCACCAAAGTGCCTTTGCTTGCCACGTCTAGAGGCAGCCTGCTCCCCAGTTTTAACCACACTTAGACACCTAAACACATAAAATAACAACAGCTCACAACCACTTCTGAGGGGCGGGCCATATAGTGTGTGGAAGGAGGGAGGGGCCGGTTGGGGGGTCATGCCCCCTACGCGACCCCACTCCCGGCATGACTTGGCACTGCCCCTTAGTTTTAACTGCAAACAACACACATCTTACACACACAGTCATGAGCGGGGGGTGGGGGGGGGACAGGGTCCTTTCATACCCCGGTCTCCCGGGCGCTGCTGGGGGGAGGGGGGGGACAGTGGCTACTTCACGCGCCAGTGGTTAAGGCTGGCTGCATTGCGGGGGATCTGCTGACCTGGGGGATGCCTGGCCTGCTGCGTCCGGGGGTGGGGGATGGGGGTGGTGGTGGGGGGGGGGGGGACGTGTTGGGGGCTTGGAGCTCGCGGCTCCTTCCCCGGCCCGAGCTAACACTCAGGAGGCACGAGGGCATGGGCAAGAGAGAGGTGGGTATGTGAGAATAATGAATGAGAGTGTGAAAGAGGAAATGTGGGAGGGAGGAACTTGGGCTGGAAGAGGGAGGAGATGTGGGTAAGTGGTTGGAGGAAAGGGGGATGGAGGAAGGAGTGGCATGCTCGTGAGTGTCTAGTAGGGATGGTCATGAGGGGCTGAAGGAAGGAAGGGCGGGAGTGTGATAGGTCAGAGGGATGGGCGGGGCTGGACATGTAAGGGGGGACTGTATGGGGTATTGGGGGTATAGGGAGGTGGGGGCGTATGTGAAGAGAATTAAAAAAAAAAAAAAAAAAAAAAAAGTCTATTTTAACTAATTGTATGTGTATGTATGTATATGTATATATGTATGTATATGTATATGTATATATATATATATATATATATATATATATATATATATGTGTGTGTGTGCATATATATATATATATATTTTGCTCTGTTTATGGTTATTGCTTGTATTGCTTATTTTTAGATTGTGGTCTCTGTAGCACTTTGAGATTTGAATTCAAATGTAAAGTGCGTTACAAATAAAATGTATTATTTTTATAAGTATTATTTTTATTGTCTACTTCAGAAAAGGCGGGAAAAAAATAAGTGTATGCGGCGGTGGCATGTCCGACCTCTTAAGAGTGGTCAAAGTAATTTACACTTTTGACATTTTTAAATGCCCTCTTTCTACCCTCCTCATTGATTTTCATGAGTGGGTAAACTCTGACGATACTGCCGCCATGATTTCCAGTGCTATCTGTCCGTTTTGTCCGGACCACTCCGGATTCGTAAGCTCTCTGGCTACGGACATACTGACGGACAAAACGACCTCCGGAAATTCGGCGTTACCCACTCATTTTTAGCTCACCTTGATCATGTTCTGATCTGTGACGGTAGAAACAGTAATCACGTGAAAAGGAGCTTTTTGATTTTGAGATAACTTTAAAAAAAAAAACAGTTGCTGGCACGGCTTCTTTCGCCATTGTTGTGATTCATATGAAACATTAATCATATTCAAATTAAGATCATCCTCAAAGCAAAATAATCAGATCATCCAACCATGTTTTTTAACACACACTGATAAGACTCAAAATGAGCGGGAAATATTGGCAACGCTACAGAAAGAATGCTTACAACCTAAATTACAAAAGCCTGTTCCAAGGATATTTTCTGTTTTTGGACAGACTGTTTACGGGAGTTGTATATTCTCCACTAAAAAGTCAAATGAGCCAAGGGTAAATCAGTCTGCTTAATTAGAGAATGGAAATAAGGTGCTGGTTCTAATGAAAACTTTCAGCATGATAAATGGACCATTGCTTTGGCCTTGCTGCTGGGATGCCACATTACGGACCAGATGGAAATGGCTTTCCTGTAAAATACTTCCCATTTGTGTCCTAAGGTGTCTCAACAGATCAGTATTTAGTGCCTCCTTCTGTCCAGTTAGCCAATTTGCCGTGCATTACTTCTCCCAGTGTCATGTTGTGGTTTTAGTGTTATCTGTGTAATAAACAAAAAGGATGACTAAATGGGCTTTCTTTTTCTCTGCCTCGGCTTTGTGAAGTTTCAACCTGATGGTTCGTTATATAAAAGGTCAGGGACACGAAGGAAATGTGCAGAAATATCCTGCTGTATGTTCGGTGGGAAACTAAAGCAAAAGAATGCCTTTGAAAGCATTTTTTTTTTACCGTTATGTAAAGTTCTGTGGAGGAGAAAAGAAAAATACACTTTCTGTCAGGTCTTATTGCTTCATATTGATGATAAATGATTATCTGGTCTTGAATCCTTACATCTGACCAGTCAGGGTACACAAAGATTACCTGATGTGTCCTAAAGTGTCCATTACTGGGACATTAACTATAAATCCTTTGGTCGTGTCGGGTGGGAAGTGAGGTCTTTATGTGTTGGGCTAGCTTCCCACAAGTCATTAAAAACCTGTCACCGGTTTAAATGTCGCAGCTAATTGGTCCATTATCCTGTTTTAATTTTTCATTTAACAAAAACTAAGCCAGAATCTTTCAGACAAGCAGCATTTTAGCCAACTGTACTTTCGTCAGCTTTAACATTTAACATGCTAACTGAGGCCTGTCAAGTTTGAGATTTATTTCTTTATTTTTATTTTATAAATGTTTCTGCAAGCGTTGCCTGACCAAACGGGGTGACCTGGCTGTTTGGGATGTTTTCTTTTTGTTCATAATCGTTCCATCTTATATTGATGGGCAGCAACAGTTACTCACAGTTAAGATGTCTGATTTTTCACACTTCTTTCAGTATTTTGCATCAGTTTTTGTTGAATTATGACAGTGTAACATGCTTTTCATCTGAGGATGTGTTTTAATAATCTTACAACTTTAAAAGGACCAGTTGATTTTAGATACTGATGCACAAGCATAGACGTGCGTTAGAAAATTCACTTCACTGTTTCATTCCCTTTAAGAAGAAATGTTTTTAATGTTAGCAGTTTAAAAATATATATACATATATAAAACAGTCCTGATTTAAATAACTGGCTCAATTGAATTCTTCTATGGCAGAGGATTAAGGCCACTGAATAAAATATAATAATTCAGAGAAAAGAGTCAGAATTCTGACTTTAATCTCAGAACGTTGACGTTTTTCCAGAACATTTAATATTTTTTTTTTCAGGAATTTTTTTTTTTGAATTTCTGAAAAAAAAATCTGAATTCGAGAAAAAAGTCATTCTGAGATTGAAGTCAGAATTTTGACTTTTTTTTCCCAGATCATTTGAAAAAAAATTATTTTTTTGAGGAGACTTTTTTTTTCATTTTTTGAAAAAGTCAGAATTCTGACTTTTTTCTCATAAATTTTTTTTCTTCAGTGGCCCTCATCCTCTTCAATACTCTTCAGTCATTTACAGATCTGGCCATGAAAAAGTTCCTCCTTTTTCTGCCAGAAGTGGTGCAGTAATAGTGCACCATTACTGCACTATCACCGGCTGAACAGCTTGTCCAGTAAATACACCGTCACGTACGGTGTCCAAATTTGGCGTGTAGAAACATCCTTGTTCCGGGCATTCATTTATGCCCCTGGGCACACAGATGTTTCTCTGTGCGATTGAATTAGCAGACAAGTCATTGGTAAGTGGCTGGCAGTCGGCTGAAAGGGGAACTTTTTCATGCCCAGATCTGTAGAGTGATTTTACATTTTTTTGTTTTTTATTTTAGTCATCCTTAATGATCAGTTGCAGACAGACAGGGAAGCTGGCAGAGGGAGATGAGGTGACATTCAGCAAACTGAATTGTGTCGGGACGTGGAAGTCAAACCTGAGCTGGCTGCTGAAGTACCTCAGCGTCTACATGGGGCGTCGGCTCAACCATCTGAGCTACCTGGCGCTCTTTCTTCAGATATTAGAAATGTTTTCAAATGTCACACAGCCGTTCACAACGGCTGTTACAAAGACAGCCAGTCGCTCGTTCAAAACCGTGACAAAAACTTGATTAAAAATGAGCTTCCCTTACACCAGGCATTCTTACATGACTTTTCAGTTGGAACTGAATATATGTGTGTCTGAATTTATGTATATAATAGGGATGTAACAATATGAAAATTTCATATCACGGTTATTGTGACCAAAATGATCACGGTTATCATTTTTATCGCGGTATTATTGAAATACCCCACCAGCATCTTAAGAAATATCCAAAATGGGTCTAGACGTCTTCTTTGTCCTTTTTAAAGGGGGAAAATGTCCTCAGAACTGTCCATGTGGGCGCCTTTGTTGCTTTCCACCATGTTTTCATAAATTAAACATTGCAAACTGGGACTGTTGCTGCTTTTTTTAAGGAAATCAGCAACATCATAGTGAGTTTTTCAAAGTGCAGTAATCAGTCACGGTTTTAACGATAATTAAATTTGAAACGGTATTACTAATCGTTGGGAATTTTATCACGGTTAAACATTTTACCGGTAATTGCTACATCTCTAGTATATAATTTTAAAAAAATCATGACATCAATTTTGAATTGTGGTTCAACAGAAGTATTAAAAACAAGCAAATTAAAAAATCAAACAAGTAAACGAGCATGATGGGGCTCTTGAACTCAAATGTTGAGCAACACTTTGAGAAAACCACTGCAATCAGGTGTTTTCTGTAACGTCCAATCAGACGTCTGAACTTGTTGACAGTTATGTTGGTCCACTGTTTGAGAATAAAAAACATATATATATTGTAGGGCAGGGCGATGCTGGCCAAAAATAAATATCACGATATATTGAGTAGTTCACCTCGGTAACAATAAATGGACGCTAAAGCTACCTATAAACCAGCCAAAACAGTCAAAAAGTACTTTTATTTTCATTTCATTAAGACAGATATTCTGCCTTAACTGGAACTTCACGTGACTTCTTGTTTGGCAGATAGATTAACAGGTTTCTCGGTAAACACCCAGTAGACATTTTGGACGTATGAGAAGTAATGTATAACTGAAATACAAACATACAAATGTACACATTAATGAATTAATTATTAAATTGATTAACTCAAATGAGTTACATTCTTATTTACATGGGAGCAAATATTACTTTAAGTCCAATAAAACCAGTGCTGAGTCTCCCATTAAATGCACACACCACTATTGATTAGCATGAATGCTAACTTAACATTGAAAACCCATAGACAGGCTATTGCAATTAGCATCAATACCGTTGTCAAAATGTTTAACACAAACAACGTTCCTTTAAATGTTTGTCTTTACACTGACATCAAATAAACGTGACTGATCATTTACAGACATATTTTGTACAGAAAACATGGGCCGTTTCTCAATCTGTGTACTTGTGCGTACTTGCAGGCTCGTGGACTCGGGAAACGTCATCATCCGCGGTCCAAGTCATGTTCCATTAAAAAGTTCACTTCTCAGCAAGTTCACTGGAAATTCCCGGATGAAAACTTTCTCCGCCCATTTTACCGAGCATGCATCAGAGGAGGCTCGTGCGTACTTGGCCAGATATAAATCCCAGCATGCACCTGCACACGCGCAGCGTTTGACAGCCTCCTCCTCCCTCCTCCCCCTTCAACAGCCAAACCTGAGCGATTATTTCTTTCTTTCCTGTTCTTGGCCTTTTATCTGCAGCTCTTCCTCCCGCTTTCCTCTCACAGCTGTTTTTGATTATATAATTATGACCTGATTGTCCGTTTGCATTAATGTGCTTATGTATTCGAAATAAATATAATTTACACGTTGGTAAACAAAAAACAAAACAACAACATCCACTTTGTAGGCTATAATTGTTTTGGGCAGTTATTTTAATTGTTTTTATTTGTTTCAGTACCATCTCTACATCTCCACAAAAATAAATAACAAACAGCTATAGAATAATATTATTTTCATGTTGACAGGCAGCCCTTGTTCACTGCTGAACGGTTGGTGGTGATGTCACAAGTTTGCGTTGTCTCAATCCGTCAAGTAGACGGAGTCTGTGCTTGTGAACTCCACAAGTCCAGACTTCCAGCACGTACCCACAAGTCTGTACTCACAAGTACACGAGTATGTAGTACGCAAACTAGGAATTGAGAAACGGCCATGTAAAAGATGATGAAAAACACGAAGCTCCAGTGCAGGAATGTCACGTTACAAGAAACTACGGCAAGTTTGAGAGAACAAAAACGTCCCGTGCTGCAATTCCACTGCCGGCTTTCTTAAAGAGGCCACAGCACCGAACATACCCACATGGGAAAAAACGACACTGTAAATTTCGGTGACGGTACATTTTCGATTTATCGCCTGGTCCCAAAATGTTATTCTTTGGCTTTCAACACAACATGAGACTCTTTCTGTTTTTGTGTTTTGTTTTAGTTCATACGTCATCTGATGTATGTACGTAGGTACAACTTAGAATGTTGTAATATATTGCAATACATCACAGTGTCACAGTATCGCAATGTTGTGTCGTATTGTGACCCACATATCGTGATACGCATCGTATCATGAATTCTTTGCCAATACCCATCCCTAGTTTTTTCCCTAAATCTGGGGATTAAATCGTAAAGCGACGGCATATGTGTACATGACAGTGCAGTGTTAGCCAATGATGACACCTGCCAGAGGTGGGTACAAAAGAGTAGTCAGAATAGTCTGAATAGTATTTTGGCTCCGAACTTACTGTCTCTTTATGTATGGTTTGGTTTATACAGTCATTTATATACAAATGACATTCATAAGATTTTGTTGCTCATAATAATCCCCCTCCACTCTCTTTCTCTGAGTTTGTGCTCCTCTGAAAACATTGTCCCTGGCCCACAGCCAGTTGTTGGGCTGTCAGAATGCAAACTGGTTTGAGATTTTGGCAGCAACTGAAGCAGCCCTGGAAGTGCCCCAGTCCGACACAGACATGCATGGGCTCGGCTGGTTGCCAAACTGTTTGGGTTTTATGTAATTCCCTGTGATTTAGTAGAGCTTTCATGAACTATGCCCAGTGACTCAAAAAATCACTTTCCATGGGATTTCTTATGTTTCTCTGCCAGTGGAGGGAACCAGAAGGAAGAGTTTGAAAGAACGTTTAACAAGACTGTTTGCTCAGACTTTGTGTACAGACATTAAAAAAGGATGAGTTGACTTTTCATCAGCATCCCAGTACTGCTATGTTCATCCTGAAACGGTGATTCCCTTTACTTTCACAGATTAATCTTGTTGCATTTACATGTTAATTTGGACAGAACTAATAAAAATGCCCAATTTATTTTAAAAACGTAAGCTACAGTTTTTTCTTTTTAACAATTATCTGATGATCCCATGAAATTATTTTAGGAGCCCCCAGTTTGGGAAAGCCTGCTCTACAACAGAGGGTCTCAACCTTTGTCATGATGGGACACACTGTATTAGTGTACTGATCACATTTTATTAAATAACTAAACCAGATCCACCTGCCTTTAACAGACTAAACCTAGTAAAATGTGGCGTGATAAACATGAATAACATAATATAAAAATATATTTTATATACATTTATACAATACATTTATATCAAACAAACACATTTATATCACACATATAATTCATGGAATAAAATCAGACTCCTACAAGAACAAATCAGAATTAGGCTATAAACACAAAGTTTTCACTCAATTTTCACTACAAAAAGAGGAACAACAGAAAAAACTGATGGAAACTGATTTAAAAAAAGAGATAAAATGGTGCAGTAATGGATCTCATTGAAAATAAAAAGGCTCAATTTAAATAGTCTGTAAAAACCTGTATTTTATTTGTTTAGACAGGCCATTAAAGCACAAAATTTCATTAAACAAATTATTTATTTAAACTTTTCTTAGAATTTTTAACAGAACTTCCAAACATAACAGACATTTTCTGCATCAACATTTTCTCTCTTTTTTTTTTTTACTTAAAAATCCTTTCTTTCAAACAAGTGTTAGATGTTTGTTTCTATATGAAGCTTGCAGATGCAGGCTGAGGGGTTAGTTTTATACATTAGCATTAATGTTAGCGTTAGCTGGTGCTCCATCCAGACTCTCAGCTCTGCTTTATCTCCACTCACTAATCCGTATTTAATACATTGGATTGGATTTTTGCCTGTTTATGGGCATTTTTGTCATTATTTCATTTTAATACTCCTTCACAAAGTTTGCTACAGGCTTGCGGCTAGCTGAGTGTCTTCTTCTGCTTGTTTTTTGAACTCTGACAAAATACCGCCACCAGGTGGAGGGAAGCTACATTGCAACTCATCCAGTCATAAATAACAGTGAAAATATACGGTCCTCACGGCCCACATGTGTAAAAGGAAAGCCTTTTCACGGCCCTCTTAGCACTTGATTGAATTATTCCCCTATGCCCTTTGAAAACCTCATGCGTCACCAATAGTCGTCTGTGGCGCAGTAGACTGACATTATGGCTGTTTCATGGGGGAGTGGGTAAAGTAGTGGTAATGTTGGGGGCTTTGCCGCGGCAGACCCAGATTCGAGTCCCCCGACATGGCACTCAGGGGAACCACTGAGGACCCGTGAGCCGTGGGGCAAATGATTGAGAGCTTACGTACTCTGAGGTAAACGCTAAGCGTGCTAGCTCAAAACTAACAGGAGCTAACAAAGATTAGCCCCCTAAGCGGGGTGGGGGGGTTAAAGTAAGACACGCTTAGACTTGCTATTATCTGACTAAAAACTGCTGTTGTGCAACTCTGCTACAAACTGAAACCTTACTGAGAGCAAACAAGGTGCTAACTAGGAGCCACCGGTCTGCCGTATGTCAATCAATGTGACACGCCCCTAATTGTGTGTAATTTCAAGATTAAATAACATCTAAACGGATGACTTATAAAAAACTTCAGCCCCCTCACAGTTGACATGAAGGTAAACTTGACCTATTAAACCAAACATGATTTTTTGAGCCAGACATGTTTATTTCTGTTGTAAACATGTTTATTTCTGCTGTGAAGTTGGTCTTTTTAACATGGGAGTCTGTGGGGATTTGCTCTGTTTTGCAACCCCTAGCGGACCAAGGGAGAACTACCAAAAATAACTTCTTCCGGATAGCCTCACAGTTGGCCACCGGAGGTTGCTGCTTGGTCACTACACAGTCGCTTATGTACCTGAACGTAAATGCAGCAAGTGGTGTCCCAATTCCGAGGGAAGACAACAAAGCCCTACCCCCTTTGTGGCTTCAATTCTAGAGTGGGTGAGGGCTAGTGGTTGAAAGTAAGAGGAACATTGGGATTGGGCCTTCAAGTATTAGTGAAATGAAGGAGTTTTGCTGCAGATAATGTCTTATAGAGAGGCTACATCTCTCCCATTATATGGATGCACACCGAAGGGTGACTCAACGTAATATCTTCTGAAGGACTCAAAGTGATGCAGATATTTTACCAGTGAGTAAATCCATGTATAAACTCCTAGAAATAAGGTCCAGGTTGAAAAAAAATAAAGCTATCCTTTAAAATAGCGAGTTTCACATTTTATTAACAAAATACTAAAAAACTAAAAAACTCACATTTATGCGTTTCTTTGGCTGCCGCTGCTGAGTTCCTCGTCATTTTGCCCATATTTCGCATTAAATTGTAGATGTCCTGGAAAATCTCTTTTTTTGAGGGCCAGATAGCCCTACCACTTCTCCCACTTCCCCCACCACTACCCCTTCACAGGAACGTGTCAAACGAAGGGTTAGGGTTAAGGAGGAACTGGAATTCACCTCAAGTCCCGTCATCCACACAGAAGAGGCATCCAAAATGTGACAAGAAAAAGAATGAAGTTCTGTCCACTTGATGAAAATTTCCCAGAGCTTTCCGCTGGATTGAAGCTGGAAATGGTTCATTTCAGAACAGCTGAGTAATCTCCATGACAACCAAGCAAGCTCAATGTTCTGCCGAAGGTCAAGAAGGATTTGACTAATAATATCTTTGACTGAAAAATGATCAAACTGAATGTTATTTTCCAGCATTTCTCAACGATGTCAATGCAGTCTGAACAGAAATAACCCAGAAACATTCAGTAGTTTAGAGTTAAATTTGTAATCAGCTGAATGAAAGTATGTTTGAGTTACTGAGAGTTCTCTCCAAAGCCGGAGTCAGTGTTTCTAATCTCTCACTGCGACCCTTTTTAATGCTGAAACATGAAAAGATTTCTGAGACAAGCCAGAAAGTGCTTTTGTATTCATAACCACCTGTTGTCTGTTGACATTTGGATGAAATGTCTTTCACTGAGGAGAGGTCAGGCTGAGCTTGTAAGTCACAGCAGAGACAAGGGGAAGCCGGTGATGGAGGACAATCGAGCAGATGAGCTGATGAGAAGAAAGCTGGCATCAGCCTCATTACGTTATTGCTTTCACGCTGCGAGCGACGACTTCCTCTAATCTGAGGCAAATAGCGACCACTGATTGGATTTAGTGTGGCCTTCATCTTTGGCTCTGTGTGCTCTTTTTCAGTCTCTGTCTGAATCTCGGCTGTCTAAACTAGCTTTTAATATGCTGTTCACTTCTGTGAGCTCCGCTTTTCCTTCCTGTAACCGTGTATTTGAGTCACCCCCCTGACTCGTGCATGTTTTTGTGTCACTGTGGGCTTGGGTGCAGCTGAATGTCAATGAGGACTTCTTGCCATAGTTGATTCATGGGCAAGGTTGTCCATTCTGATTAATGAGAGTCTATGCAATGCAATTTCCTCATGAATGAGTGTCTGTCTTTGTACCAGATAAGCTAATGGGATGAGAAACATGGCCTCTCACAATTAGCACTCAGCTATCAAGATTTGATCATGGTGGGAACTATAAATAGACGCAGTCTGGACTGAATGCTAAACCTGTTTGTAGTTTTTTCCATGCACGTTTGTCCTGATCTCGTCTGTGTTTGGATACATTTTAACGGGGGATGAGTTCTTAGGCAGAGAGGTTCTAGGAAGGCAGTTCCTACACACTCAGAAATAGAAGTACCAATTTGTACTTAAAAGGGTAAAAAGCTTGTCGCTGGGGGGTTCCTTTTTGAAAGACATTTCTGCACCTTCGGTCCTGGTCCATTTTTGTACCTTATCAAGCTGTATGAGTTAATAAAGTACAATTAAACCAATTAAAAATGATTGATAAAAGTCAATAAAAGAGAGATTATGACAACAATCAAAGATGCTAATAAAAAATGAATAATTATTATATAAATATTAGGCCAAGCACATAATATAATTATACATGTAATTATTACTATGATTACTATGAATATTATTGAAATCAGAATATAATAACTATAATTATACTTCTGTTTACAAATACTGCTATTTATAGTTATTGTACAAGCTACATACATTTTTCAATGCTGCAGGTACCCTTAGGGTTGAAATGGTACAAATTTGTACTTTATATTACTTTGGACCCTTTTTCATAGTATACAGGTACTTCTGGCCTCATAAAGACCAATATTGTACTTTTGAGAGAACATTTGTAAAAAATGTACCTACAGGTACAGAAATGTTCCTGTCTCATACCTCTGTGTTTGAGTGTGTATAACTACCCATCTGGAGTTTAGTTAGCAGAACTACCTTCCCAATCAGTTTGCATTTGCACATGAGGGAGGATTTTGATACGAACCATGTTTGAGGCAATCGTCTGCAACAGAGACAAATTTACGCCCCAGCAGATCTGATACAAAACTGAGGTTTCTCATCTCTTTTATTCAAAGCTGTTATAAAAGCTAGCTTACCAGCTTTCCCTCATTGTGGTTATTTGTGTCACGTAACGGAACAGCCCCCCGTTGGAAAGCTGCCCTACTAACGTCATGTTTACCTTTTGCTGACGAGCACCCAGACACTTTAGTGGACGGACCGGGGTTCGTCCACTGAAGTGGTGCAGATTGTACTGACAATTTTCCAGAGTTTTCCATCTCTTTTATTCAAAGCTAGTATAAAAGTTACCTTACCAGCTTTCCCTCATCACGGTCATATGCATCACGTAACGTCTTGTTTACCTTTAGTGGACGGACCGTCCACTAAAGTGTCTGGGCGGCAGCCGCAGAGTCTACTGCCACACTTTGCAGCTGTATTTGGGTCATTAAATTAGTATGAATATAATCGCTTTTGGACATTTCAAAATAGTTCTGGATTGGGGACGTGCACCATTATGATGGATTTATTAATGAATTGGTACACTCCTATTGTAATAGTTCTTGTTATTACGATCTCTGTAAACAGTTGTAACAGCTGTGGGACTTCTTAAATATGGCGGGGTGAAGAAGCGGAGATCATGCAAGGGGCGGGGCTTGCCAGTTCTACCAATCACCAAACATCTATGTATTTCAGTTCCTATAAAACCCCGAAAAGACCCTGCCTCGAAGTAGGAGCTAAAAAGGTTCTAGGAACTGAGGTCCGAGGTTCCTAGTTCCTATGTGTCCGAATGCGTAAAAAAAACGGCCTGGTTCCCAAAAGTTTCTAGGAACTCCAGAGGGTTCGTACAGTCTGAAAGCGCCTCTTGTTTCTGTGGGAGTCAGGGTTGTTAAACTCCCCCTTGATTATGCCTGTTAGAGGCCAACAATACTTAAAAATTCCACATCCACAGGGGGAGGCTTATTGTATACTAAATTTGTTTTCCTACAGCTCTGTGTGTGATCAAGACCCTGTGGCAGCTTAGTTAACAGATAACTTGTCCACTGAAGTCCAGAATGAACACTCGCACATGAAAGCCTCTGAGTTTTACTCTCGCCGGCTGAGATAAAATTAACTGCCAAGCTGGTCAATGAAACCAATTAAAATGGAAAACAGAACATCTTAAAGACAACGAGGAAAGTTGCAGGAGACGTAAAGGTGGCCGGGTGTTTGATCGTCTTCAACTTGTAATCAACATGTAAATGAAGTTCAGGTAGGAGACTTTGGCTCTGCTGATAAAGCTCAGCCCACACAGCTGGATTTCAAGCTGGATTTTCGGCATAAAATGAGTTCTGAGGATAATTGAATGTCGAGCCTCTGATTTTCTGAAGGAGGTGGTGAAAGTGGGTTGTTGAAACTCAACAATGATGAGCTGCAGCATATGAAGGTGTCAGGGACGGGGTCGGGGTAAGCAGGAAAAGGACAATAACAATCAGCAAACAGGGCAGAGCTAGAGGCGAAGAGCTGGTTTGCTCAGGAAACTGAGCAGTTTGGTTAAACGTTTGCAGGAACATCCGCTTTCTTCTGGGACCAGGTGGGCCAAAAGGATTGAATCATTACATGAGTCAGATTAATGATAAGAGAGACCGACTTGTCTCATGACAGCTGGAACTGCTTGACAAAGACCAGAGGAGTTATTCTGGAAAAGTTCCCCTGGTGTCGGACGTCCTGTTGCAGATCAGTCACACGGCGCAAGACTGGGATGCAAATCCAGAGTTTGATCCACACATATTATTGTGATTTAAAGGAGCTGTATCATGTTTATCAAACATTCCAAAAGTCAACATATATGTATGTATGCATTCATCGATATATCTATATCTATATATCTATATCTATATCTATATATATATCCAGCAAACCCTGGGACCCTGAACTAGATAAGCGGTACAGAAAATGACTGACTGATGTCATGACTGTATAAACTGTCTCCACCTCATTACTATTAAAATTATCACAGTTTAACCATTTGATTTCTCCTCCTCCCACAATTTCACTATATTTTAGATTTACAATAACAAAACAAAGACAAAGAAAGCAAAATGTGACTCTGTTACTGCTCTACTCTTCAGTTGTGAGGGCAGAGGAATGTGATGTACATTCGATGACCACTATTCTATCTGGGGAGCCTCATTTTCTCTCATTTCTGTTATAAGTGAACTTTAAATCTTATGACAGTTCACAGAGAAGCATACCACCAGAAGTGGTTTGACTTCCCACCTCAGGGTAAATAAATAAGAAATTGGGAGGAGCTACACGACTGCTCTGCACTTTCCTCCCCTTTTTTTCCACTTTTCTCTATTGCCTAGAAGTAATGCTAAAAACAGATGCAGAAAAACACAGCCGCAAAGATAAAGAGTTACAGCTGACAAGCGTATAATTCATTTCATGCAAACTTTTCACTCTGATATTCCTGTTTTATTCATGAGAACTTCGGGCTCAGTCTTGGTTTCCCTACCACAGAGAAATTAGGCACAATGGAGCTCTTCTGCTGCACATCTCCTGCTTCGTGACATCAGTGAAAAGCATATAAAGGCTGCACATATCTATATTTCATCAGACCCTCAACAGCACCTCGGAATAAAATGAAATTAAAACAAAAAACCACCTGAAAGCGGGTCCTGGGTTCCTGGGTTCATTTGAGCATCCATTCTGCTGCTGCTGGGAACGGACAGCGCTTTTATGGCTCTTTTATTTCTTGATGAGTACCATTAATTTCTCAAAGCAGGCCGAGCTCTTTGCTGCTGGCATTTTCTTTATCCGCTTGACACAACATGACTGCATTATCTTCCACTCGGAAATGAATTGGCAGGAGTTGCATGTTTTATTGGTGTTGTTTAGCACCTCAGTCAGGAGCTTGATTTCTCTCTTCACTCTCCAAATCCACGGCATATCTCACCGTCACAGCCCGGATGCCTGTTAATGTGATGTAGGTGTTGCCAAGTCTGCAGTCTAGAGTAAATACTTTCACTTCTAATTTATTTATTTATTTTTTTTATCATCGCTCTGGGAGCTTCCTCCTCATAAAGATCATTCACATTAAAACTAATTAGATTTATTTGGCCTCATTACAGCGCCGCTTCTCTGTGCAAACACAGTCAGGATTTCAGTTGGTTTTGTTTCTGTTGTTGACTCTCACATAAACCTTCTTTATGTCCTGGACACGCTGGCTGTCTCAGTTAAGACGCTTTGCAACATTATAGCTGTTTGTTGGTAGAAACTGTCACACCCACAAAGAAAGAAACAAACGATTGCTCTTCAGTCAGACTTTACATGGTTTTCTTCCATCTTCTTTTGTAACTTTATCAGCACAAATGCAGGAAGGATAAGAACGCCCAGCATGGGCGTTTTTTAAGACTGGGGGGAAATGATTATTTTTAAAATGATTATTCAGCCAATTATTTTATTGAAAAGTCGATTATTCTAACTAGAGATGCACCAATCCAGTTTTTTTCCGATCTAATCCGATACCAATACCTGGGCTGAGTGTATTGGTCGATACCCGATTCTGATCAGATACTACTTCTGAATGAATGAACTGCATACCTTGCCATGTGAGTGAAGGCATCAGGCTTCACATCAACATTTAGCCTTGTTTAAGGAAAGTTAACAAATCAACACGGATATAGATGTACCTAATTTTATGTTTTAACAAATAAAGTGTACATTTTTTACAATATGAATAAAAACAGAAATGACTGGATCGGCCACATTCGTCCGATATTCGATCCGAATGACCAATTAGCCGATTAATCTGACACTTATTTTTCTGTTGCACATTAATAAGAAATAAAATCTCAAATAACCCCCCCCCCCCCCCCAAAACTGTATCAAATTACAAAGGTTTTCCAAAGCCAAACATCGTCTGCTGAACATAAATTAAAAGCAGTGTCTGATTTTCATATCTTGGATTACCAGGGGTGCATGTAACTTGGTTCTACTGATGTATTCATATTCATCTAGAAGTATTTATCTGCACTTAAGTATTTTATCTAAATCATAGCTTGAAGGTGGAATTGGGGAGTCAGGGGTTCTAACATTGTTATATTTTATTTATTATTCTTACTTTACTTTGTTGTGACACCTCCTCTAATCTATTACATTCTTCCAATCACATGAAATAAAAATATGTTTAGCATGCATTTGTACCAAACTACTGAGGAATTGATCATTTATGAATATCCGTGGAAATCACAAAGGAAACTTTGGTTATTTCTCCATTTTTCTGAATCATGGCAACATTTGGTTCTTTATCTGTTGGACAGCAAATAAAACCAACACAGTAGATTTTAAATTGTGAAACAACAGATGATGTAATGTGTGCTTCGTTTTTACCCACCAAGTAACGACAAACACAGTTTAACGTACAGTCTTTAGTGTTTTTCCTGTCACTCCGAGTCTGTCGCGTCGCGTCACAGCAGCAGCCCTGTCAAACCCCCACAGGTTCACGCGCTGTACCAGTAACGTTAAACCAGCACACACGTTGCGTCTTTAAATATGAACGGTGAGTTTATTGTTGTATGCTTTGATTAATGGATCAAACTTTCTAAACGCGCCTCAGTTCAGCGCTACAGCCGCCTTCACCGTAGTTAACGTCTGTATAAACAGCAGCTGCCTTACATTAAAAAAACCACACTGAGCTTCATGCAGGACTCCGGCGGTTCATATGAGACAGAATCAAACCAACCACTAGTCGTAAAACCATAAATGACAGGAGAACCACGCAGAGGAAAAAGTTTTCCGCAGTTCAACCGGAAAGTGGCCCAATTGTTTTTTATGTACGATGTAGTTTTAGGCTTTTCATTAGTTCACTTTTTATTTAGTTTTGACTTTTTGTTTCCCAATTCAGTTAGTTTTTATTAGTTTTTGTTAGTTGTAATTTATATTGACTACAATGTTGGGATATTAACCCAGAAGTTGGGTTATATTGACTACAATGTTGGGATATTAACCCAAAAGTTGGGTTATATAGACTACAATGTTGGGTTGTTTTAGCTAAGAAGTTGGTCCAACAACACAATAACCCAAATGTCTGGGTTGAAATGCCCCAGATATTAGTTGGTCCCTTTTTAGCCAAGCAGTTTGATCCAGGAGTTTTTAGTGTGTAGATTCGTGGACAACGGCAGATATTTCCCCCCCAACTTCTACAGCTGAACGTTTGGCTCTCATGGAGGTCTGAATGAGGTGGACTATCGTCTTGTATTCCTTCGTTTTTTGGCCCAGGCACCATTCAGCACTCTCTGAATTCTGCGACCCCGTCCGTCTTTTCTGCATCGCAGAAATCATCCGTCTCCAGGTACTTACCTGGAGCCCCCAGGCTCGGCTTCAGAAGCGACGCGAGGAAGAGCTGCTGCCTTTCAGTCGACGTTGGGATGTTGTATTTAAATGAAGCCTCTCTGATGTGGTTGCATATCTGCTGCTGACCTATTTTAATTCTTCTGAGGTCTCTGCATTTTGATGGGAAAAAGGAAATCCCCATAAATTGTTTTAATTTTTTTTCTGCACCTTTTCAGTTTGTTGTTGCTCAGAAAATTCCCAGCAGGTCCGACGTGAGGCCAGTGTGAAAATCCACAATGTAATTGCAGCATTAACAGCAGTCCAGACTGAGCCCTTTGAGCCCAGATCCAAACCCGGAGAGGGGCCCCTCAGAGACAGACGGAGCCTCTGTGGTCCTCCACCACAGCTCGGCTCATCCTTCAGAAAGAATTTAATTGTTGCTAGATTATACGCTGCGCTTCTCTCGCTCTAAACAACACGAGATGTAATTACAGTTCTTCCCCGTTGTTAGACTCGGTACCTCTGTGGCATCTTAATCAGCGCGCAGCAGAATAAAAATGAAGTTTCTTTGTACCAGAGAAAGGAGAGTGCGTTTCATACACTGTCATCTGGAATGGTTACTTACAATGTACTCTGTCACATCTGACGCTGACGTTGGCGTCAGTGCGGTGGAGCGAGAAATAGATTGTCTATCAGCCAGCGATCAGGTTAATTTTGCTGTCTGCATGTTTATTGACAGTTTTACCGAGACAGTTAACGTGCTATTTGTGAGCAGATGAAAGTAGATTTATCTGTTATTTCTGTTCCACATGGTTCTGCATTTACTGTCTGTACCAGTACCTCCCTCATAAACACGGTGGTGTAAAACCTACATGTGTATGTTTAGGATGTTCACGACTTGTCACTCATTAGTTAAATTGAGTGTTTCATAGTAATATTATCTGGTGTTGTGCCCCACATTCGTTATGGCATTTAGATTGTTTCACCTGACATCTTCATCTTTATTATTTATCAAAAGGGCTGAGAAGTTTTATTGCTATTCCAGGGATTAATTGTCTAAGAATAGAGTATCTGTCCTCACACATCGACTAGGGATGGGAAACATTTGAGCCCGCCCATGGTATGTGATTACCGCCACAGGGCACCATCAATTTAACAAGATGTTTGCCACCCACAAGGGTAAAAAGATGAATTTTTATTACGCTGCTCTGATACAAAGTCTGTGGAGCCGTGGGATTTTATTCTAATGATGTACAAATATTAGAAACACGCAGAGACAAAGACGAAAAGTTTTGAGTAGAGGCCGTTGAAGAAAATGAAAGAAATAAGGTATGCTACAATCTCTGCCAGTGATTCAAAGGTCCACCAGTACGAACAGCCATTTAACCCTTTAACACCTGAATTTATTTACAATAACATAAAAACAAACAAACAAACAAATACAGGGGAAAAAAAAAACAAAAATAGAGACTTGAAGACAAAATAGCCTACAATTTGTCCATGCAGCCATTGTTTTCTTAAACAAGTGACTAACCTGTCATGATGCGTCTTTGTTGTTTGAATGACTGTTGTTGTTGTGTTTTAGCACTGCTAGTTGCGCAAGAAATTGCCCTACGGGGACAATAAAGACTCCTTGAACCTTGAATTAAATATAAAATAGATAACTCAAAGATAAACAACAAAATAAAAATTAATAAAAAATTAATACACGATAAATAAATGAATAAATAATAAATTAAATGTAAACAAATAAATTGATAATATAAATCAATAAATTAAAATAGATTATTAGAATAATAAATAAATAAATAAATGGATAAATAAATAATAGTTGGTTAGATTTATATCGCTCTTTTCAAGATTCTCAGAAAGCTCACAGTAGATCCATTTTTCTTTCCCTCCTCATTGATACACATTGATGGTAAGCTACGTATGTAACCACAGCTGCCCTGGGGCAGACTGACGGGATCGTGGCAGCCAATTCATGCCCACGGCCCCTCCGACCACCACTGGTACATTCATACACATTCATACAATGAATTTTTTTAGGATATTTGGTGAATTTTAAATAAATAAATGAATTAATAAATACATAAATAAATAAACAAATAAATACGATTCGAACAAATTTTATTAATTTGTTAATAAATTCGTAAAAATAGTACACATATAAGAGGGAATATACAGGGCAAACATACAAATACAATCAATTTAAATAGAGCAAAAGAAATAAAATAAACAAAAGCCAAAAGTCGTATGCCACAAATCTGCGGTTCAGGCATTAAGGGGTTAAGACCGAAGCGGGACGTTCTCATCATGGATATGGTGGAACGGGAGGTTCCTGTCATGGATGTGGTGGAACGGGAGGTTCTCATCATGGATGTGGTGGAACGGGACGTTCTCATCATGGATGTGGTGGAATGGGAGGTTCCTGTCATGGATGTGGTGGAACGGGAGGTTTTCATTATGGATGTGGTGGAACGGGAGGTTCTCATTATGGATGTGGTGGAACGGGAGGTTCTCATCATGGATGTGGTGGAACGGGTGGTTCTCATCATAGATGTGGTGGAACGGGAGGTTCTCATTATGGATGTGGTGGAACGGGAGGTTCTCATCATGGATGTGGTGGAACGGGAGGTTCTCATCATGGATGTGGTGGAACGGGAGGTTCCTGTCATGGATGTGGTGGAACGGGAGGTTCTCATTATGGATGTGGTGGAACGGGAGGTTCTCATTATGGATGTGGTGGAACGGGAGATTCTCATTATGGATGTGGTGGAACGGGAGGTTCCTGTCATGGATGTGGTGGAACGGGAGGTTCTCATTATGGATGTGGTGGAACGGGAGGTTCTCATTATGGATGTGGTGGAACGGGAGGTTCCTGTCATGGATGTGGTGGAACGGGAGGTTCCTGTCATGGATGTGGTGGAACGGGAGGTTCTCATCATAGATGTGGTGGAACGGGAGGTTCTCATTATGGATGTGGTGGAACGGGAGGTTCCTGTCATGGATGTGGTGGAACGGGAGGTTCCTGTCATGGATGTGGTGGAACGGGTGGTTCTCATCATAGATGTGGTGGAACGGGAGGTTCTCATTATGGATGTGGTGGAACGGGAGGTTCTCATCATGGATGTGGTGGAACGGGAGGTTCTCATCATGGATGTGGTGGAACGGGAGGTTCCTGTCATGGATGTGGTGGAACGGGAGGTTCTCATTATGGATGTGGTGGAACGGGAGATTCTCATTATGGATGTGGTGGAACGGGAGATTCTCATTATGGATGTGGTGGAACGGGAGATTCTCATTATGGATGTGGTGGAACGGGAGGTTCCTGTCATGGATGTGGTGGAACGGGAGGTTCTCATTATGGATGTGGTGGAACGGGAGGTTCTCATTATGGATGTGGTGGAACGGGAGGTTCTCATTATGGATGTGGTGGAACGGGAGGTTCCTGTCATGGATGTGGTGGAACGGGAGGTTCTCATCATGGATGTGGTGGAACGGGACGTTCTCATCATGGATGTGGTGGAACGGGAGGTTCTCATCATGGATGTGGTGGAACGGACGGTCATCTTGGAATATGGCCGTGCCATCAGGAAAGAAACATCCATTGATGGAATAACCTGCTCATTCAGTATATTCAGGTATCAGCTGACCTCATTATCTGAGCTCATACTGTTGCTGAACCTGGACCTGAGCAACTGCAGCAACCCCAGATCATCACACTGCCCCCCACAGGCTCATACAGTAGCACTAGGCATGATGCTGCATCACTTCATCTGCCTTTCCGGCCACATTTCTTCCTGAAAGACGATGGTCCACTATCCTTCCAGTTTTTCATAATGCGTTGGACTGTTCTGAACCCAGTTTTAGTAGTTTCTGCATCTCCTTAGATGTTTTCACCTCTTCATGCCAATGATTTGACCCTTCTCAGACAGACTAACATCTTTTCCAAGACCACGGATGTGTCTTTCCACATGGTTGTTTAGGAAATGAGAAGCAAGTCATTGCACCAGTTGGGGTTAAATAACTTGTTGCCAGCTGAAAGATAATCGCCCATGCAGTAATTATCCAATAGGAGGCTCCTACCTATTTGCTTAGTTAAATCCAGGTGGCGACTTTTTTTTTGGCCAGGCAGTGTATATATAGATTAACTTTTTCACAAAATTCAAATTTTTTGGGTAGTACCTGTATGTGTGTGTGTAACGGGAGGGGAAAAGAACGAACGGGGGGGGGGGGGGGGGACCCAGGAAGAGAGAGAAAGGAAAGAAATATAAGGAAAACGAAAGAGAGAAACGAAAAAAAAAAAAACAGACATAATAGAGGGAGGGAAAAGGAGAGGGGGGAACCCCCGGCAAAACAAAAAACCCAAATAACAAAATACAACCGCAAAAGATAAAGAAAAGAAAGAAAGAAAAGGTAGAAATATGGTCTAAGAAGACCTCCTCGACACAGAAGGGGGGGGAGGAAGAAAAAAAAAAAAAGAAAACCCTTAAACCAAAAAGAACCAGCGAGGAACCAAAAAACAAAACTAATAAACAGAAAAGCAGAGGAGGGGTACTTTTTTTTTTATTTTATTTATATTATATATAACTAAAAAAAAAACCCCCCCCAGAAAAAAAAGAAAAAAAAAGAAAAGAAAAAGGAGAAGAAAAAAAAAAAAAAAAAACAAAATAAAAGTGTGTGTGTTCATCGTTCTCAAAATTATTCATACCATCCAACTAAAGATAGAAGAAATAAGTTGAAATTGACAAAATTAATAATAAGTAAATATTCTATAAAAATCATGACATTGATTTTGTATTGTGGTTAAAAGGAAATATAAAAACCAAACCAAAAATAAAACAGGTGAACATGCGTGACGGGGTTCTGAAGCTAAAATTTTGTTGAGCAAAGCTTTGAGGCAATCACTGCAATCAGGTGTTTTTTCTAATGTTCAAAGAGACGTCTGCACCTGTTGACAGGTATGTTGGTCCAATGTTTATGGGAAAGGTGCTCTATTGTGTCTTGGACAGTTTTGTTAGTTTTATTTTCTTTTTTTTTTTTAAATGATCATTTCCAACCACAATTCAAAAGCAATTTTTTATTTCATTCAATTATAATTTTGGAAATTTTTATTTATTATGAGTTTCTTTAATTTAATGTTATTTGAATTACTATTGTGAATTTAGCTTTTTTCTTTAATTGGAGGGTATGAATAATTTTGAGGATGGCTTTATGTAAACGCGAATATATTATTTTTAGCCCTGTCACGTCTTTGAACTGGAAAATTCCCAGAGCTGTTCTGCAGAAGAATGGCTGAATTACTCCACAGGTCTGTGGTCAGATTTTAACCTGCACATTTAAATGGACCAGTGCCCTCCCAGTATACATGCACAGGATGGGGGTCTATTGAGCAGCATTTCAGCGTCATTTAGTCTACTTCTGTCTCTTCCTGTAGTTCCAGCTTTGAGTTTAATAGTCATAAATTGTTTAAAACACATTTACAAATAGAAGGATCATTCAGTGGTCTACCATTTAGATGGAGTGGGTTTTATATGACACCGTGGGAGACCGGCTGGACGGCTTGTTAAACTGACAGCAGGAATCTTGGAGTGCTCTCCTGTCAGGTTACCTGCTGAATGTCATCTATTCAGCCACCATGGCGGATCAACTGTTGCCCTTCAACATGCCATGCTGCAGACTTGCATATTCGGAACTATTTTTTTTTTTTGTCCATTATATTTCAGACTCACCTCGACAGCAGAAAATTTCTGAACTGATAATGATACAAACAAGTCAGGTTTTAAAGATAAATTTCAGTAAAAATCACTGATTAAATGTCTGTGGCAAAGCAGACAAGCTGTTCAATTTCAGACTTGACTCATGTCATGGAGTTACAGTTATTTAGTTTTTTAGTTGTACTGTTACAAAGTTAAACGTTCTGGGATAATCTCTAAACATAAAGTAACAAATTAGGTTCTTACATATTTTCTGTTTTACTGTTGAGAGAGATTCTCATCATGATGAGGTGGAACGGGAGATTCTCATCATGATGAGGTGGAACGGGGGATTCTCATCATGATGAGGTGGAACGGGAGATTCTCATCATGATGAGGTGGAACGAGATATTATCATGAGGAGGTGGGGGGGGGATTCTCATTATGATGAGGTGGAACGGGGGATTCTCATCATGATGAGGTGGAACGGGGGATTCTCATCATGATGAGGTGGAACGGGGAGATTCTCATCATGATGAGGTGGAACGGGGGATTCTCATTATGATGAGGTGGAACGGGGGATTCTCATCATGATGAGGTGGAACGGGGGATTCTCATTATGATGAGGTGGAACGGGAGATTCACATCATGATGAGGTGGAACGGGAGATTCTCATCATGATGAGGTGGAACGGGAGATTCTCATCATGATGAGGTGGAACGGGGGATTCTCATTATGATGAGGTGGAACGGGAGATTCACATCATGATGAGGTGGAACGGGAGATTCTCATCATGATGAGGTGGAACGGGAGATTCTCATCATGATGAGGTGGAACGGGAGATTCACATCATGATGAGGTGGAACGGGAGATTCACATCATGATGAGGTGGAACGGGAGATTCTCATCATGATGAGGTGGAACGGGAGATTCACATCATGATGAGGTGGAACGGGAGATTCACATCATGATGAGGTGGAACGGGAGATTCTCATCATGATGAGGTGGAACGGGAGATTCACATCATGATGAGGTGGAACGGGAGATTCACATCATGATGAGGTGGAACAGGGGATTCTCATCATGATGAGGTGGAACGGGAGATTCTCATCATGATGAGGTGGAACGGGGGATTCTCATTATGATGAGGTGGAACGGGGGATTCTCATTGTGATGAGGTGGAACGGGAGATTCTCATCATGATGAGGTGGAACGGGAGATTCTCATCATGATGAGGTGGAACGGGGGATTCACATCATGATGAGGTGGAACGGGAGATTCTCATCATGATGAGGTGGAACGGGAGATTCACATCATGATGAGGTGGAACGGGAGATTCTCATCATGATGAGGTGGAACGGGAGATTCACATCATGATGAGGTGGAACGGGAGATTCACATCATGATGAGGTGGAACAGGGAGATTCTCATCATGATGTGGTGGAACGGGAGATTCACATCATGATGAGGTGGAACGGGAGATTCTCATCATGATGAGGTGGAACGGGAGATTCACATCATGATGAGGTGGAACGGGAGATTCACATCATGATGAGGTGGAACAGGAGATTCTCATCATGATGAGGTGGAACGGGAGATTCACATCATGATGAGGTGGAACGGGGGATTCTCATTATGATGTGATGGAACATGAGATTCTCATCCCGGATGAGGTGGAACGGGAAATTTTGTTCAAGGATGTGCAGTCAACAAATCTACTACAACTTTGTGGTGCTCTCATGTCAATATGGAGCAAAATCTCTGAGGAATGTATCAAACATCTAGTTGAATTTATGATGCCAAGAATTAAGCAGTTCTGAAAGAAAAAGAGGTCCAACCTAGTACCTGATAAGCAAGGTGGACCTGATAAGGTTTTGTGGGTGCTTGAGTTGTCAGTGACCGTTCCTTTACTACCTGTAGCTTCTCCGAGACGTCTCACTAACACATTGCCTCCAGTGTTCCCAATCATTAACAACTACAGTATTTGGACACATTTTGACAACTTCACAAAGCCTGTTTCTTTTTACCTGTATCCTGACCTTTAAAAGTCCCAACTGTGTCATTTGTTTCTGCAGACCAGGGTCTTGTTCCCCCCTCCCAGGCTCCTGTCTTCTGCCAAGCTGTGCTGCTTCACCCCCAATTGTGTCCTCGTCATCAGTCACAGCCATCTCGCTGTCTGAGAGGAGCAGACAGTGATGGATGCTAATCACTTTGCCTGTGTGCCCATCCAATCTGCTGCCGGGTCCGCAGACTCGGCCCAGGCTTCCCCCGCATGGCTCATGAATAAAGGAGCTGCTCCACAGCTCTGCTGCTGCTAATGCACCTTCGCTCATTATAACTGACCCCAGACAGATGAAGTTGCCAGGACTAATGCCCGCACTGAGAAATGTAAAACAAACAAGGAATTTATGAGCACCGCTGAGACTAAACTCAAGCTGTTTCTTACTGATGTGAAATGAAACGGCCCTTATTCTCTACAGATATGTAGTTGTGTGAAAAAGTGTTTGCCTCCTTCCTGTTCCTTATTTTTTGCATGTTTGTCACACTTAAATTTTTCAGATAATCAAACAAATTTAAATATTAGACAAAGATAACACAAAGAAACATAAAATGCAGTTTTTAAATGAAGATTTTCATTTTTAAGGGGGGAAAAAAATCCAAACCTCCATGTCCCTGTGTGATTAAGTGATCTTCCCCTAAACCTAATAACTGGTTGTTCCACCTTAGCAGCAACAACTGCATCAAGTGTTTGTGATAACTGGCAGTGAGTCTTCTACAGCGCTGTGGAGGAATTTTGTTCCACTCATCTTTGCAGAATTGTTGTGATTCAGCCACATTGGAGGCTTTTCCAGCATGAACCGCCTTTTTAAGGTCATGCCACAGCATCTCAATGGGATTCAGGTGGGGACTTTGACTAGGCCACTCCAAAGTCTTCATGTTGTTGTTCTTAAGCCATTCAGAGGTGGACTTGCTGGTGTGTTCTGGATCATTGTTCTGCTGCAGAACCCAAGTGCGCTTCAGCTTGAGGTCACCAACAGATGGCCGGACGTTCTCCTTCAGGATTTTTTGGTAGAAGCAGAATTCATGGCTCCATTTACCACAGCAAGTCTTCCAGGTCCTGAGGCACTAAAACAGCCCCAGACCATCACACTAAAACCACCATATTTTACTATTGCTATGATATTCCTTTTCTGAAATGCTGTGTTACTTTTACGCCAGATGTAATGGGACCTACACCTTCCAAAAAGTTCCACTTTTGTCTCGTCAGTCCACAGAGTATTTTCCCAAAAGTCTTGGGGATCATCAAGATGCTTTCTGGCTAAACTGAGACGAGCCTTTATGTTCTTTTTGCTCAGCAGTGGTTTTGGTCTTGGAACTCTGCCATGCAGCCATTTTTGCCCCCCAGTCTCTTTCTGATGGGGGAGTCATGAACACTGACCTTAATTGAGGCAAGTGAGACCTGCAGTTCCTGGATGTTGTTCTGGGGTCTTTTATGACCTCTTGGATGAGTCGTCGCTGTGCTCTTGGGGTCATTTTGGTCGGCCGGCCCCTCCTGGGAAGGTTCACCACTGTTCCATGTTTTCACCATTTGTGGATAATGGTTCTCACTGTGGTTCTCTGGAGTCCCAAAGCTTTAGAAATGGCTTTGGAACCTTTTCCAGACTGACAGATCTCAATTACTTTGTTTCTCATTTGTTCCTGAATTTCTTTAGATCGCAGCATGATGTCTAGCTTTGGAGGATCTTTTGGTCTACTTCACTTTGTCAGGCATTTAAGTGATTTCTTGATTGAGAACAGGTGTGGCAGTAATCAGGCCTGGGTATGGCTGGAGAAATTGAACTCTGCTTTCCAAAGATGTGATAACCCACAGTTAATTTATGTTTCAACTGGGGGGGGGGGGGGGGGGGTGCAATCACTTTTATACACAACTGTACTTGAAGTGCTGGAAACTGAATGAGCCTGCTAAGATATCTGATATTGATCCGATTGTGGCCCAAACTGTGGAGTTACATAGACAACAATAAGGTCCTGACTACAGTAGGAAAGTCCTTTTTCTGTTTTTAATAAAGCTTCCTCAAATAACCTCTTTGATTTTGCCCCATGTTGAGTTTGTTTGCACTGATAGCTTTGTTGTGTTGTTTGCGCTGATTTGTTGCTCAGCATAATGGTTTAATCTTGATCTGATTGGCTGAAAAAAATCTATTCACAATTGTTAGAATTGGTCCCAATTCACAAAAGTCTTTTTCATCCCACACTGAAGCTAAAATTTGCCTTTTCTCTAAGAATTTGGAGGAAAACAATTCCCTGTGCTTTATAAGAGCCTCTCTGAAGTCCTGATTTGACTTTCAAAAATCCATTTTCATTAACCAACTGTTAAATTTTTTCATTTGGAAACTTTTGAAGCGGTTAAATATTCACAGGAACCTCTTCCATGGCAGTGTTTGATGGAAAATACAAGCCTTTTATCAATAATTGTGGAGGGATTTTTGGAAATATGCTTCTTTTTTTCTGACAGCATTCATGTTGAATATTAAGGAGAAAGTACCAGATTCTTTAGAACAACATTGAAATGAATGATTCCCTCTGACATTCTGCATCCAGACCAATTAAAGCCACATTGTTTGGAGGCTTGTCTTTCAGCTGTGGTTGGGTGATTCATGGTTACCTTGTGTATTGTTTGTCTTCGGGAAACACTCAGCAGGACTTCATTGAATCTGATGGGAACCAGTTTACTGCCCATTGGGGTGCATTGACCTGAAACGTAGCTTAAAACGGAGCATTGAAAATAATCTGTGGGCGCTTTGTTGTTTTTCATCTCTGATTTCTTGCTGACTGTCCACGGAGGAGGGATGGAAATGGATTGTTGTGTCGCTGACATTGTTAGAACATCTGTAACAACTGTATGTAGTCGGATGTGAACTGTTAACTCAGATTGACCCAGATGCTTGGAATTGTTCACTGTTGCCATGGCAGCAGCCGCTCTCTGAACAAAGGTCACAGCCGAAGCTCCGATTTATGTAATTTACTTTTTCAGGATTAAGTTTCTACAAATAGTCTAAAGAACTTGGCACTTAACGTTTAATTTAAACATTTTTTAATAAGAAGTTGAGAGAATTTAGATTACTGTCTTATCGAGTTTTGCCATTGTTCAATAATCTGACAATGCATCAAATTTACAGATTATTTTGATTTAATTAACCTATTTTTAAGCCTAAGTTTAAAAATCGGATACTCAAAATGAAATTTGTTTCTGCAACCTCAAGGTTTATTTGAATACTTGTGTGTGGTCAGGAGATGCAATTTCATGGCCACGGGTATGGAGTCATGGTCACGCAGTAAGATTCACTAATGTGGGAAGTAAGTAATTAACTCCCGATTACTAACGCATCGACAACTTGCCCACATTGTTTTCATTTCACACAACAGCACCCAAATTATGTGTCTCTTACTGACGTGTCCTGCTGTGTCTTCATGTCCTGATCCATGATAAATCGCAGGATATCATTGAAAGCATCTCTGTATATGTTTTGGGGGTTTTAATGGGATAAATGTCCCCTCAGGGTTGCCATAGCGTAGGCAGACTTTTTGTGGGATTTTTAGGGGGAAATATAATTAGAACAGAATGAAAATTAATGATAATTAATGATAATTTCCTATAAATATGCGCTCAGCTAATGCTTGGCAACTTAGTCAGGGTTCCCACGCGTCCTGGAAAACCTGGAAAATAATTGAACATTTTTCCAGTCATGGAAAACACATGGAAAATGAGAAAAAGAGTAAAATGTCCTGGAAAAGCTTGAATTGTCCTGGAAATTTATTTTTACTCCCTCTCGTTGCCGCTTTGTTGCCATTTCGTCGCCGTTTCATCACCACTGCGTTGCCGTTTCATTGCTGTTTTGTTGTCGTTTCGTAACCGTTTCGTCAGCGTTTTGTCACAGCTTTGTCACTGTTTCATCGCCGCTATGTTGTAGCTTGGTCGCCGTTTCGTAGCCATTTTATTGCCATTTTGTCGCTGCTATGTTGCCTTTTTGTCACCGTTTCATCGTCGATTCATCGCAGCTTCATTGCAGCTTCATTGCAGCTTCGTCACTGATATGTTGCCGTTTCGTCGCCGTTTCATCGCAGCTTTTTCTTCGCTTCGCCTCTGTTTTGTCGCTGCTTCGTCTTTTCTTCGTATTTACTTCATCGCTGTAAATAATATAAGCTACAATTGTAAAACACTTCTCCAAAAGCTTGTGGTGGAAGTTATTAGTCTATGTTGCGATAACTTGACTTCTACTGTAGCAGTGGGAAAAGTCCTAAAAGTGTCCTGGAAAAGTCCTGGAAAACAACTTCTAGAAAAGAGTGGGAACCCTGTTAGTAATTATCCTGTTCTCTCATGTTAGTAATCCAGACCTCAATTTCACAATGCACAGGTTTTTTTTTTCATTTTTTATCTTTGAATCCATGCCAGCAAATGGATTCCATGGTGCATGTGTTACTGATGAGGAATAAATAAAAATGCCACAGTGCACAAATAAAAAAAGGTTTCAAGGTTGCCTAAAAATGAAAAAGAAAAAAAAAACACCTGCAGCTGCAGCTCTAAAACTCTAACCGATCATATGACGATACGTGAACATGATCTCTGCAAAGCCCAACTCTGACAAAGTGAAGCAGAAGAAAATTAGAGGCTTTAGTACAAACCACGGAGGAGAGGTCTTTAAAATTGTCATTTTAGGACAGTTTAGCACCGTCTCTTCAAAAAGTGGCCCATTTGGAGGACTACAAGTTTTAAAATGTTAAATATTTTTTTAGTTTTCCAACTGGGATTGTTTATATTATTGTTTCGGTTTAATACATTAATCAAAGCTACATTCATAGTTTTTTTTTTGTTTGTTGTTGATGATTTAGATAATTTATTGGTTTATTGAATTGAATTGCATTAATCATTACTGTACCACAGGATATAGCATGGAAAAATATAAGTGTTGATCTCTGTAAGGTGCTTTGGTCATCAGGATCCGGTCTTTCATCAGTTCCCAGAGTCAGAACCAGACCTGGAGAAGCTGCGTTCAGCTTCTATGCTCCACGTGTCTGCAACAAACTCCCAGAAAGTCTCTGATCAGCTTTGATTTTAATGTTTCATGTACAGCACTTTGAACTGTCTTGTACATGAATTATGCTGTGTAAGTAAACGTGCCTTCCACACAACCGTCCATTCATCCAGACCACAGGTCACCAGTTCTGGTCCTGGACCGCTACTGCCCTGCAGGTTTTAGCTGTTCCCTGCTGCGTCACACCTGACTGACAGCTTCCACAGCTTGTTGTCAAGTTCTGCACAAGCTTCTTAATCATTAACATTAAGACACACCTGATGCACTGATTTGTGTCAGATGTGTCGCAGCAGGGAAACATCTACACCCTGCACGGTAGCAGCCCCTGAAGACCGGAGTTAGTGATCCACGACACATGCTAAAGATGAAGAAATAATGTGATACTGAAATGCTGATAAATTCATCACAAGTAAAGCAACCACTAATTAAAAATTAATAACACAATCAATCATATTAAACAACACAATTGATTAAAATGGATAACACAATAAATCAAAACAAAGACCCAATAAAACATTCTGGAGGTAAACAGCATGTTTATTGTAGCGTGTAAAAGCTGTGATTAAGCCTGTTTGAGCGTTAAATGCCCTGTAACACGGGTCTGTTCCAAAGATGGGACAGAAGAGCCGATGTTTCTCTGAACCCGCTCCAAAGCCTTCTTATCTGCCCCCGAACAGGCAGCGTATAAGTTCACCCAGACACCAGGGCCGGGACGGGAAACAGCCACCAACAGTCCGTGTCTCTTAGTTTACCCAAACGTTGGAGATGTCGAGTCTTTTTCAACATGGAGGAGGTCCTGGCTGTCCAGGTGAGATTTTAAGAGACATGGGTGGCAGAAATTTGAAGGTTAAGTCTCCCCACTCGGCACGATTCAGAAAAAAACGGGTGTTACGGCCGCCTGTTTAACCTCATCTGTCTTTCATTTCACATGCACAGGAAATCATCCTGTCTCAACACTCCCATCTGACTGGCCTGGCACCACACCACCATTATCCCCTCCCTCTTCACCTGGATTACAACTGATCAATCACACCTGGAGCTCCCTATACAAAGGAACCCAACAGCCCCTCAGACGGAGGCAACTGTGTGGTCTGCCTCGTTTGTGTTGTCCTTAGTTTGGGAAACTTTAAGTTTCTTTAGTTGTTGCTTTCCAGGTGTTTCTGTTGGTTGATGGTTTTAGTGGTTAGAAGTTTAGGTCTTGAGTTGTCTTTGTGTTTTACACTGGTAGTTTGGAGTTGGGATAGTTAGGCCTTGTTTTGTTGTGGTTGGGTTTAGTGCTAATCACACTACGTCTCTTCCAACATTGTTTATTTCCACTTTAAAGACCCACAACATAACTTTTCCACCTTTAAAATCTGCGTTCCTGACTGGTTTTGATGTCACACCAACATTAAATGTGCGCATTTCTCGAGCCGTCACTGCCCAGCAGCCTTCCGAGTCTCAGAAACTGCACTGCGTAAGTTTTCCATCCAGAATGTGACGTTGCTGCTGACTGTTGGTTGCAGCACAGTGTTGCATACTAGCATGAACAAAGCAGGTGTTTTGAACGCATCATGTCGGATTCAGTAAAGAAATGCAAGGAAACGTTACCGGAGGAAGAGAGGAAAAGAAAGAGAGTCACGCTAAGACTGTCTTTTACTGGCAGGAGGGAACCACAGTACAGGTACCATGAAGATGATGAAGTTTAGCCGCCGATAGGGGGGTCACTGAGAAAACTGCTAGCAGTTATGTTGTGTGTCTTTAAGACAGCGTGTACATGCCAACTCCTGAACCAGCGTCTAGCAGACAGTTCTTGTGTCAAATGAATCACTTTACGATAAACTTTGTTGAAAACATTTTCTGTAATCAATATGAGCTCGAATCATCCCCATTAGATCTTTTTGTGTAAAAGTTGACCATTTCTACGAGCTATCATCGATCCTTCACTGTTACACTGACCCCGTCTTCACACCAGGTCTGCGCGCTGCATCCCGTCTCCACCACGGCTTCATTACTTCACTTTTATGGATGAAAGTTAACTTATGATCTTATCCATGTGTATGAAAGTGATTCCAGGAAGGACCGTGTGGCTGCTGGTTTTCTTTCCAAACACGCAGTAGCAGACCAGACTCCACTCATCAAATCTTCAAGTTAAGACTGGATTCACTTGATGAGCTGAGTGGAGTCTGGTGTGCTGCTGCGTGGTTGGAAAGAAAACCAGCAGCCACACGGCCCTTTCTGGAATCCCTTTGACATTCCTGATCTAGTTAATACAGAGCTCTGCAGGTGGCTTTTATTTAAGTTTACCAGATGTTTTACACTGAACAGGGTTCCCGCGCATCCTGAAAACCTGCAAAATGGTTGAACATTTTTCCAGTCATGGAAAACATGGAAAATGAGAAAAAGAGTGAATTGTCCTGGAAAAGTTTGCGTTGTCCTGAAAAAAGATTTTTCCTCTCTCTGCTCCGTCGCAGCTTCGTTGCTGTTTTGTCGCCGTGTCGTTGCCTTGTCGTTGTTGCTTTGTCTTTGCTGCATCACCGTTTTGTCTTCGCTTTGTCGCTGCAGCTGGAAAAGTCCTGGAAAACAACTAGAAAAGAGTGGGAACCCTGGCTGAATCCCATGTCTGACTTCCTGGTCCGATCTGAACTGCTGAATTGCACACGTGTCGTTGCGAGCTCCGTCAAATACGCAACCTGGAAAAGACTCTTCCTTTTGCAGCCACTTTCACCGGGGTTTCACTCAGTTATTGTTGCTAACTGCTGACAGAATGATGTTTAGCTACCAACAGCAAACATCAGACGAGAGAACGTGCGCTACTTACTGCACGTAGAAAAAGTGATTGACAGCCAATAGACAAATGAAACACGCAATGAGAGCAGAAATGATTTGCTGAAGTATAACAATATTTACAGTCATCCTCAAAATTATTTATACCCTCAAATTGAAGCGGGAAAATAATCAGCTGTCAGTGAAATAAGCTGAAATTGAAAAAGTAAAAAGAAATAAAAATGCTATGAAAATAATTGATTTTGAATTGTGATTTGAAATGAATATTTTAAAAAGAAAAAAACGCAAAAAAAAAAAAAAAAAAAAAGTAAAGCATGATGGGGCTCCAAAAGCTAAAATGTCGTTGAGCAATCACTACAATCAGGTGTTTTTTCTAATGTTAAAAAATACTTCTGCACCCGTTGACAAGTATTTTTTCCACTGCTCATGGGAAACGTGCTCTAATGTGTCTGGGACGGTTTTTTTTGTTTGATGTTTTTTTTTTTAATTATTATTATTTTCAACCAAAATTGAAAAGCAACATGTTATTTCACTAAATTATAATTTTGTAAATTTTTATTTATTAGTTTCTTTAGTTTCCTGTTATTTGAATTACTATTGTCAATTCAGCCTTTTTTTTAAATTGGAAGGTATGGATCATTTGAGGACAACTGTATATATTTAAAACTTTTAATTAATCATACATTGTGGGGCAATGAACCCAGTTTCATCCATTATTGCAAAAATTATTCAAAGTAACATCTTCTATACCCCCGTTAAGGGTACATTGCGTATCATGCTGAGACTCTGCCGTGCTTTTAACTAATAGCCCTCTTGTTGGATCTAAAAATCTAATTTTCTGCCAGTCAGCCTCTGTCTTTGGAAGTTTTCCTTAATGAAGCTACAGAAATGAGAAATTATGTAAATAATGATCCATTCATTTATTTTGCATAACTGCTTTATAGAGGAAATTTACTTAGATAGCACATTTCATAAGTTGACCCACTGTGCTGTACATCATCTGAAGAAACCTCATGAGTGAGTTACATCTAACAGCGGTCAACAAGAAAAGCATCATCATCATGTGGGGAAGCATAAAAGGAATGTATGTGCTGTCCTCAGACAACTGTGACTCAGGTAACCTCTGGTTTTTGGCCGACTGAGTCGTAAGAACATTGTTCCCTGTAAAGACCAAAGAACATTTGACTGGCTTAAAAATACCTCTGAAATGAGGAAGAGCTGTTGTGCAACTGGCTGAACCAACAGATTCAGAGAGAAGTTACGAAAAGCAGAGAGCATAGAGCCAAACGGATTGCTGCAATTCAAGAGACATCTGGAATCCAGGCTGGGAGAGGTGTGGACCGGCACTTCTGACTCGCCTGAGCAGCAGGGTCACCAGTTCAGCATTTTAACTGTGTTCTGCATCAAGGCAATAAGCAAGAAAAGCTGATCTGAAACCATGATCGGCAGACAGAAAGTCTGCACCAGAACAATTTCAGAAGCAGCTGTCGGCCCGCACCAGAGATCATCAACCAGGCCCAGGAGCTATGATGGAACTTTGAGATTGTGCTGGCTGGTATGGACATCTATACAGTTGTATTTAGGGATGCACCATATCAGAATTTTGGCCAATATGCGATGTGCCGATATTTTAAAACTCATGTGGCTGATAACCGATATCGATGCCGATATTAAAGCTGAAAAAATAAGCAATCATTGCAAATAGCAGTTTTTGTTTCCAACATTTTAAAAAATAGGGGTGGGGAAAAATATAGATACACTGAAATATCGCGATATTTTCATATGCCAATATTTAAAAATGCGGCATCAATCTATTTTACTTACAAAATCTCACGATATTTTATCATTCTGTTACAAAATCTCACGATATTTCATGAATTCCTGCGAGATTTCATCATGGAACGATGACATATCAAGAGATTTCATAAGTAAAATATATCGATACTATGTTTTTCAATGTCAATATGATATCAGCATATGAAAATATTGAGAAATTTTTGTGAATTCTCGTGAGATTTCATAACAGAACGATGAAATATCTCGAGATTTTATTAGCAAAATAGATCAATACAGCGCTTTTAAATGTCAGTGTGATATCAGCATATCAAGATATCGTGATATTTCAGTCTATAGATATTTTTTCCCACCCCTAGTCTTTTACAGACTTTAAAACTCTAAAAAGAAGTTTTTGAAGAAGAAGAGGAAGTTCTTTTTAAAGACTTTAGAAACAGCAGGCTGATTGGTTAAATATCGGTGGGGTGGCCAATGTCCGATACTCAGTTTTAAGGGCGATATAGGTCAATACCGATAGGGAGCCAATTATATCGTGCATTCCTAGTTGTCTTCAAAATTATTCATACCCTCAAATTTATGAAACTGCTTATTTAACTATAGTTATTCAAATAATACTCATTTGCCTAATAATTCTGCACTCCCTGTAAAGCGCTTTTCCTGCCAAAGGCAACCAAATTACTGTTGCGCTGCAAATTGCATATTGGCATTTTTGTTGTTTTGTTTTGTTAAAATACTTGATCAAACACATCTTAAACATTTGAGGATGTCTGTATATCCCTTTTTTGAACTTCCGCTGGTTTTGCAATATTTGCCAGTTTGTTTTTTCCATGCATATGTTGACTATGTGGATTTTGAAGCCGATGGTTACCTCAATCCAACTCTTGCCTTTTTTTTTTTGTCATAGTCAGTAACTCTCAACAAATGCATCTACAATTAACATCTGATTCCATCTTTAGAGGATGTGGAGGGTGCTGATCTTAGTTTCAGACATTCCTGGAAACCCAAAGCATGTTTGTGGCTAAGATGGTGCAACAAATTGCCCAGGTTGCTACTTCCAATAGCATGCATATTCTTGGACTTCGGGGTCTGAGCCTGAAGGTGAACAGATGTTTATGTTAGTCAGATTCATTGCTTTTGGTCTCAGTTATGCACACTGTAAGAAATGTTTGTAAAATTTAGAGTGAAAAACTGTTAAATACTAAACAGTAAAAGACTAATATTGAAAACAGTATACTAGTGTATAAGGTACATGTAAGTACATGTACCTTTTACCGTAAAAATATGTAAAAAAAAAAAAAAGAAAAAGAAAGAAAGACAATTTTCGTATGGAAAATATAAAAGTGTGTCTAAGATTTACGGGGAAATACTATGATGTCACAAGTATGTAATCACACTAAAATTAACTGTGTTATGCTGTTTAAATTACAGATTTAGCTGATGAGTACTTTTAAATTTATAGTTTAAAACCGTTTACAATTCAGCAAAAACACACCTTAATTTATACAGAGATAAGATGTTAAAAATATGGTAAAAAATGTAAAAAAAAAAAAAAAAGTATACCACCGTAAGTTAAGAAATGATAAACAACTTAAATTTTTAGTGTTATAATATGTGGAAAACACACATTTGTGTTATAAATGTGGTAATGAAGTGAAATATAATTCAAACAAAGACGTCACCAGGAGGGGCCTTAGCAACATATTTTGTATACTACATATACTAACAACATATATCACGACCTGAGCAGGTTTTGTTATATGGATCGATGGTTCAAATCCTGATCCCGCAGTCATCTGTCATTGTGTCCTTTGGCAGGACACTTCTCCCTCCTTGCCTCCAGTGAGGGCATCACCGGTGTATGAATGTGTGTGATTGTTTCTGTGGTGGTCAGAGAGGCTGTTGGCGTGGAATGGCCGCTACGTTTCTGTCAGTCTGCTCCAGGGCAGCTGTGGCTATAGAAATAACTTACCATCACCATGTATGAATGAGGAAAAGATGCGATATAAATCTAATCCATTATTATGAAACCGTAACTATTATTTTATATAGCAATTAACCATAAATAAAGTAGTTATCAACAATGAAATTTACAGTTTCTATAAAAGCATACCGTTATCACTTATACATGGTCACCATATTTATTACGGTAGTTTACTCCAAAATAGTTTAGATTCTTCTGTTATTTTTACAGAAGAATACTGTAAATTGGTTTATGATATATAATTCTTTTAATAGTAATTTACTGTAAATAACAGTGTATTTAACCTAGTAATTCACAATTCTATAAAGCCAAACCGTATTGTCTTATACATGGTCACCATATTTATTACGGTAGTTTACTCCAAAATAGTTTACATTCTACTGTTATTTATACAGAACATTACTGTGAATTGGTTTATTATGTATCAATCTTTTGGTAGTAATTTACTGTTAATAACTATATGCCTTGTAACTAACAGTTCTATAAAGCCATACTGTAATGTCTTATGGTCACCATATTTATTATGGTAGTTTACTGCAAGACAATTTACACTCGACTGGTATTTTACTGTAAATTGGTTTATGATATATCATTCTTTAATAGTAATTTACTATAAATAAATGTATTTAACCTTGTAACAGTTCTAAAAAGCCATATAGGACCGTAATGTCTTATACATGGTCGCCATATTTGTTACAGTAGTTTACTCCAAAATAGTTTACATTCTACTGTTATTTTTACAGAACATTACTGTAAATTGGTTTATATCATTTTTTAGATTCATTTACTGTAAATAACTTTATTTAACCATGTAACAGTTCTATAAAGCCAAACCATAATGTTTTTTTGCACATGGTCACTATATTTTTTACAGTAAAATTCTGGCAACAGCAGCTGCCAGTAGTTTACCGTAAAATATACAGATTTTTTTTTTACAGTGTAGGTGATTATGTAAAAAGAAACTTGAGAAAATGTTACTAAAGGATTGTTCATACTGATGATCTACAATAACTAATACTTATTCAGCATCTGCTTATGTGTAGTACAGTTTTAGAGAGCATTTAGCTTAGTTACAATATAATAGGCATTTTATTTTGGCAAGAACAAAAAGAAGACATAAAGATGATTTTGCTTGTTGGATTTTGTTTGGCGTAGACGGGTATCCAGTTATCTGCAGTGAGATAAATGCATCTTTATGAATGAAATAAATTTGGCCCAGTTTTTGCTGGCCGAGCCACTATATGCTCAAAACCTGCATGCTTGAAATAGAGTATAGATGAAAGAGGTTGCAGTCGGTATGAACTCGTTGGGAACTGGAAAATTCATGTGCATTTTGGTTCAGGTGCACTTCAGGACATTATTCAGTACCACGGGGAGTTCCAGCTCTGTGGAAGAACTGAGAAATTCTGACCTCTTGAGCTGAAACACTAAATCAAGATGAGTTGGAAGAAGTCTGAAGATGTGTTTCGCTTGCTTAGTTACCCTCAAGGCCATTTCCTGTCACAGCTCCTCTGTACACTGACAGAGATGGATTGGCCCTGGGTAGATTGTTTTGTTCTGAGTCTAACTTATAGGGCTGGACAGAAATGGGCAGAAACTAATATGATAAGTGCACGACCAAGGGAACATTTAAAGACGGAGAATTGCACATTTCAGACAGAGCGTTTTATAGCAGAAGTGTCTCCTGATTAAATGACCTTCAACATCTGCAAATGAAGCAGGATTATTAAAGCCATAACTGCTCCAATGAAATATGGTTATGTTAAAAAATAATTCAGCGCATGATAAATGTTTAGTGTTCGTGTTTTAGGTTAATTGCGTGGACACAGACTTTTTTCATAGCTGAAAAGTTTAATTTCAGGCCTGCAAACTTTAAAATTCCTCTTAGAAACATTCAAATTTCCTTTGGTGTTGTCACTGTAAAAAAGGAAAAACATTTAAAAAACAGTAAAATTCTGGCAGCTGGGGTGTCAGAAAAATACCGTAAAATTACAGAGAAAAACTTTCTCATAAAAATACAGTAATTTTCCATAATAAAAATCCAGTTTATAACTTTGCTTTTACATGAAATCTTTGTTTTATTTTGACATTTTAATCTTTAGTGAAGGATGTTAAGATGTACAGTATGATGACAAGAAAATCATCCAGACATACAGTAGGAACTGTTAGAATACAGAAAATTAGGGTTAATATCACTGTTCCCAACTCCTCAGGGAGAGAAGTCACTATTGGCTTGTCCAAAAAACACCACTGCAGCATTATTTTTTGCTCTTAATGCAAATTTATGCAGGTAAAGTTTGCACCAGAGTAAATCCAGAATTTGTGATACAGCAGCAACACAATTTACAAACAAGTTATGTTAGCTCCATCTCAGATATCACATCAATGGATTTGGTGGCAAGTTTATCTCCTTGAACTGTCCTTCACTCTCATGGTGCCACTTTAACGTACAAACTGATCAGAATTTCTCAACAACTTCTTCTGAATATGAACAGAACAAAGTCAGTAAACACTTAACTCAAATTTATAGGAAAACAATCATAAGAGGGTCATTTCTGTTGAATTTGCTTGTCCCATGAGCCTTTGTGGTCCAGATATGTTGTGTTTTGAAAATAGCTCCGCCCCCTTTGTTGTTCATGCATGCTAAGCTGAAACAACTTGATAAATTGAGTTTGAGTGAAAGTAAAAACATGTTTCAGATTAGAGAGAGGAGTTTTTAAGTTGATTTTACTAAAACAAAAAGAAATTAATCACCAAACCAAAATAATTAATGTTGTACTTCCATGGTGATTTCATTAATATTTCTGTGTTCTCCATTATTATTGAATGCATTCT
Organism: Atherinomorus stipes; assembly: GCA_023101725.1. Classification (NCBI taxonomy): domain Eukaryota; kingdom Metazoa; phylum Chordata; class Actinopteri; order Atheriniformes; family Atherinidae; genus Atherinomorus; species Atherinomorus stipes. Next base: position 72,905 of record JALJCO010009927.1, read on the forward strand.
GCATCGTTTCTGTTTAAAAAAAACCTTCTGGTATCTTTGTATCCAGCTGTATTTGCATACTAGAAGAGAGGCTTGTGGTCCAACGGCAGCTTTTCCGGGTCCTTCTCATGAATTTACGTCTGATTGGCTGCCTCCCATCAGTGTATGAAGGAAGCTCCGCCCTCCGCTCTTATTTCATTACAGACAGGAAATAGAGCCGACAAACAAGTTTGTTCCGTCATGCTAACAAACAGTTAGCTAATTAGCTTCTCAACTCTGAAGCTACAGTCGTGCTGTCTTCACTTCTAGTGTGTAGTGGAGGGTTACCTGCCTTCCAATGGACAGATAGAAACCCCACGTGGGATACGCTATTTGCAATGTTACGTAGAAGTGCGAGGCTGTTCCCGATTCGCTCTTTTCTTCGTATTGTTTCTCTGATGAGAAAGCACAGCCGACTGGGGGGAACGCAACGCTAGCAAGTCAGCATGTGTAAGTAAACAAGGGGAAACCCTCCGTATGTCAGAAGGAGCAAGTTAAATGGGTTTTCAGTGGAAGGAGGCCTTTAAGTAAGATCAATGTAAAGAAGTCTTTAATATCAACTACAGCTCAGATGCTCTTTTTTTTAATATACTTTATTCATCCCAATTAGGAAATTCTTCTCTGCATTTTTACCCATCTCAGGTTGAACCTGGGATCGGTGGGCTGCTATTTGAGGCGCCCGGGGAGCGGTTGGTGGGAGGGTTAAGGACCTTGCTCAAGGGTCCACCGTGGTTCACATGGGTGCTGTGTTGGGGGCTCGAACCCGGGTCTGCCGTGCCAAAGCCCGCGACATGAACCACTACGCTATCCACTCCCCAGAGTGTAAATAGATGAAATTACCAAAAACGTTTTTCTTTAGCTATGAAGAAATATTATCAAAAATACATGGAAAATGTGACAGACTGGCGACCTGTCCAGGTGTACCTGCCTCTCGCCTGATAATAGCTGGGATAGGCTCCAGCAACCCCCGCCACCCTGAACTGGATAAACGGTGCAGAAAATGACTGACTGACTGACTGACATGGAAAATGTGGTGTAACATTCTTTATGTGAAATGAAATTACATCTTTAAATAAATGGAAACTTCATGTCTTTTTACAGTTACAGTCTGTTCAAGGGAGACTTGTAAATTCACAGCCGATTTCAATAATTTTATTGTTTTTACTCTGTATTTTTAAAATTGGGGGGAAAAAAATGAAAAATGTCACAGAACAAATCAGTGGTATAACAGTTTTTTTTAACAGTGCAGGTAAAAGCAATGACACACTTTCCAGTGCCCTGCATTTCCTGGCAAAGTGATGAACATAATGAAAACTGATGACTTCCTGTCACAGTGGCTTCACAACCAATGACAAACGTGTGCTTGTCAAACTCCAAATCAAAGCTGAAGTCAGCTGTCAACACATCCTGGTGCTTGCAAAGGTCAGCAGACTGGAAAGGTCACTTTTCCCTAAATAGTCTTAGAAACACTCAGAGTGTAAAAACACTACTGAACCGGAAAGTGTGAGTGAAAGTCCTCAGAGAGAGAAACACGAGGATGTCAGTGATGCAGCTTCAACTCCCTGCCACTCCCAGTAGCTGCTGCATGTCATCGTCAGGCCAAAGTGAAGCTTAATGTTTAACTGTTGTCACAAATTAAACTTGAATTAGGAGTTTCTATTTGTCGCTTTTGAGTAAATAGATTGTAAAAGTTGAAGGAGGCACACAAGTACTACCCCGAAAATTAGAATATCCTGAAAAAGTTCATGTATTTCTGTAATTCAACTTAAAAGGTGCAATTTACATATTGTATAGACAAATAATATGTGAATCGATATATTTCAAGCTTTTATTTGTTTGGATGATGCTGATAAGGACTTACAGCTTCAGAAAACCTTAAATTCAAAAACTCAAAAAATGAGAATAGTGTGAAAAGCTCCAGTAATGTAGGTTCAGAGTGTCACATTCTAATCAGGTCAGTAATCCAAACACCTCCATAAGCGCCCTGAGCCTTTAAAAAGTCTCTGTGTTGGTTTAGAAGAATTCATAATCATAGGGAAGATGCTGATCTGACAGTTGTGCAGAAAACCATCATTGACTCCCTGCACAAGGTGGAAAGACACAAAAAGTGATAGAAAAGAAGCTGGATGTTCTCAGAGTGTCTCAAAGCACATTAATGGACAGTTAAGTGGAAGGAAGAAGTGTGGAAGAAAACGGTGTAGAAGCCGGAGGGCTGACAGCAGCCTGGAGAAGATGGTCAGGAAAGGACCTTTAAAAGTGTGGAGGACTTCATAAGGAATGGACCTGTGAGCTTCATCAAGTCCAGCATCAATGCAGCCGTCTACCAGGACATTTTGGAGACCTTCATGCTTGCTTCAGTGGACCAGCAGTATGGGGATGCAGACTTCATCTTCCAGCAGGACTTGGCACCTGCCCACACTGCCAAAAGTACCAAATCCTGCTTCAACAACCATGGATCACCATGCTGGATTGGCCCGCAAACTCACCTGACCTGAACCCCATCAAAAACATGTGGGACATCGTCAAGAGAAAGCTGAACGGGAAGAGAGCAAACAATAAAGAAGAGCTCAGGGCTGTGATGGAAGCATGTTGGTCTTCCATAACAGCTGAGATTTGCCACAAGCTGCTAGCATCCATGCCACGCCGGGTTAAAGCTGGTAGCATCCATGCCACGCCAGGTTAAAGCTGCTAGCATCCATGCCACGCCGGGTTAAAGCTGCTAGCATCCATGCCACGCTGGGTTAAAGCTGGTAGCATCCATGCCACGCCAGGTTAAAGCTGCTAGCATCCATGCCACGCCGGGTTAAAGCTGCTAGCATCCATGCCACGCCGGGTTAAAGCTGGTAGCATCCATGCCACGCCGGGTTAAAGCTGCTAGCATCCATGCCACGCCGGGTTAAAGCTGCTAGCATCCATGCCACGCCGGGTTAAAGCTGGTAGCATCCATGCCACACCGGGTTAAAGCTGGTAGCATCCATGCCACGCCGGGTTAAAGCTGCTAGCATCCATGCCACGCCAGGTTAAAGCTGGTAGCATCCATGCCACGCCAGGTTAAAGCTGCTAGCATCCATGCCACGCCAGGTTAAAGCTGGTAGCATCCATGCCACGCCGGGTTAAAGCTGCTAGCATCCATGCCACGCCGGGTTAAAGCTGCTAGCATCCATGCCACGCCGGGTTAAAGCTGGTAGCATCCATGCCACGCCGGGTTAAAGCTGCTAGCATCCATGCCACGCCGGGTTAAAGCTGGTAGCATCCATGCCACGCCGGGTTAAAGCTGGTAGCATCCATGCCACGCCGGGTTAAAGCTGCTAGCATCCATGCCACACCGGGTTAAAGCTGGTAGCATCCATGCCACGCCGGGTTAAAGCTGCTAGCATCCATGCCACACCGGGTTAAAGCTGGTAGCATCCATGCCACGCCGGGTTAAAGCTGGTAGCATCCATGCCACGCCGGGTTAAAGCTGCTAGCATCCATGCCACGCCGGGTTAAAGCTGCTAGCATCCATGCCACACCGGGTTAAAGCTGCTAGCATCCATGCCACACCGGGTTAAAGCTGGTAGCATCCATGCCACGCCGGGTTAAAGGAGTCATTCATGCAAAAGGGCCCAAACCAAGAACTAAGTACAGATGCAAGATTTTACCTTAGGGGGCCTGACTTTTTTGTGTTTAAAGTCCTAAAGTCTAAATTGATTTCATGCAATATTCAAATTTTTTGAGTTTTTAGAATTTGAGGTTTTCTTAAGCTGCAACTTCTAATCAGCAACATCCAAACAAATAAACGCTTGAAATATATTGATTTGCACATTATTTATCTATACAATATGTAAATTGCACCTTTTAAGTTAAATTATAGAAATACATGAACTTTTTCACAATATTCTGAATTTTTTGGGTAGTATCTGTAGTGGTTGGTCACTGGGAACAAGACTCAGTTCAGTTTTAATAAGACCTCGTCCACATAAAGACAAAACAAACACGAAGTATTCATATTTTCAAGAATATTTGTCTTAAAGATGGAGATGTGAATTAAATGTGATCGACCAAATGAAGGCATGGAAACGCTGCAAAATATATGCTAGGCCCGTAAGTGACGCTGTGACGCTAAATTAAAAATAGATGAAAACAGTAGATGAGACATTGGCCTTGTGCAGAAATCTGTATTCCAACGTACCAACATTTCAGTGGTTCAGCCACATCAAAGGAATAGTACACCTACTGAGTGATGGTCCTTCATCTTCTCCTCACCCTCATGCTGAGAAAGACTCTGGAGCACTTTTTAATATCTCAAATGCAGCCGGAGATCCGGGGGATTTTCGTTATCCGCCGGCTTTTATATAATGGAGTTGACGCTTGAAACAAAAAGGTCCATAAAAGTCCACAAAAACTTGTCAATATTCCTCCATACTGCTCATCCAATGTAATCCAAGTGTCCTGAGTGGGAAGCGTCCAGAATTTACTGGAAACCACATCATTTAGTAGATTTAATAGCTTAAACAGTACAACATTGTACTTCCCATAAGCGCGTCAATGAGAGTTCACGACACTACGGAAACCGCAGCGTTTAGCGTCTACTCTGCCGATAATGCAAGTGTAGAAGAAGAAATTCACTGTTTACATTGTGCTAAGAGTGACAGAGTTGAAGAAAAAAATAAAATAAAATTCAGAGAAGAAAGTCAGAATTTTGACTTTTTCTAGAACTTAAAAAAAAATCAGGAGATTTTTTTATTATTATTATTTCAATTTCTGAGAGTTTTGACTTTCTTCAGATATTGGGAAAAAAAATTCAAAAAATTTGTTTTAATGTTCTAGAAAACAGAATTCTGACTTTTTTCAGAAATTGGAAAAAAAAAAATCCAGATTTTTATGTATATACATATATATATATATATATATATATATATACACATATATTAGGGCTTTGACTCCGAACTTCGTTATTCTAATATAATTCGAACATTAAATAATAAACGAAGTTCGAACTAATATTTATATTCAAACCTGTTCTGGGTATTACTTTTAATCAACGTGTTAGCATGTAAATGTTATCAACAGGGGTAATGCGCGACGCTTTCTAGAGAACTTCCGGTTAAGAAAGTAAGAGCATCCAGCACTGAGCAGGTGGACATAACAGTAGTATGATGAGATAAAGCATCTTACAAGTTTCAGCGGCGTGAAGAGACGACCTCGTCAGCTAAATAATATAATCCTACAATTGTTTCATGCATTTCTCTCGGATGATCAACTACGAAGATGGATTGTGAACATCAGGTCACACCGTGTCTGAGCTCCACACTTTACAGTCCAGGACGTCAGAGAGCCGAGTGAAGGAGGAGGAAGGAGCTGAAAGTAGAGGTGGGCGGATCGATACCAATATCGATATTATCGATACCAACGCTGGTATTGATATTGAACGATACTTGTGTAAAAAGATCGATACTCAAGCTTTTTTTTTTCCCTTCTCCCGCACGCACTCACTGCTGCGCAAACGGATGAATAAAAGTCTGGAGTAGCGCTGCGCTGTCACAGAGCAGGGGGCATCACTCTCCCCCCTCTTGTCTTTAGTTGTTGCACCATCACATGGCTCAGCAGCGCCAGCCGAACAGCCTTGTAGGTCGGCTCAGCCTGGCCCACGCACTCAGCGCTCTCCTCTCCTCTCCTCGAGACGGCGGAGTATCGAAATGACGAAGAGAAGCTGTTTGGCTTTATTTTATTGCAGAAAATGGAACGACGGCGAGCTGTATAGATCGCAACGGGGCTGTTAAATACAGTAAAAACACAACAAACCTCTACACGCACATGGAAACCCACGCAGTGGAAAACACGGCGCTGCAGGAACAGAGAGACATTATAAGATGAAATTGAGAGTGGTCATCTTCAGCATCAGTTCATATTATTTTTTCAAAGTGCATGTTACTTAAGTCAAATGCTACTGGAAAAACTAAAAAATATAATTAAGACATTGAAATAATCTAGTACATTTATTCCATCGAAAAATGTTATCTAACATTAGATAAAGCTTTGATTATTCCAAAACAGGGATATTTATAGATTTACTTTAAAGCAACAGGCAAGTGCACACAGTGCAAAATTATACATAAGGATTAAAAGATATAATATCATAAGAGGTGGACTAGTGAAAACCTAGATTAATGATTTTCTGGAATTGAAACAAATATACTAAATATGATACAGCTCACACTTGATTGCATATAAGTACCCTTTTGTGTTACGTGTGAAATAAATACAGAATGATTACATACAGGTACTATAGCCCATTATTATTTGCTGATTCACCAAGAGCTGAGTTTAACGAAATTCTATCCTAGGTCTTTTTGGATCCTTTGGATCTATGAAGCTTAAATATGAAAAAGTATCGGTATCGGTATCGGTATCGATATCGGCGATACTGGCCCTGTATTTACTTGGTATCGGATCGATACCAAAATTCCTGGTATCGCCCAGCTCTAGCTGAAAGCCGGCGCTGTTCTGGTTTTAATTCATTATAACAACTATTCTCTTGGTGAGAGAAGACTGTGTTTGGGAACGTACAGCTGGACCAGAGAAGATGGAAACTGGAGAAGCAGTTCGTGCTCATGTCGTCGGAAAATAAGAAAGATAGGTAGCAGCCTAGTGGCTTATTAGCAAATCCAGCTAGTGCTAACCTAAGAAAATAATATAAATAGCAATGATTTATCTCAAAGAACAGTTCAAATAGATTTCTGTGTTAAATGTGAGCGTAATATTCGTTTTTACTACACGGTGTCATAATCAGACAAACACATTCATCTACGTATTTGTGTCACTGTCTTCTGATGATGCTACCTCCGGGCTACCGCTGTTAGCTAAACACCATGAATAAAGTTGGTTATACAGCTTAAATCGCTTCACCCGCTTGGTGGCAGACGTCGCTGTGTGTTTCTGATAAATCCGATGGATCGTCCACGATGATGTGCGGCAGGTCTAAAAAAAAAAAAAAAAAAAAACGTGTAAAATGCCGTTTTGTCCAGATGTAATGTGACAGTTCTGAACTGGAAGTGATCTTTGGGTATTTCTCCCGTCTGGTGAAGTTGAGAACTGCGACCGACGGAGCATTTACTGTGTCGTAACAGCATCTTCTATTATATTCTGCTCATTACATCTGTACTATTACACCGAATTATCTATAATATAACTCCCCTTAATACTTTGTAAAGCCTTTCGTGCACATAGTCCATTGACGTTGATAGAGCTACACTGCCCTCTGGTGGCCACAACATGTACAACTCTAAGTTGATGCCAATGGAAATTTAATGGTTCAATTATTATTAATAAATGTTCGAATATATTCGAACTTCGTTATGAAAAAGCAAACAAACTTCGAATTGGATTTCTGAGCAAAAGTCAATGCCCTAATATATATGTATGTATATACATATATATATATATATATTCTGGAAAAAAAGGTCAAAATACTGACTGGAGCAGAACCATTCAACACTGTACGGCGCCATTGTTGCTGTGATGCTGAGTGTAGCGCATGCGTGTTTCAGAAGATGCAAGCGTGTAAAAAAATGCAGGCAGAGCTTAAAGCTAGGGATGGCAATGTTGGAAAAACGGTTCGAACAGGCTACATTTAATGAAAAACACACACACCACCCGAAACTACGCCTTCAGACCGCAGGGACGTGTGTGCCGATGTTTTACGAGCAGGTTAAATCATGTCAGCACGTCCAGAAATTAACTCCACTTGCTGAATTACAGGCATTTACAGATTTTTCTCATCGGCCTTTATGTGACGGTAAAACTTCCCCATCACTCCGATTCCACAGTTAATGTTTGTAAATGATCATAAACACCATGTTTAGAAGTAAGAACTGGTTTCTGCCCCCCTACGTCACACCTGGTAGCGAGAAAGGTTGCTATTACACATTTGGGATTTACTGCTTCATCGAAACACCTGAAAAACCTCCTCATGTAGCAGTATTGCCATATTTCGTTATCTGAGAGGTTTAAATGCAGCTGTTTCCATTACCAGTTCTTAATTGTGATATTTAAGTTTTGCGTAATTCTAGGTGGAATGGAAACGCAGCTAACGATTAAAAAGCAGGTAGAAGAAGAAAAGCGGGCTTCATGATTGGCCAGAAGTTAAATGTTGGTTCTGTCACTTTATCAACACAGATAATTATAGAAGACCAGAAAACAAAGAGACGTCCAGCTGTGTTCTTGCAGAGTTCACTGACATGCTTCTGATCTCAGGAAGGATTTTCATTGTCCTGGCTGCACGGGCAGGAAACAGGGTTGGTCAGAGGACCCCTGTGGTGTTGGATTGGCAACCTTGCTCCGAGAGAGATGACAAGGAAGAGATTTAGTTGAATTTTTAAAAAAAGGGAAAAAGCAGTCTAACTGCTGTCCAAATGGACCATTTTTTGGTCTATTTCTTGCTAAATGATGTGGGGACTTGGAAGCATAAAACTCAGTCTCAGCTAGAACGGAAATCTTCGTTGAGCTCATCAGAGCCGTCTGAGCTTGTAATCTTCTCTACCTACGTGGGTGATTATGAACGGAGTAGATGGATGGATTCTTTATCACAATATTACACTTTCTGCTGGCTGTGGAGATTTATAGTGAGACCCCAACCTAACCTGAATCATTTGGCCAGTGTTGATTTTAGAAAGTTAAATTATTGTAATGTTACATATACTTACACACATACACACGCACACACACACACACACACACATGCTGTATATACAGTCGTCCTCATAATTATTCATACCCTCCAATTAAATAAAAGGCTAAATTCACAACAGTAATTCAAATAACAAAAAACTAAAGAAACTAATAATAAATAAGAATTTACAAAGTTATAATTTAGTGAAATAAAATATTGCCTTTAAATTGTGTTTGGAAATGTAATAAGAAAAAAAATCAAATAAAAAAAACTGTCCGAGACACATTAGAGCACCTTTCCCATGAACATGGACTAACATACCCGTCAACAGGTGCAGACGTCTGATTGGACGTTACAGAAAACACCTGATTGCAGCGATTGTCTCAAAGTGTTGCTCATCAATATTTTAGCTTCTGAGCCCCATCATGCTTGTTTACTTGTTTTATTTTTTGTTTGTTTGCATTTCTTTCAAACCACAATACAAAATCAATGTCATGATTTTCATAGAATTTCTATACACCTGATATAGAGTGTTGATGTCATTAGACCACACTCCTTCTGATTACAGAGATGCAAATCAGCTGATATGCTTAATTGGTAGTAGCTTTGGGCCTATACAGCTTGGAGTAAGACAACATGCATAAAGAGGACGCTGTGGTCAAAATACTCATTTGCCTAATAATTCTGCACTCCCTGGAGAGTGGGCCCACGTTATCCTCCTCAGCCGTTCAAGGATTTATTTTTATCTTAAGTTTTACTCTTCAATGTTCAGAGCTGCATCTATTAAGACCCTCCACCTCTGTCTTTAACAAAAGCCCACGCACACTTAAGCTGGAACAATCCTCCTCTCCCCTCTGCATGCACGGATGGACCCGGCAAACAAAACAAGGACCTCGGTCTGCCTCTTCAGGCTGCAGACAGAGAAAAGGAACAACTCGCACTATTATGGGCAACCTGGGGGCGGCCTGTTTTACCAAGAAGGGGCTGCAGCAAACCTAACTGCAGTCTCTAGAGTCCACAGAGTACAGCAGTGCAGCAGCTGATAGGATGTGAAGACAGGAAACAACACTGTTCATGTAAAAATGTGTGATGTGAATGTAAATATAACTGTAAATAACCAGAAGTAAACATTCACTGTTCAAGGTTTCCCCCAGTGTATTATAAATATGTTTTTATACACCAGTATTAACAGTGATACCGAAGATTTATTGATTATCTTTGGTAAAATCGCTTGATGTGCAATGGTGACATCTTGTGGTCAATCCGAGAACACATAGGAAGTCACAGGTCAGGTGTTTTTTTGTTTTTATCCCTCCAAAACCGCTGCCTCTACTTCTTTACACGGTTATACCAAAGACTGTAAAAAACTAAGGATGTAGTATGCGGTTACGTCTGAAGAGGAGAAAGTGAAGCCCGTTGGGCGTTTCCCACCGTCGCCATCTTGCCATGTCACGTGTGTCGTCACTCCCAGACAATACTAAAATGGGCAAAGCGCTGCCTCGGGGCAAATGTACTCGGGGCTAAATGCTAACCGAGCTAACTTGAAATTAACAGGAGCTAACAAAGATTAGCCTCTGAAAGGTAAGGCATGTTTGGACTTGCTGTTAGCTGCTAAAAACCACCATTCTGCCACTCTTTTCCTTACTGAGAGTAAACAAGGAGCTGACTGTTAGCCTCCGGCTGGCAGGCTGACATCCAGTCACATCAAAAGGACACGTCCTTAAAGGAGCTGTATCATGCTTTTCAAATGTTCCAGCAGTCAAATGCAGGCATTTATAAGCTAAATATGTTGCTTTTGCCACTGCAGAAACTAATTTAGTGTTAAATCTTAGCTTTTTATGCGTCTAATTTCCAACACGGAAGTAAGATGGCTGACTGCACTGAACCACCGAAACGCTCGACCAATCTCAACATGTTTTACGCCCATTTCATGACGTCGCCCGGAACAGACACTGATTCTGAAGGGTCTCAGAATTGTTTTTAGCACTGGCTTCGTGGACGCTATTTATAACCATTAATGGATAATTTGACTCCAGTCGATGGAATAAAATGGAGCAGCCTGTTATGGAGATGTATGCTCGACCCAGAGTCTGATCTGGAAACACTTTACTGCCCGAGATTCATGAAGTTGTCAGGAGTGAAGTTCACACACAAAGTTGAGTGTTTTTTTCTGCTCCTGAAGATAAAATCTAACCACTTCTGGTAATTCAATTCGTCCAGTACAACAAATAAACTCCCACGCTGAACACAACCAAGTTTTTCCCAACTTGCTGTCCTCTAGAGCTAAAAAAAAACAAAAAAAAACTTTTCTTCTGAACTCTGGATCAACGTCTGTTAGCTGACGGCTGTTTGTCTCTGAGGAAATCTTCCTGCAGGCTGTTTCTTCCTCAGAGTGTGTATAGGTCAGGATTCTCCTCCAGTTTCTCTTGAACAAAGAGGGCGTCTTGCTACGATGCTGCACATGCGTATTTGTCGCTTCATGATTGGTGCCACCTCGTTACGTACACCAATGGTCAGTCATTCATGTTAAGGAAGCTAGAGCTCTGCCTTAATAGTCATATATATCTCAAATATGCACAAATGAAGGAAACAAAACTACTTAAATTAAGTTTTTTATGAGGAAATAACACAGTAACATGTTGAAAAGCTCTTAAAAGTCCATTTTTCATGATATGGCTCCTTTAATTATGTGTAATTTCAAGATTAAATAATATCTAAACGGATGAGTATTAACCCCCCTCCCCACCCCTTCAACCACAGTCAACATGAGGGTAAACTTGACCTATAAAACCTTAAATTATATTTTGAACTAGGCTGTAAACATGTTTATTTCTGCTGTACATGTTTATTTCTACTGTAAACATTAGACTTGCACCGGTCAATCGGTGATGCTCGGAAGTTGGCCGATTTTCACGTGATCAGCCACGACCGGTGACCGGCCGGTCACCATGGAGATAACCGATTTCAAGCGCCGGTCGTTGCGTTTTTGATTAGTTTGTCTTCTGAGCGCGCACACATCTTTCTCCTGCACTTGTTTGTGTGCCACAGGCAGCACCCGCGAGTTCTGCTGCGCGGCCGCAGACTCTCCTCACGTTCAACATTCAACTGGCACAGAAGAGCCTCAGCTGTACATCATGTCAGCTGTGTGGAAGTTTTTCAAAGTGTTTGAGGAGGATAACAAGTTTGCTGTGTGCAACCCCTGCAAAGCCAAAATAGGGCGTGGAGGGACAACGCCGAAAACATTTGGTACGACTGATCTTATCCGACACTTAAAACAACACCATGTGGCTGAGTTCGCTCAGTTTGAAGAGGCTAACAAGAGTCACGAAAAAGGCAAACGCCACGCAGCTAACACAAGTGTGAGCGAGCCATCCACGAGTCAGCAGCCCATGCTATCCTTCACAACCAAGGAGAGGATAAAGGAATCACAAGAAAGATAACGGAATTCCTTGCTTTGGACGACCAGCCATTTAATGAAGTGGAAATGTGGGGTTCAAAAATCTCATTACTCTCCTGTCCCCCCCATATGTCATCCCAAGTCGCCGGTACTTCTCGGATGTTGCGCTCCCAGAAATGTTTGAGAGCGTCTCACGTCATGTGCGCAGCACCTTGCATGCCAGTAAAAACACTAAAATAAGCTGCACAACTGACCTCCGGACATCAAATGTTAGACTAAGCATGGACATTAGTCTAACAGTGCAGTGGGTGGATGAGAGTTTTGAACTACACCAAGTAATGCTCCACTGTAAAGAGATGCTGGGCGCTCACACCGCTGCAAACCTGGCCACAGCAGTCGATGAAATGTTCCGAGATGGAACAGCACGTTCTGCATGCTGGAATCGCTGACCGAACAGAAACGTGCGCTTGGAGCGGACGCGGCTGACCACAAACTGCCTGCCACTTTGACAGCAAACCAGTGGGGTTCGATTGAGAATCTCCTCTCCTTTCTTCCCCCCTTTGAGGAACTTACTAGAGAAATCAGCTCATCAACCGCAACTGCTGCAGACGTCATCCCATCCATAACTGTTCTGAAACGACTTTTGGAGAGAAGTGCAGATTCCGATCGCGGAGTGGGCACAACAAAGACCACCGTGCTGGAGGCAGTGGGAAGGAGGTTCAAAGACATTGAAAAGGAGACCCTCTACACGTTGGCAACAGTTCTTGATCCAAGGTTGGTGTGTGATTACTTGGGTTTTTTTTATTTGTTATATTAGTCAGTGTTATAACTGTTATATTGTGTGGCCCAATTTACCCATATGTGCTACAGATACATTTATAAATGGATTTCGCTTTTCTGCTTGACCAGTTAAATCTCCTCTAAAATCAAAATTAGCTGTTTAATTTTATATGTTTAAATTAATGTTATAATTTTTAAAATATATATTAAAATTTTTTTTTTGTGTGTTAAAGGTACAAGAACCGTTACTTTTCAAATGAGCTGAAAGATCAAGTGCAACCTTCAGACTGCAGAGAGAGATCAGATCTACACCACTGCAACCTGTTGCCGAGCCATCCTCAGCCTCCAGACCTCATGAAGGGGAAGCACCAGCCGCCAAAAAGCCGTGCAGTCTGCTGCTTTCAGTTCATGATGAAATCCTGAAGGAGACCTCTGAGGTGGAACATCTTGCCAGCCCTTTGTCTGTGCAAATACAGAGCTACCTCTCAGAACCCCCCACTGGCAGGGGAGAAAATCCATTGGCCTGCTCTGGTACCACTTGCCCGTGCTTACCTCTCTGCACCATGCACTAGTGTGGACAGTGAGCGCTTATTCAGCTTGGCTGGACGTGTAACGGAGGACAGAAGCAGCAGGCTATCAGGGGATAAAACAGAAATGCTTCTGTTTGCAAAAAAATCTGCCACTGATGAAAAAAATAGCTGCATATACAGTAGGCTTTGTTCAGCCATAGCACTACAGTGATTTCTTTTGGTTTTCAGTTATTTATTCTAGCCCTACATTGCTAGTTTTTTTACCCACACAGAGACATGGACCACTTTCAGTGTTCCTACTGTAGCCACATTTTGATGTTACATACAGTAGTATCTCATTTAATTTATTTATGGGTTATTTGTTGAATGCTAAATGAGAAATGTCTTCTATTTGTTCAAAATTCTTATTAAGAATGTTTTGTTAACTTTTGTGAATTATGATATTCAGCTATTATAATGGTGATCTTTTGGTTTTCAATTATTTAATTAAGGCCTACATGGCCGATATTTTTTTCCCCCACACAGAGACATGGACCACTTTCATTAGTCCTAGTCAAATTTTAATGCTAAATAGTATCTTATTTATTTGTGGGCTACTTATATGTTAAATAACAAATTGTTCTATTTTTTATAATTTCATATTTAGAATACTTTTTTTTTGTTGTAATAATTTTTCTCAGTTCCTGGCTTTCAATCAATGCTCCCATTTCACTTACGAAACCTGGCATTTGTTTGCACACTTGTTTGTATTTTTTTTTTCAATAAATGTTTTAATAGTAAAACTATGTTGCAATGTCTTGTGTGTCTAGTTTGGAAAAAATTTGATTGGAATCAGCCAAAATCGGTTTCGGCTGTCCAACCACCTTAGAAATCGGAAATCGGTATCGGACCAAAAAATTGTAATCGGTGCAAGTCTAGTAAACATGTTTATTTCTCCTGTAAACATGTTTATTTCTGCTGTTAACATGGTTATTTCTGCTGTGAAGTTGGTCATTTTAACATGGGAGTCTTTGGGGATTTGCTCTGTTTTGGAGCCCCTAGTGGATGAAGAAAGAACTACAAATATTTCCTCCTTCCGGGTAGCTTCATAGTTGGCCACTGGATGTTGCCGCTAGGTTCAACCCGTTGTTCTGTGTACTGTTGTGTAGATGAATAACTTGTTTTTCCAGATTAAATGTCTGTTCTTGGATTTTGTGAAATGAATTTCTAAATAAATTCAACTTGCAGTCCAGTTCTACATGTTTTTTCCTCTTTATGATGCATTTTATGACTGATGCGACTTATTGTCTGGAACATACGGTACACATAAGATCATTTCATATTATGTTTTTTTCCACTGAGGACATTTACTAATGTTACTGACCCACCAGGCTGAGTATTGACTCACCAGCCAGTTAAACAGTCACAAAGATGGATCATTTTCTTTCAGAGCAGACCTCCTGTGGTTGTAAGCAGGGCTGCACACGTCCAGTCCTCAACAGCGACTATGCTGCAACCTTCTCCAGCACACCTGAATCACATGAACGGCTGCTTACCAGCCTCTGCAGAGCTGGATGACATGCACATGAGCTAACCCAGCCATGTGGCTCAGCTGTTGGAGAAGGAGCGCTCTATTATAAGCTGTGTTTGGTTGTTTGAGTCGGGCGGGGGGCTGATTGAGTGAGAATCCACTCAATAAAACAGTGGATTTCTCCTCCACGTTTTCTGAGCAGAGCCAGAGATGTGGAGCGCTTCCAGATCAGGGAGTTGTGCTGCAATTGTTTTATCAATAATACAAATCCCCATGTTGCGTTGGCTCGTCAGCCAGCAGCCCTGCTGTGTGCACGCTGGAGGAGAAGCGGAGTTTCCTCTCCCGGCGTGGAAATACAGGTCACCCTGGTTCAGCTGAGTTTGACTTAGAATATGAGTTAATGTTTTCTGTGGGTCAGGTGGAGCGCTGCTGCGAAGCGTAGCGATCAGGAGCCGACAAGCCCTCTGCCCAGCCTGCATGTTCATGTGTCTGCTGCTCGGTTTTCAGATGCGGGATTTGATGCAATGATAAACACTGTCTGCATCTTTTAGCATTTTCCTGAGCTTTTCAGTTTGCCTTCTGATATTCATCAGATGCTCAGCTCAATTTTCAGCTCAATTTTCTCAGATGCTCAGCTCAATACAAGCTTTCAACCCCAGCAAGGTGTGAGGAGTTCATATACATATAAATACCTTCTCCACAATCTCATTTTTGAAGACTTTTTCATCTTTTGGAAGTACACTTCAAGTGTGTTTAAGATCCCATAATGGATAGAAAACACGTGTGTGGCTGATGATGGGGAACACCTACAGAGTTTTTAGTAAATGCCACCATGTCTATGTAAGCGAATACTTGAATGGACATGATTACACAGAGTAAGTGGTATAAAGCAAATGCAGGGATAACTCCAGCTTCAGCTGCCCACCATGCTGACGGGATCCTCTGACCAGAATAAGAGGCTGCTGATTGTCTTTGTTGTCATTATGGATCATTTTTTCGTGGATTTATGTTCTCTTGTCTCTTTGTTGATGGACTTTTGCGTCCATCAGCACTCCTCCTCCTGGTCATTCACATATTTACATTTTGGCTCTGCATTTGTCCAAAAAGACAGTGGAGCACAAACTTTCCCCTCACTGGACGACTTTGGTTTGTAGGACTAAACAAAGGGAATTTCTCAGTTCTAAGATTGTGATGCTCATGGAAGATTCTGCATCGATGCTTTGACAGAATGAAAGCATAATGACTTACTGGTCATTGTCTGAGAAGATATATATGTGTACAGCAGGGGGGAAAAGTATTGAACACATCAACATTTTTCTCAGAAAATATATTTCTGGTAGAGCTATTAACATGAAATATTCACCAGATGTCGGCAACAACCCAAGTAATGCACACATACAAAGAAATCCTAACATTTATGTTCATAAATTAAGTTGTAGAATAAGGCACATTTGGACAGAGAGGTTCTAGGATCAGTTCCTATAACTACCTGTCTGGAGTTTAGTTGTCAGAACTACCTTTCCCATCAGTTTGCGTTCGCACATGAGGGAGGACCTTGATAGGAATCATGTTTGACGCAGTCATCTGCGACAGAGACAAATTTATACCCCAGCAGATCTGATACAAAACTGAGGTTTCTCATCTCTTTTATTCAAAGCTATTATAAAGTTAGCTTACCAGCTTTCCCTCATCACGGTCATTTGTATCATGTAACGGCTTGTTTACCTTTTGCTGAAGTGTGCCCGGACACTTTAGGGGACGTCTGGGCGGCAGCCGTTGATTCTATTGCCACACTTTGCAGCTGTATTTGGGTCATTAATTTAATATGAAAATAATTGCTTTTGGACATTTTAAACGGTTATCGATTTAGGACGTGTACCATTGTGATTGATTTAATAATAAATGTGTACACTCCTATTGTAAGAGTTCTTGTTATTACGATGTCGGTCAACAGTTGTAACAGCTGTGGGACTTTTTAAATATGGCGGGGCTGGAAGAAGGGGGAGATCATGCAAGGGGCAGGGCTTGCCAGTTCTACCAATCACCAAACATCTACGTATTTCAGTTCCTATGGAACCCTGCCTCGGAGTAGGAGCTAAAAAGGTTCTAGGAACTGAGGGCCAAGGTCCCTAGTTCCTATATGTCTGAATGCGCAACAAAACGGCCTGGTTCCCGAAAAGGTCCTAGGAACTTCAAAAGGTTCCTACAGTCCGAAAGCGCCAATAGTGAAATGACACAGGAAAGAAGTATTTAACGCATGAAGAAATGGAGGACAAGAAGATCTGGAAAGCCAAGAAAGCAGCTGGAGTCTGTCAGTATTTAGAAAGTAATCCTGTCCTCTATCAGTGCAAAGTAATATCAGCTGGTTTAGTCCTGATTGATGCCTTTAAAAAGGTTTCTCATCACAAAGGTGTCAGACAAGAAGCATTGCATGATGGGTAAAAGCAAAGAGCTGTTAAAAAACCTACACAACCTTATTGCTGCAAACACACTGAAGGCATTGGTTCCAGGTGCATTTGTAAACTTGTGAAAGTTCCAGTGAGCACCATTGGGACCATCATCCGGAAGTGGAAAGAACACGGCATGGTCATAAAGCGGCCACGGCCAGGTGCTCCTCACAAGATTTCAGACAGAGGAGTCAGAACAATCATCAGAAAGGTTCTCCAACAGCCCAGGACCACTCGTGGAGAGCTTCAGAAAGACCTGGAACCAGCAGCTACAGTTGTTTCAGAGAAAACAAGAAGGAATGCACTCAACCACCATGGCCTTCATGCACACACACCACGCAAGACTCCATTTCTGAAGAAGAAGCATGTTGATGCTGGTTTGAAGTTTGCAACACAACATCTGGACAAACCCATGACATTCTGGAAAACAGGTCAGATGAGACCAGAACTGAACTCTTCTGATGTCATAAGACGCAACATGTTTGGAGGAGAAATGGCACCAAAAACACCATAGCAACAGAGAAGTTTGGAGGTGGGATCATTATGGTGTGGGACAGTTTTTCAGCATGTGGTACTGGCAGACTTCATATCATTGAAGGAAGAATGAATGGAGAAAAGTAGAGAGACATTCTGGACCAGAATCTGCTGCATCTGCAGCTGTTGAAGATGACACGGGGAATAAGTATTGAATACGTTTACTGAAATTTATTTCATACTTAGTGCAAAAACCTTTGTTGGTGGTTCCAGCCTCCAGACGTCTCCTGTATGGAGAAACTAGTGGAATACGTTTCTCAGGTGTGATTTTGGTCCATTCTTCCAAACAAACTGCCTTCAAATCTTCAAGGTTCCGGGTCTCTTCTGTTAACTCGGATGTTCAGTTCTTTCCACAGATTTTCAGTTGGATTCAAGTAGGGTGACTGACTGGGTCACTCTAGCAGCTTTATTTTCTTTTTCTTAAAGCAGATGAGTGTTTCTTGGCTGTGTGCTTGGGATGGTTGTCTTACTGAAAGATCCAGCCTCTTGTCATCTCACTATATCACACGTAACTTCATTTATGGACATAAATGTTAGGATTTCTTTGTATGTGTGCACTACTTGGGTTGTTGCTGACATCTGGTGAAAATTTCATGTCAATAGCTCTACTAGATATATATATATATATGATAATATATATATATATATATATATATATATATATATATATACATATACTATATAAACACCTCAGAGGTTTTTTTCATACACATTTCAATTACATCGTGATAATAATGGTAGCCATGGTCATTTTGGTCACAATAACCGTGGTATGAAATTTTTACACCGTTCTATCTCTACCTGTGGGTATTTTAACTGTTATTTGGCAGTGCTTCTCCTCCAAGATAAACTTTTCCCTCCAACTCTGAAAAATGAGGGAAACCATCTATTCTGTGGTAAATTTATAGTCATGCATCTTCTGCCTTATTCCGTCCAGTTTTCTGGGAATGATGTTGCCGTTCAACATTTCTGGAAACAGTTCAGATCGTTCTATGCACATTCTTCAGTTAAAGGGTCCCGTTGGCTCGACCAGCCTTTAACTCCTCATCAGGTAAAACAGCTACTGTACGTATGGAATGGAGTCATCATACGTCATTGCAATGATATGAAAATGAACCTGACCACATATTTTCCTGGCTGTGACTTTATTTACTCATGGACAGCCTCAGTGTTTCTCCAGTTCTTGGAGATCTTGGACCTGCAGCCAAACAAGGCCCAGGTTGTCGAGTAGCCATGACAGGCAATTTGTAGGCTTCTGTTTAACTCGTGTACTCAACCGAAGTGGGTCAGTGAGACAATCCACTGGTCTAAAATAGTTCCTTTAAACTGGGGGAGCTATCTAAGTAAAAGCTTTTTAATGTTTAATGATTGTGAGAGACTTTCATCACGTCCCAGCTGGACCAGCGCGATGGCAGGTTACTATTTCACAGCTGCAGCTGCTTCCCTTTGTGTGTGTTTCACATTTATGACTTATGATTCATTCTTTCATCTTTTGCTTTTGGTTGTTCTGAACTGAGGTTGAGGGTGAGACCGGCCTTCGTGGTTAAAGCGCCGTCCTGGACGGTCAGCAGGCCTCCTCACTTCCAGTTCACCTTTTCATTTACGCATATTTTACTTGCTTTTTATTTTTCATATTTTGTTCAAATATTTGTTGTTTGTCTCAACATTTGTGATGCTTTAACTGCCTTTGTTCAGACCTTGCAGAGCTTTGGTAAACAGCAGTTATTTTAATGTTCTTCATCATAAAGCTGACACTGATTGGGAAAAGTCGCTCTCTGTAATACTCGTCTAATTCTTGGAAGAACTTGATATTTCACATTGATCTCAGTGCTTGTGTTTATTGATGAAAATGTAGTGATGTGTGGCTGTAGAGGAAGGATACTGACATGCAAGATGTTTCGGCTCATTTATGGATGAATCCTGATTTAATGGTTTGAAGCAGAACAGATCCACTCCTGTAATTAGTGCTCCAGCTGTTCTGCAGATGGCTGTCGTATCTTATATGACATAATGCTTCACTTTCTTCACTGAATAACTTCGTGTTGTCCTCATGTTGGATATCCATCCAATCCATGTTGTTTATATAACACATTAAACACTAATAATGCAATGTAGCACTGCAGGTTAGACCAGGAGCTGATAGTAATCACATCAGTATTTCATTCTGGATTCTCCCACCAGCACGACTGCATTCATAAATAAACCAATCTGCTTTATTCATTCATGTTTCCCATGTTTAACCTGAGCCAGATCTTATAACCATCATAATCATTTCACAGTCATGCACCTGCATTTTATAAAATAGTGGTATTGGTGCTTGCCGAAACCCATAGCACAAGTATCGTATCAGTATGGAGAGGGGAAAATGGGATTGAAACATGGTAGAAGTTACACAATCCTGCTGATGATGTCGTCTGCTTTGATTGCACTTCTGGACTTTGCTTCTATTCACACTAAAAACTCCTGGGTCAAACTGCTGGGTTCAAAAGGGACCAACTAATGTCTGGGTTATTTCAACCCCGACCTTTGGGTTGTTGGGTTGTTGACCCAGCTCCTGGGTAAAATAAACCAAGATTGTAGTTCATATAACCCAACTTCTCGGTCAATATTCAACCTGAAAATTGGGTAAAAAAAAAAACAAAAAACTAATTTTGTGGGTTGAAATAACCCAGAAATGAGTCAGTCCTTTTTTAATCCAGCAGCAGAACTTTTATCGTGTTGTTTTTACAGTTTTTATCATTGAGCTGGTATCTGTGTTGTATAAGCATGTATTTCTAATCTTCCTTCCTCATGAGCACTAATGTACCATGAAGGACGAGCTGCAGTATCTAGAAAGGTCATGTTTCTTTGTTTTTAACACCCAGTCCTCGGTTGTTTCCTAAAGTTGGTGCACTTAGGCTGCTTTGTGTGGAGCTCAGGGAGCTGCAGAGGTTTTAAGATGCACACGGCAGCGTGCACCTTCCTGACATCTGCCCAGCACAGGCACACTTGTTCCCCACAGGAAGGAAGAGGAGCCAGAGCCAGGCTGGTGCATTCTGGACGTCCCTGGCTCTTATCTTCCTCCTCCAGCATGTTTGGTTGCTGCTGCTCACATATCACAGAGCTGAGAGGGAAGGAGGGGGGTTCAAGATCTTTGGAAAAGTTTGGGGGTATTATGAGAGTATGATGGTAAGTGCTGCCTACCGTGACCTCCAAACATGAAACTGCTCACTGCTCCTTGTGTCTGGCAGCCCGTCGCTCTGACCTGTTGCCCGCAGCAGTGAAGAACTGCTAGCAGGTATTTATCTCATTTATGCAGTCAGCATGTTTCTCGGACCCTTGAACGCTGCTGGATTTACTCCATTAGTATCAGACCTATGATAATCCTCTTGCTGGATTGCAACAGTTAGCTCTTTGGTAGCATTTTGTAAAACCAGAATTAAATGATTTGCAAACAATTAAACATAAAGAACGAGAAGCCCTGAAAGAATAAGGTTGTGTCTGAATAAGTTAACCAATATCCTGGAGAACTTTCAGTCAGATGATGAGTAAGCTAACCCTTTACTGGAAATGAATATTTAGCTAATTTATGTGGATATTTTTCAGGTTGATGAATAAATTGTGTAAATTTATGAAGTGCTGCGTGCTAAAATCCCGTTTTTATTGTTGCTATGATGTGGAACTGTCTTACGACACAAACTGGTTTAAACTGGTTTAAACAGCCTCGTGGTGCTGCAGCAGGAAACTGAGGGGGACATTTTTCACTGCTGCACCACTAAACATGCAGCAGAGCAGCTGTGTTACTGGAGACGATGAGCGGTGGAAATGGATGGGAAAGTTCTAATGTAGTGCTTTCAGATAGACACCGTTCTGGTTCTGGTTCTGGTTCTGGTCCATTTTAGAGTTTCAGAACCGTTGAACTTTCTTACAATCCGGCTCACATTCACACCAGTTTAACCAGAACCAAATGTCAATACCAGCTAAAATAAATGTAGCCACTGATATTTCCAGTGGTTGCTAGGCAACTTGGGACTCTCAGATTTTGTGCTAAATGAATGATTGCAGTTCTTAAATGAACCTCAGCTGAACTGTGTCTTCAGTAAATGATTTGCAGTCAACCTGCTGTCGGCTGCTTCAGCCACAAATTCCCGTGGCCGACGTTCCATCTGCTGGTTTTCCTTCATAAAGGTGCAACAGTCAGTCTGGCGCTGTAGAACAACAGGCATCACCTACTTCATTTCATCACACGTTTCAGGTCTTTTTTCATCATCATATCAAAGGAATGAGAGCATTCTTCCTTCAAAATAACTTACTTTGCAACAACACCAAAATTTTGACGTAGTGTTACCATGGTTACCTTTGCATGATTTCAGGATGATGGTCTGCAGATGTGGCTTCAGGTTGGTTGTTTCTGCTGGTAACAGTCGCTCCGTGCGGTTTACACAACGTCTTGTTTTGTGTCGCGTCATCCCGTCATATGTGAAACATGTCCATGTGGTAGCTCTTGTTTTCCTCCCCAGACCGGATCACTTTAATCACAAAATGTGAAACACGTGAGAACTGTTTATCATCTCCCGGCGTAACCAAACGTCTGCAGCCTCACTGCATGAGTTTGCGTTGTTATTGGATATCGTTGTTTTCGTCTCGTTTATATTTGTTGACAAAAATGTCATTAACTTTCGTGATTGTTTTGATCCCCAAGCGTTGGTTTTCCTTTAGTTTTCGTTGAGAAAAATAGGTCGTTGACAAAGACTATGACAAAAATCTTCGTCGACATTAACACTGTCGCCCAGCCCTGCACAATAACCAATTCTTACAACTACACGACACCCAGTCTATCCTCTAGGTCAGCCTCGGAAACCAGAATGTTTGGCTGTTAATAAATGAACTGAAATTAATTTGTTTGTTATTGTTGTTTATGGGGCTCGGTTTTGTTGATTTAAAAGATAATATGATGTGGAAGCAAGCTATTTGTTCTCAGACCACAGAAAATGAGCCTGACACGGAGCCCCAGATCAGGGTTGTTTCTTTAAGCTGTGTTCGGGGTCAGTTTTCCACCTGGCTGTCACATTTTGTCAGGGAGGATTTATCCAGTTCGCTCCTTCAGCGTGGTCTCCAGGACTTCACCTCCATGTTCTTCTGAATACCACCTCCTGTAATGTGAAACAGCATGAACACCAGCCAAAGACAGTTAAGATATGGACGTAGTATCCGATCACGTCTGAAGAGCTGAAAGTGAAGCCAGATTGGCGTGTCCCACTGTCGCCGTCTTGCAGTGTCACGTGTGTCGTCACTCCTTGAAAATACTAAAATGAGCAAAGCGTGGCCTCGAGGCAAATGATTGACAGCTGAGCGTACTCGAAACTAACAGGAGCTAACGAAGATTAGCCTCCTAAGCAGCGGGCTAAAGATGAGGCATGTTTGGACTTGCTGTTAGCTGTGAAAAACCACCATGTTTCTGCTCTGCTGCAGACTGTAGCCGTGTCTCAAACACTCGGTGCACTTACCTGAGTGCACTAAGAGTACCTAACTGCAGTTACAATAGCCGATAAGGACGCCGCCATATATCCAATCCATACAGGAAGTCTCCAGCGGAAGTTAGTTAAACACCGCTAAGAGTATTTATCTGCGGCTTGCAAACAGATGCGTGTGGTGTAGTTGGTGGTTAGGGTTAGGAGAAAGGTCAGGAATAGGGTTAAAATTTAGTAAGTTACATGAAGAACAAACTTACGATCCTGAGTTCCGGCGTGGACTGCATATATGGCGACGTCTCATGACTACAGTTGGGTCCCTCTCGAGTGAACTGGAATTCAGCACGTAGTGCGCACTGTGTACTTTGTCTGTAGTGCACACTATTGTCGCTAAATGCTGACCCGAGTAGAGCACTGACTTGACCGGAAGTGACGGACTAGCTTTGACCGCTAACGTGAGCTAACTCTACTGACCTGTAGACCAACACATGACCAGATCATAACTGTCACCAGGGAGTGAACCGCTTGGTAGCTACATATACATTAGTAATTATGTCTGAATAATTTCATAAACGTTACTTAAATCAGTACAACACCGCCTCCGATGCAGCAGGGGTCGCCACCACTTCGTTCACTGCCATCATTCAGCTCTGAAAGCAGCTCGAAAGTCCCGCCTCTTCCTCTACATCAGCAAGATGGCGTCCTTTGGTGTGAGTAGTGTGCTTCGTTTTGCACTTCATTGTTGGCCGAATTTGGCGACTTCCTTTTTGGGGAATTAAAGAGCACTGAATTTCAGCTTACATGACAGGGTAAGCTGTGTTTCTTTGCCGAATCCTCCATGATGCGTTCAAAACACCTGCTGTGTTCGTGTCTGGTTCATATTTGTTTGCTAATATGTGACGCGCTGCAAATCCAATAGTCGGCTGCAACGTCACGGTCGCGTCAAGGATGGAAAAGTTACATTGTGCTGTTTCTGAGCCTCAGGATGCTGCTGGGCAGTGACAGCTCAAAAATGCGCATAATGAATGTTGGTATGACATCAAAACAAGTCAGAAACAGATTTTTAAGGTCTAAAAGTTACGTTGTGTCTTTGAACCTAAAATAGTTTTTTTAACTGGGCTGTAAACATGTTTATTTCTCCTTTGAACTTGTTTATCTCTGCTGTAAACTTGTTTATTTCTCCTTAAAACTTGTTTATTTCTACTGTAAACATGTTTATTTCTCCTTTAAACTTGTTTGTTTCACCTGTAAACTTGTTTATTTCTGTTGTAAACATGTTTATTTCTCCTTTAAACTTGTTTATTTCTACTGTTAACATGTTTATTTCTGCTGTAAACATGTTTATTTCTCCTTTAAACTTGTTTGTTTCAGCTGTAAACTTGTTTATTTCTGTTGTAAACATGTTTATTTCTCCTTTAAACTTGTTTATTTCTACTGTTAACATGTTTATCTCTGCTGTAAACATGTTTACTTCTCCTTTAAACTTGTTTATTTCTCCTTTAAACTTGTTTATTTCTACTGTAAACATGTTTATTTCTCCTTTAAACCTGTTTGTTTCAGCTGTAAACTTGTTTATTTCTGTTGTAAACATGTTTATTTCTCCTTTAAACTTGTTTATTTCTACTGTAAACATCTTTATTTCTACTGTAAACATGTTTATTTCTGCTGTAAACTTGTTTATTTCTGCTGTAAACATGTTTATTTCTGCTGTGAGGTTGGTCTTTTTAACATGGGAGTCTGTGGGGATTTTCTCTGTTTTGGAGCCCCTAGTGGATGAAGAAAGAACTACAAATATTAAATTTAACTTTCGGGCTTTACTCTTTTCTAGCGGAGTTTGTCCCTTGATACCAGCTCAGTTCTCCTCCGATCCTCCTCCACTCTGATTGTTTTCCTCCTTCAGATTTTTGCTTTATTCCCTTCTGCATTTGTCTCCATGTAATTTCACCACATTAAACATAACAGGCTTGTTGATGACCTGGAAATGAAATTTCAGCCTATTTCTCTGCACGATATTCAACCTAAACACCTGTTTCCTGGTCTCCTCTTAGCTGGAGGCAGATAGAAATGACAGTTGCTGTTCTCCTCTATTATTCAGTATAATGTATACCACCGCAGGCCAAAGGCAGCCCCCTCTAACGGGGAGAAGAAAATCCATTTTTCATTATTCCTGCAGCTGCAGACGGGATAAATTTGATCACGTCACCTCTGTCGGTGCGGGGACAGAAATGGAAGAAATGGAGACTGACAGAGTTGGATTTGGAGAGAATAAGTCTTTAGATGTAATAAAAGAAGTTTATTTCTGTTTTAGTTTTGAATTGAAACACTTTTCCTTCATGGAAGCAGCTTCTCTGTGGAAAGTCCTGCTTTTGTGTGGATGCCAGGTTTAACATAATCACCAGCTGAAAACTTCCCACGGACTAAAGTTTCATTCGGGATTTCTGTTACCAGAAATGTTTATGTTAGAATTGCACAAACACATCTGCAGCGGTGCAGCCCCCCCCCCCCCCCCCCCCCCCCCCCCCGCAGTTTCCAGGCACTCCTACAATAACTATGCAACAGTACAAGGTAAGACGTAAAAGGAAAGCTTGTCCCTCATTTATCAGGCGTGCAGACGGGCCGCTTTAATCTGCAGTAACGTTCTGATCTGAGGTATCAGAGTGAGACCAGCGTTCTGGTGAGCATGCTCAGTCGCTGGATTCAGATCCGCCACCGAGGCGTGCCATTGATTTTACTCTTCCAACGCTGCATTTTCTGGAGTGATTGATCAATGTGTTTGTTTGTTTTCTCTGAACCATTAATAAACACTGACGGCTCACAAATCTGCCACTCAGCTTTAGATTGGACGGCTTATATAAATAAAAATAACCCGAGAAATCCAACACGAGGCCGAGCTCATGGGGCTTGAATACCAATATTTTTCCTCTGTGGAGACGTTTGAGTCAGATTGTTGGTCATCAAAACCCACTTTCCAGGACCGAGCTTCGTTTTATTGTCGGGAACAAAGCTGGAGCAGTTTACCATCACATGCAAACATGAACGGAAATGCAGTCTGTACAGAGAGACGAGAGTTTCTATCCCAACCAGCTTGTGGGTCTGATCTGAAGCTCCCTGTCAGGCTGCAGGAACAGTTCTCCAGATTTCTTGATGACCTTCAGTGTTCCCACGCGTCCTGGAAAACCTGGAAAATGATTGAACATTTTTCCATTCATGGAAAACACATGGAAAATGAGAAAGAGAGTAAAATGCCCTGGAAAAGCTTGAGTTGTCCTGGAAATTATTTGTCCTCCATCTCGTCGCTGCTTCGATGCCGTTCCGTCACCGTTTTGTTACAGCTTCGTTGTGGCTTCGTCGCGTACCACGGCTTTCTGAGACGTAAACACCAGCGGGAACTATCGTTAGATAACTCTGCGACTACGGGAGAAGCCTGGTCGTCTTATACCATTATTGGCACAAGCATGTTACATAGGCTGTTATCTAAAACAACGACAGCACAGAGAAGAATGACCATTTTGTAACGTTAACTAACTTAAATGCGGCTGGTGCGTCAAGCAGCATGGAAGATGCACTGGCTGCTGCTGACAAAAGATTGTAAAATAAAAATAAATATTATGCAACAATGAGGTAACTAATCCGAAACATGGGCCTAAACTAAGATAATACAATGATTTTCAAAATATTTATATCTCCATTAACAAAGAAAATACTTCCATTTGTAGCTCTCCTTCTTTGCCACTTGCATTCTGGGTATTCCGTACTCACAACGGTGGTGTTGGAGAACGTCAGCATTGAGGATATTCAGCCTCAAACGTGTCTCAACTTAACGTTCTGAGAATCGGGACAGCACGTGCACTTCGCGGGAGCGTATTTTTGAGATGAAGGGTTCAGACAGGAAGTGGAATCCACCCGTGGTCCTACACTTCGCTTAAAGTGTGAATGAGACACTTGATGAATAACTTTTAAGCGAAGCTTTTAACGTAGAATGTTTTTGCTCCTAACACCCACTTTAAGAGCGATGTTGGGGCTAATTCTAAGAAGTTTGATGAATATGGCCCCTGGTGTTTTGTGTAACGTCCAATCAGACGTCTGCACCTGCTGACAGGTTGGTCCACTGTTCATGGGAAAGGTGCTCTAATGTGTCTGGGACAGTTTTGTTTGTTTGTTTTTGGTTATTATTGTCAACCACAATCCCAAAGCAATCATTTATTCCACTAATTATAATTTTCTGAATTTTTATTTATTATGAGTTTAGCTTCTTGTTATTTGGATTACTGTAGTGAATTTAGCCTTTTCTTTAATTAGAAGGTATGAATCATTTTAAGGGCGACTATTTTCGGGGTGTGGCCGATGTTCTCTGTCCCGGCCATGTTGAACCCTCCAGGGGTGTTGGCAGAGCTGGCGAGGTCTGCGTGCTGCCTCGCATGTCTGGCTTCACCCTTCCTCCACCTGTCAGTCGCTGTAATTAAGTGTGGGAAGTGTTGGACCTTGTAAACAAGGTAAAACAAGGCCACATCTGTAACCGCAGCAGAAGCGCACCCTTGTTTCTTTCAGGCTACCGGTTCATTTTCCAACACTGTTGAGATGACGCATCTCTGCCTCCATGTTTAACCCTTTTCCAGTTATTTAATGTAATTAATACAGCGGCGTAGTCGGAGCAGAGCTGGATCTAAACACACTTTCTTCCTGTTTCTTTCTGCCCACAGAGGATGCAGCACTAATGAGCAGCCATCAACGTTTAGATGAGTGAAGCACAACCACAAAACCTGAACATCAGCAGTCCACAATAACAGTAAGGCTCCTGCTCCGCCTTCTTCAGCGCTGTGCAGATGTAATTATGTGTCATTATCATTAGATCAGTGCGCTTCAGATCCTGCCCGTGCATGTGCTTATTGTTCTGAGCGGCGGATGTCGCCGTGAGCGTGGGAATAAAAGACAGCAGAGGGCATGTGGCAGCAATCATACATCCCATCCTGCACATCATGCAGCTGTGCATACTGTCACCACGGTTACTTTGCTTTGCAATAAACCCAGAGAGGAGTGTGGTGACATTTCCATGACAGACTGTAACTGGTAATACATCAGCTTTGAGAATATATGAACTTATCCGTGGCATTCAGGGATATATCCCAGTCTCTGTGGAAATGTCACCCCCCATAATACTGTAATGTGTCTGTTTAAAGCTCCCACCAAACACAATTGTTGGAACTTTTCAGATTCTCTTTAAATGTTTTTCCTTCAGAAAAGATGCTGGGACTTGTCTGGGACTGATAACTTGCTGTCCCTGTGCAGAGACAGGAAAGAGCTGCACATTCACAGCTGAGCTGCACATGCACAAACATCAAGGTTTGTTACCCAGATGTTGCTTTTGCTTCATCTAATCTCCTCTGTCTGAGTTTTCAGTCTACATGTGAATGCAAATGCAGCTGTATGAAAATATATTGCACAAAACGCCTTAAAGTCCCCATAAAACAGCTCAGTGCTGTTTGCATTTGCATATTCAGAGATTTTAGAGTCTCATTTGCTCTGATTGGTCAGCTCCAGTGGCCTGATTGCACACTGCCCGGTCGTGGGTGGGTCCCCCAGGTCAGCGGCAAATGAGTTCAGGTCGGTTTAACTGAAATTAAGGCAGATATTGTGTGGTCGGGTCAGAAAGTGACGAGAACAGAGACAAATATCGCAATTCAATTTTCTTTCAAAGTCCTGTAAACCCTCTGAAGCTGATTTAATCCTTTGTGATGAACTCTTCCAGAGTTTACCCTCATCCTTCTGGGGGATATAAAACAACCAAAATCTACTATTTCCTGAGGCTACGTTCACACGGCGATGATCAGAAGAGAAGACGCAAAAGTGGCGTCTCGTCTCCATCTTTTTATCTGCTTTCACACGAGCATCGTCATGAAGAAATCTGCGTGCATACGAGGACCTCAGGAATTCCACTTTGGAATGACTACCACCGCCTCTGTGGCTCCGTGGAGGGGCTACATGGACAAATTTAATGCTATATGTGTTTGTTACACTGCTTAGAATGATGGGCCAACTCCTTCCAGGTGCAACATATTTGATTCTTTTATTCGAGCTGCAAAAGATGCAGAAAACACAATATTAACCGGAGCTTGGTGCAGCATCTGCTCAGATCACGTACTGACTAGACTTCTTCTACGGGCGTCAGCTACTGATACCAACACTTACAGTTTTAGGATTTATCAAAATAACAAAATTATCAATTTCCAGTTGAACAATCTTTACAGTTTACACAGATTTCTTTATGAACTAAACAAACCTTTTTAATACTGTTTTTAACCTTTTTAATCACCATGAATTCTTCGTATGAACAGAGTTTATATAGTTATTACCCATACTGTACTTCTAACACATTATCTGTGTCCTCTTATTCACTTTCACCTCACCTTTACTTATGGTTTGTACTATTATCTGCTTTAGAGGTGAACCCCTTTATGCAATACAAGCTAGCCTGGCACATCTAATGTGCTTATGCCCAAAAACCTCTTAAAAGCTTAGTTTTGCATGTCTTTTCACATAAACCACGACAATACAATAGTCTTGTACACTTCTGGGCACTAAGTTTATGATATTGACGATCTATTAAACTGTACTCTCGTTTATCATGGCGGCCTGTCCGGACACACGTCCACCATATTAGATTCACAACGTGGTGGCAGACTCACTCTTCACTCATAAACTTATCCAAATGCATTTCGGCTTTCTGTCTTTAACTCTAAGGTACTTAGGAATCAACACTGTACAGAATCTGTGTGTTTCTACCAACCAGCTTACCTGCAAAAGATGCAGAAAACACAATATTAACCGGA
This sequence comes from Atherinomorus stipes, assembly GCA_023101725.1. Taxonomy (NCBI): domain Eukaryota; kingdom Metazoa; phylum Chordata; class Actinopteri; order Atheriniformes; family Atherinidae; genus Atherinomorus; species Atherinomorus stipes. The sequence goes on from JALJCO010009927.1 coordinate 103,048, forward strand.
GCTTGGTGCAGCATCTGCTCAGATCACGTACGGACTAGACTTCTTCTACGGGCGTCAGCTACTGATACCCAAAACACCAAGCGCCCTCTGCTGGCGTAACTTAGTATTTCACCTTACTTTGGAACACACATTAATCCTGACAGGAGTGGACAATACACATAGAAACACTATTCAATCAGATAGTTTTCAAACTTGAAATAAATTTTAAAGGGGGGTAACTATTTTAAAGCATAAATAAATCACAGTGCCACATGTTCAAGGGCTGCAACGATTACTCCAGTAAATCGATTCTTAAAATTGCTCGAGGAAAATTTACTGCCTCGAGGATTCGTTAAATTCACTTTTTGTATTACTTGTAACGCAAACGTCGTTCCGCCTGGACGGGTATTTCTGTTGAACGTTTCTATGTTCAGTTAGCTTTATGCTGATAACGTAACTAACGTGGAGGGAGGAAAAACTGTATGGGACCCTACAAACTGGACCGAAAGGAAGAGGAAACACAGTTCCATCTCCACGGTTCCGTACGCACGTGATCCAGGACATAGAAATAATAAAAGCGCACAGTGCTACGTTTAGGGCAAACTCTGCACTCTACAACCCTGAAAGCTAGAAATTCTAGCACTTACAATAAATTTAAGTTGTGAAATTTAAATAACTTGAAAAATGTCCAATTTACTCGATTAATCATCAGAAGAATAGCTAGATTACTCGATACAAAAATAATCGATAGCTGCAACCCTAAAGTGTTCAAACATGAGCAGCATTCATTGCTTTGTCTGCGGGTGCAACAGCAACTGGAAGGAGAGAATCTGACACTTAATTCAGATTCCATCACAATTTCTGCCCCGACGGCTAACGGTGTTAGCCTCAGTTGCTAACAGTAGTAGCTGCTCTCTGGTGGTGGACTCTGCTTCATTCTTTATTTACGGTCTCTGCTCTAAGAGCAGCTTTAATAATCAGTTCAGCGCCTTTTGTAGGATTTTAGCTTTCAGATGAGGCAGAACATGATCATATTTACAGTCGTGTCCTTAAAACAACTTCTATCTGCCCTAATATAGCTAACTTAGCCTAAACAACACCATAGATATCACTAGATGCCGCCTCCGACGCTGCCGTCCATTGGAGCGATGCGTCAGCTCGGTCACCATCTTGGGCAGGGCGAAGCCGCGTCTCCTCAATGCATTAATCAATGTAGGCAGAGATCTATCCCCGATTAAATGACCATAACTGACTCAATTTTCAACCGATTTTCAAGCCGTTGGGTTTATTATAAATATCTGACATTTATGAGAAAGCATAGATTATTTCATTTACATATACACATACTTTGACACACACCCACATGCACATAGTGATTTTATAGCCTGGTACACCAGCGTGACCAGCACCATGTGTGAGACACACGGCAGTCAGACTTGCTGTGTGTCTCACACACGGCGCTGGTCAGGCAGGTTTTTTTTTTATATATTATTTGAAAAAGATAATCCAGATCTTTCTCTCTCTCTCTCTCTCTCTCTCTCTATATATATATATATATATATATATATATATATATATATATATATATGTATGTATGTGTATATATATATATATATATATATATATATATATATATATATATATATATATATATATAGTAGTGGAGCACAAATATAATGACTGAAGAAATAAGCTATATCAAATAATAAACCAGAACAAAACTCACTAATTGCCATAAAAATAATCATAATAAAGTAATAAATACCACCAAAACCAAACACATAAATCCTTTATTTATTCATTTTCTGTTGTAAAAACTACGAATTTGAACATATAAAAATCAGGTTGAATGTAGCATAACGACAGAATAATCCATGTGAATTTATTCATTCTCTTCATGCTCATCATCCAGTATTGCTTCAGGTAAATGTGAGCTGATTTTAGCTACCAGGCATAATAATTTTGTTTTTCGCAGGTCCTTTATCAGGTTTGTATTTCTGGTAAGTCTAGATAAATAAATAATATTCTACATTATTCAGGTACTTAAGAATCACTCATTCATGTGATGTTTAAAAAATATCTTATCAGAATATTGCAGTTTAACATCAAGGATGTGACACTAAGTTTTAAATGTTTATATGAGGATGAATTCAAAAAGGAAAACTTTCTAACCGTTTATTTTATAACCATTTAGTGGCACTGAAATATTTTAACCATGTAAAAAATTATCATGATACAAACTTTGCAAAAACGTCAGGAAAAGTAAAACTAGATGGCCACTTCTTTAAAACGCATTGACTTTCCGGTTCTGTCCAAGTCTTCTGGTCTGAAATGAGCTGCAGACGGCTGAACAATCTTCCAGCATGAAGTCGAAGAAACGCGACCTAACCACAGATACGGACCTGACTGCTGGTAAGAAACCCCTGCCCAAGATGGCAGCCAAGCCAACGTACGCTACGGGTCCGAAGGCGCCATCTAGTGTTTATATCTATGAACAACAACACAGAGCATCGGCTCAGAGAGATTATGGCGACGTAGCAGAATAATAACTGTACTGATCATAAAGTCCCGTTTTGTTCACATAAACATCCAGGTATTAGCCTGGATGGAGGGGATGGCAGCTGCGTGGCTGCAGGACCGTCCATCCCTGCATACCGGAGCATCCCGGCGTCTCCACGCTCCGCTAGCTCACACCGACACCCAGGCGAAGCGAGAGGTTGCTGGCTGGACTTGGACTGACGCCGGCTTTCAGAACATGTGCATTGGACTTCATGAGAGATCATGGGACTTTTACATCCTTGAAATGATTTATTTTATTCGAAAAAGGCCCTGGGTATATCGCCGCGGCAAAAGGCCGCGCAGAAAAAAGAAACACCCAAACAGAGGGGAAACCCGGGGTTCACAGCACAGGTCTCACAGTGTCCTACCCGTACCACAGATTAATAAGGAGCATTAATTTGTCTTTTTCGTCCTTAGTTTCCATCTTAGACAGCTCTCTTGTCCCGTCTCCGTTCTCTTTATCAGCCATCATCAGTTTTTACCAACTCAGTATGAAAAGTATATATATCAGTAATCTGTTGCATCTTTCAACAGCGTAGTTCTAATCAGTGGTTCTGGTGGTTCTTTCTTCCAGCTCCGTTCTGTTCTCTCTCCTCTACATAATCTCTTGCATTTGATAAAAGTTCTGTTAAAATCAAACTGGTCTTGGGGAGGACGGAGCTCTGAAATGAGCATCAGACTGAGGTTTGTGTTGTTTAAAACACAATTCTGAAATTCGCCAATCACAACCCAAGATGTGATTGAATGGATCAATGTGACATCAAATGGATCATCCTGTGGTCATCTTCTACATGCAAGGCTAGAAAACAGTCAGAAACTTAATGAATACAATAATAATACATTTAATAACACCTTTCAGAAAACCCAAAGATACTTAATAGGAAAGACAATAAAAACACTGAAAATACAATAAAGAAGCTCAGATAAACAAGAACAAGTCAAGAGCAGTGAGAATGTGAGAAAATGACGAGGAAACATTCCCCAAAATCAGCTTCTTTCTCCAAAATAAAACCAAATTTAGATTTTTAATATGACATATTTAATGCTGTTTAGCTTATGCGTCAAAATATAAAATGTATTAATATCAAACTATTATTTATCAATAATACCTTTATCTATGAATCGATCTCACATTCAGCTGCCATGTGAGAAAGGGTGACGCAGCGCTGATGTTGGTCTCATCACATTAAACTGAGCAGCTTGTATCTCCATCGTTATGATCAAACACGGATATTCTGAGCCCGTTAGGCTAAAGCTTTTCTTTGGGCTGCTTGGTAATGTACCGTAACCAGCACCGGCGCTACCTGAGGATCCGGGGGATTTGCGGGAGTTGATGATGTTATGCGCGATTCCCGTAATCCCGCAGTGAATTTCAGGCCCTGAGGATGATGATGATGATGGAGCTGAGTATGTGCTGATCAGAGATGGTTCTGCTGGGTGGAGCTTTCCTGGATGGATTTTCATAAGAAAGGCCGAGTTAATGCAGCCACGAACACGTTGAGCAGATGGTGGATCTAGGAGGCTACCAACAGTTTTCAGGGAAACAGGACTGGTGTTGATCTCATCTTCACTCTGATATGAGAACTGGGTGAACCAGACGTGTTTTCTTGGAGTGAGGTTTTCCATTCTTTCAATGTCATGTTTTCCATGGAACAATATTGAAAACACGCCTCACAGGAAGTGCTAAGCTAAGCCTGCGGAAATTTTTAGGGGAGTGGATAGCCCAGTGGTAGTGTCGTGGGCTTTGGCGCGGAGGACCCGGGGTCGGGTCCCCAACACGACTCCTAGGTGAACCACTGTGGACCCCTGAGCAAGGTCCTTAACCCCCCCCCCCCAACTGCTCCCCAGGGGCTCTAAGTGGCAGCCCACTGCTCTCTGATACTACTGTACAGAGATGGTGAAATGCAGAGCCCTGATTTCCCCTCACGGATCATACAAGTATAAACAAAAAAAAAAAAGCCTCTGTTGAAAAAGTGGGCGGGGCTTAATAAGGTGAATACCACACAGGCCTAGTGGGAATGGGTGTGCGCTTGTGTGTGTTTTCATCAAAGCTGATTGGAGATGATGGATTCCTGGGACTTTTGTTTAGTCATTTAACTCTGCTCTGGATGCTAATTTAACCCTTTTTATTGGATTAAATCCTCTTTATTGTGCTTTAAAAATGGTATTAGGTGTTAGCGCAGGTTTTTGATCAGTTAAAAATGGGTTGATAGAAATACGTACGGCCAAAGCCAGACCTTTACCTCTGACATCACCTCTCTCTCTCTCTCACTCTCCCTGTTTAAAATGATATAGTCAGACACCTTCTGGAAGCGGTCCTCGGTTTCACTTAATCCACATTACTGACCTATAAAGTCATCGTCTTCACATCTCTCTGCACCGCGACAGTTTATAAGACACTGCAGACGTCCTTGAGCTAGATGAAATCCAGCATGACCTGCAGGGTTGCTTCACTCAACAGATGCCAGGAACATGTCTTTATCTTTGGAAGGGATCAGCGTTACAGCATCCTCTCATCTCCGTCAGCTGCTTGATGCTGGCTATATGCACTCCAGCAACAAGCACATCCTGAAGGATGCTTTTACTTCAGCTACTTGTGGACTAAAAGTTTTTCATATATGTTTTACTATGAGCCAGATGTTTTAGAGGAGAAGGCAGACAAGTGGTGCCGTTTTACATAATTCAGGTTGTGAAGCTTAAAAATTTAAAGAAATCCTCCATGTTGTGTGTTGTGAGGAAGATGAGAAACCTTTGATAACGCTGATGTTAAAATGTGTCAGAAATAACTATCGGTATCATGATGAGAAACTACAGTTAGTTGAACCAACTTAACCGAATTGTTTCAATCGGTACACTGCAAAAAATCTAATCTTACCAAGTATATTTTTCTCATTTCTAGTCAAAATATCTCATCACACTCAAAAAAAGACAAAATTACCCAAAGAGAAACATTTCAGTGAGATATAGGAACTTGTTTTAAGACAAATGCATCTCATTTAAAGAAATATCATCAAGAAAATTTTGCTTGTTCCACTGGCAGAATTTTTTTGCTTATTGCAAGAAAAAAAAAAAAAACTCATTTAAAAAATGGCCAAAATTTTTTTGATTGTAATAAGCAAAAAAATTTGCCAATGGAACAAGTGAAATTAATTATGATGAGATATTTTGATTAGAAATGAGAAAAATGTCATTTATAAGATTTGAGTTTTTGCAGCGTGGCACCTAAATGAATTACAGCTGCGTGAAAAAGTGTTTGCCTCCTTCCTGATTTCTTACTTTTTTGCATGTTTGTCACACTTATATGTTTCAGATCATCAAACAAATTTAAAGGAGTGATGACATAGAGTTAAAAACTAGTTTGTGTTGTTGGATTACTGAATATGTAAATACTCAAAGAAAAAAACATAATTTAAGGGGGGATAATAAAAAGAGACATCTTAAAAAAAAAGGGGGGGGGAGGAGATAGAGTCCAAGAGAATTACTTATTTTTATTGGGACAATTGGTGGAAATTGGAGGAAAAGGGGGAGAGGGGGGGGGGGGGTTAAAAGGGAAGAAAAAAGAGGGCAAGAAGAGAGGAGGTAGTAAACAGAAAAGAAAAAAAAAAATAAAAAACAGGAGGGAAGGGGGGGTGTGGCCCCCTTATGCGGAGATAAATTTAAATTAATAAATTAAATTAAGAAAAAGACAGAAGAGAAGATACTACAGCACAAAGGGAGAAAAAGAGGGGGGGGGGGGGGGGGGGGGGGGGGGGGGAAGGAGGAGAGGGGGGGGGGGGGGGGGGTGGTAGAGTGGTAAGATTGAAATAATGAAAAAATAAAAAAAGATAGAATAAAGAAAAAGGAGGAATAAGGGAAAAAGGAGAAGAAGGAAAAGGAGGAATGAGAGAAAGGAGAATGAAAGGGTAAAAATCTATAGATTGAGGGAAAGAGGAAGAGAAAGAGAAAAAGGAAATTAGGATCTTCAATCGAAATCAAATGCCACAGCCAAATAAAAATCATAATATAAAACACCAAAAACCCAAAAGTGAGAATTGTGGTTTGCTTTAAATATTAGACAAAGAAAACCCATTTCCAGGATTTGATCCAATCCGTTATCCATAATCTGAGCGGATTTAGAAAAACTGGGCCCTGGGTTGAACCTCAGAAGTGTGAGGTTGAAAAAAGCAGCATCTGTCCTGTAAATCTAACTAAAGAAATGGCTCTGTAGTTTCCACTGTGCATTAATGTCTGCAGATAATTCTCATTTCTGTTCTTTTTCACTTTTATTTGCTTATTTTTCAGTTGGAAGTCGGACACGCTGATGATTTGTTACTGAATATTGGGTATGTGGTGGTGTGAGCTCATAAGCTATAAAGTGTACTCTCTCACACAGTTATGATATGCTTCAACGCTTATTGAATATAAATTGCATTGTGAGAAATAAGCACTGTTTATTCCTGAGTTCCTAAGATGTCATATTGTGTGGGGAATGAAAGGTCAGACTGTTCTGCTGAGATTGGAGCCTCATATCTCACCTATCTTGCTTTTGGGCTCCAGCTGGCTTTGTTTTGCTCACATACAATCCGAAACCATCGTCCAGGGCATGTAGTTGACATTATGAATAACTCTGGCATTGCTTTTCCTTCACTGCGAGTCGTGATCATGTCAGGATGAACGCAGAAAAGACAAATGTTTACATTTCCTGTCTCAGAAAGGTTTAGTTTCCATAACAATATCAGTTCAAATCAATGTTTGCATGTTAGTTCAAGTTATTTAGAGAGCTTTTTCCAAAAGCAATGTTACAAAGTGCTCAATATAACAATAGAACAAAGCAAACAGAATCTGCAACAGCAATGGTACAAGTTAAAGTACATTCCTCTCCAAAAGAAAAGAAAAGAAAATCAGTGAGAAGGAAAATCATGTTTTCATGGGAACCTGATATGAAGCCTGGATGGAAAAACCTCCGTCCCGCTTGGTTTTTTGGCGAGTGACCAGAACAGATAACAGATCTGTGCCTGAGGATTGCAAGGCTTGTACAGGGATGTAAAGGGTTAAAACCTCAGACATATGAAAGGCACAGAGACCATCGTATCTGCTACAAAATCCCTGTAAGTTCTCACTGATGTGAGTTTGAGTTGGAGAGAGCAGAGTCCGTTTCATGAAGCAGGTTCAACAAACTCTGAGTGTGGGGGCGGCTGTGGCTTAGGTGGTAGAGCAGGTCTGCCAATGATCGAAAGATCAGTAGTTCAAATCCCGATTCCCCAGCCATATGTCGTGTCCTTGGGCAAGACACTTAACCCTCCTTGCCTCCAGTGTTGCTTTTCCTTCACTGTGAGTCGTGATCTGTCAGGATGAACTTTCTGGAAGGTGTAGGTCCCATTACATCTGGCGTAAAAGTAACACAGCATTTCAGAAAAGGAACATCATAGCAACAGTAAAATATGGTGGTGGTAGTGTGATGGTCTGGGGCTGTTTTGCTGCTTCAGGACCTGGAAGACTTGCTGTGGTAAATGGAACCATGAATTCTGCTTCTACCAAAAAATCCTGAAGGAGAACGTCCGGCCATCTGTTGGTGACCTCAAGCTGAAGCGCACTTGGGTTCTGCAGCAGAACAATGATCCAGAACACACCAGCAAGTCCACCTCTGAATGGCTTAAGAACAACAACATGAAGACTTTGGAGTGGCCTAGTCAAAGCCCCCACCTGAATCCCATTGAGATGCTGTGGCATGACCTTAAAAAGGCGGTTCATGCTGGAAAAGCCTCCAATGTGGCTGAATTACAACAATTCTGCAAAGATGAGTGGAACAAAATTCCTCCACAGCGCTGCAGAAGACTCACTGCCAGTTATCACAAACGCTTGATTGCAGTCGTTGCTACTAAAGGTGGCCCAACCAATTATTAGGTTTAGGGGGCAATCACTTTTTCACAAACGGCCATGAAGGTTTGGATTTTTACCCCCTTAAAAATAAAAATCTCCATTTAAAAACTGCATTTTGTGTTTACTTGTGTTATCTTTGTCTAATATTTGTTTGATGAGCTGAAACATATAAGTGTGATTAACATGCGAAAAAAAAAAAAGAAATCAGGAAGGAGGAAACACTTTTTCACAAAAGCGTATTTGCAAAAATATTGCAGGGCAATAAACAATGCCAGCTTTGAAAGGAAAGCAGGACAAAATGTGGCAATTTTTTTTAAAAAGTCCAAGATGAACTTAAAGGAGCCCCTATCATGAAAAATGGACTTTTAAGAGCTTTTCAGCATGTCAGTGTGTTATTTCCTCATCAAGAAATGATTTAAATCGTTATTTTTCTTCATTCATGCATATTTGAGTAATCTACATGAATATTTAAACCAAGCGCTACCTCCCTGCAAACGGCTGACTACCCACCCCGTTACGTATGAACGTGGCACCAATCACGAAAGTCCAAATGCGCACGCTCAGTATCGTAGCAAGATGCCCTCTGTTGAACAGAAACTCAGAGAATCCTATCCACACTCTCTGAGGAAGAAACTAACACCTGCAGGAAGATTTCCTCAGAGAAAAGCAGCCATCAGCTAACAGACGTTTGATCCAGATTCAGGAGAATTTTCTTCCTTTTTGTTCTTTTTCTTTTTTTAAGCTCTAGAGGACAGCAAGTTGGGGAAATGCAGTTACGTTCAGCGTGGTTATGTTCAGCGTGGGAGTTTATTTGTTGTACCTACTTGATGAATCGACTTGCCAGAAGTGGTTGGATTATAACTTCAGGAGCAGGGAAAAAAAAACTCAACTTTGTGTGTGAACTTCACTCCTGACAACTTCATGAATCTCGGGCAGTAAAGTGTTTTTTTCTCTGGGATTACTTCTGAAACCTGACGCGGTTCCTACTATAAAAACGCGCATGGACAGACAACAACACTGGTGAGTCAACACATCTCTCAGCTCAATGCTAACTGTTAGCCTATGATTTGTTCGCTAATTTACTTACTTGTCAGGGGTCTCTGTGGTACTTCTGTGGTACAGCGTGTACTTCAAACTCCATATCAGACTCACGGTCGAGCGCATACAGCTCCATAACAGGCTGGTCTGTTTTATCCCGTCGATCGGAGGAATTATCCATCAATGTTTACTACTAACATCCACATGAGAGCTGCCGGTGCCGGTGCTACAGACAATTCTGTGACCCTTCAGAATAAGTGTCTCTTCCGGGGCGACGTCATGGAAATGGGCGTAAAACATGCTGCAATTGGTCGAGAGCTCCGCGGTTCAGTACAGTCAGCCATCTTACTTCCGTGTTGGAAATTAGATGCATCGAAAAACTAATATTTAACACCAAATTAGTTTCTATAGTAACGATGGGAACATATCCAGCTTATAAATGCCTGTATTTGACTTTTGGAACATTTGAAAAGCATGATACAGCTCCTTTAAGCCCCGTCTTACCGAGTGACAGACATGCACTCTGTCCACATGGCCAAAGGCAATGTCAGGGCAAATCATTTCTCTAAAAGGAGAGACAGGACCTCCAGCTGTCACATACGGCTGGTGATGTCACAAACGTACAGACGGATCAGCTGTAGATAATTGACTGTGAAGTGAAACTGTAATGCCAGAAATGACAGCTGTCGGGAAATGAAAGTTTTGGTGCAGTTTTGGTGTCAGCTCAGGTTTGGTCCGCCCAGACTGTGTTGAGATGTGTTTAAACTCTAAATTTGGTGAAGAGTCTTTTCATCTCTTCCTTTGACCATGTTTGCGACTACCTGCTAGAAAATGTGGCTACCATGAGCTGCTATCCTCAGACGAAGGTGCTAGATGTGGTCTAGGAGCATGCACACACTAGAAATGTCAACATGCATATCTATACAAGCACTCAAGATGAAGAAAAGGAGAGTTCTGGATACAGTTGAAGCTTTAACATTGTCTTCAAGGATTTATTTGTTATCCAGCACCTTTTTAGAATTTAAAAAGGTCTTTGTTTTTATGTCTAAATACATATTCTAAGTCCCGTTCAGACCTCTTTGGATCTTTGCCTTGCACAGACTCCCTCTCTTTCCTCTCAGACTTGTTGTACATTTGGAGTGTCCATGAGAATAAGCATGACTCGGACAATCCTTTGATGATCAAACAGAGCATGCCGAGCTCTGCAGGGCAGTAAGTCCATTTGAGTCAGGTTCTGACAGAAAAATGACTTCCCAGATAGCAAAGAATGTTTGGCTAAACGCAGCCCAGATCTGCAGTTTTGGTTTGGCCCGTGTTTGACCTGGACTGGCAGCGTTGACGTGGTGCTAGTGTGGCTGCAAAAATTCAGCCAAAATGTTCTTTTGGCCTGTATTTGGCTTTGATTTATGACCCATGTGAATGCAGCTGTGGAAACTCAGCCACATCACCACTAAATGTTGTCCACAACACACTTGCCTTGTCCTAAATCCAACCCGGCTCATGACATTCGGACCACATGTGGCCCACAAGTTGCTCACCAATGCTGTAACCGAGCTAAAAATACCAAAAAGCAACCCGGATTAGGTCTAACTGAGCCTGCCGTGGGTTTGGCCAGATTCGTGCCTAATTCCAATTCCTATTTTCATCCCTACCCCTAGCACTTCCTCTTGACCCGAGCACCTAAAAAACTCAGTTTCAAGTGCTAGGGCTTGAATTATTCCCTGAAGACTCGGGTCTGCAACCCGCAGCTCTTTGGACCTTCCACAATGGCTCTCAATAACATTGACTAAAAAAAAAGAATCAAGTCATATTTATTCAGGTTTTAGCAGTTTTTAATTGAAATAATTGCACTGAATTTTCACAATTTAAAGGACCAGTATTTTTTTTTCTAGATCTGTTTCTCTTCTTTCTTTCTTCTTTTTTTTGACAAATGTTTCTACAAATATCTACATTTTATTTATTTATACGGATAAATCCCATTGAGACACAGTGGCAAAATGACAAAATCCCATATACTATAATATATGATACAAAAATGTTTCTTTTTCAAAGGTTTTATGTTTTGTTTTGATTTTTGAGTTGTTTAAAGATGAAGTATGTAAGTAATTTGTATAAGTATATATAAAAAATTGTCTTTTTAGTTTTAAAAAATTAATCTCCTAATTTGATTTTAATTTTTAAAATGTAATTAATTAATTAATAAATTTATTTATTTATTTGACACCATAAAATATTTGTGGCTCTGTATGACTTTTGTTTTGTTCATCCAGTGATTATACATTTACAGTAAACTTCATCCGTGGCAGGACAGAGTTGTGCACGTGGTGGTGTCCGTGTATTTAAATGCCACATGTGTAGTTTACATTTTCATACTTTCTCACCACCTCTATTAGCTGTTTATCAAAACTATCCGTTCAACGTCGCATCTGCAGAAATGAGGAGGTGACAGCTCTGCTTCAAGCATCTGTGTTAAACCCCCCCACCTAAAATGTCCGACCAATCACACAATGCTTCTCGGAACTCCCCAAGAAGAAAGTTCTGCCTGGCCGAGGGGTCGAGAACAAGCCGCAAGCCGTCCTCAATTACGTCCACGAGAATAAAATGACGTCATTTTGTTCTCGTGGCCCTAAAAACAAGAAGAAAGTTCTGGCTTCTTGCGAAGATTGTAGCAGCTTTTATTGGATCATTGTTTCAGCTTTGGGACAAAAAACATAAAAATGTAGGGAAAAGAAAGACACCTTTAAAGTTGTACTTCCATGGTGATGTCATTAATATTTCTGTGTTCTCCATTATTATTGAATGCATTCTGCATCGTTTCTGTTTAAAAAAACCTTCTGGTATCTTTGTATCCAGCTGTATTTGTATACTAGAAGAGAGGCTTGTGGTCCAACGGCAGCTTTTCCGGGTCCTTCTCATGAATTTCCGTCTGATTGGCTGCCTCCTATGAGTGTATGAAGAAAGCTCCGCCCTCCGCTCTTATTTTGTTACAGACAGGAAATAGAGCCGACAAACAAGTTTGTTCCGCCATGCTAACAAACAGTTAGCTAATTAGCTTCTCAACTCTGAAGCTACAGTCGTGCTGTCTTTACTTTTAGTGTGTAGTGGAGGGTTACCTGCCTTCCAATAGACAGATAGAAACCCCACGTGGGATACGCTATTTGTGACGTAGAAGTTCCCGATTCGCTCTTTTCTTCGTATTGTTTCTCTGATGAGAAAGCACAGCCGACGGGGGGAAGCAACGCTAGCAAGTCAGCATGTGTAAGTAAACAAGGGGAAACCAACGGTATTTCAGAAGGAGCAAGTTAAACGGGTTTTCAGTGGAAGGAGGCCTTTAACTCTAGCTTAACGTTAACGTTAACTAGCATTTTTTTTCACATTTGTCATAAAACTAACTGTAGTAAATTAAAATACACACACCGGCAACTTTATTAGGTACACCTGTCCAAGTGCTCCTTTATGCAAATTTCTAATCAGCCAATCACAGGGCAGCAACTCAATGCTTTGAAGCATGTGGACATGGTCGAGACGATCTGCTGCAGTTTAAACCAGCATCAGAATGGGGAAGAAAGGTGATTTAGGTGACTTTGAACGTGGCATGGTTGTTGGTGCCAGACCGGCTGATCTGAGTATTTCGGAAACTGCTGATCTACTGGGATTTTCCTGCACAACCATCTCAGGGGTTTACAGAGAATGGTCCCAATAAGAGAAAATATCCAGTGAGCAGCAGTTCTGTGGGCACAAATGCCTTGTTGATGCCAGAGGTCAGAGGAGAATGGCCAGACTGGTTCCAGCTGATAGAAAGGCAACAGTAATTCAAATAAGCACTTGTTCCAACCGAAGTATGCAGAAGAGCATCTCTGAATGCAGAACACATCCAACCTGGAAGCAGATGGGCTACAGCAGCAGAAGACCACACCGGGGGATACTCCTGTCAGCTAAGAACAGGAAACTGAGGCTACAATTCACACAGACTCACCAACATTGGACAATAGAAGATGGAGAAATGTTGCCTTGTCTGATGAGTCTCCATGTCTGCTACCAAATTCGGATGGTAGGCTCAGAATTTGGTGTCAACAACATGAAAGCATGGATCCATCCTGCCTTGTATCAACGGTTCAGGTTGGTGGTGGTGGTATAATGGTGTGGGAGAGATTTTCTTGGCCCACTTTGGGCCCCTTAGTACCAGCATGGCGATTTAACCACCACAGCCTACCTGAGTATTGTTGCTGACCATGTCCATCCCTTTATGACCACAGTGGAGCATCCTCTGATGCTGCTTCCAGCAGGATAACGCGCCATGTCATAAAGCAGGAATCATCTCAGACTGGTTGTTTGAACATGACGATGAGTTCGTTGTACTCAAATGGCCTCCACAGTCACCAGATCTCAATCCAACAGAGCAGCTTTGGGATGTGGTGGAACGGGAGGTTCTCATCATGGATGTGCAGCTGACAAATCTGCAACTGTGTGATGATGTCATGTCAATATGGAGCAAAATCTCTGAGGAATGTTTCCAGTACCTTGTTGAATCTATGCCACCAATGATTAAAGCAGTTCTGAAGGCAAAAGGGGTCCAACCCGGTACTAGCAAGGTGTACCTAATAAAGTGGCCGGTGAATGTCACTATTTTCATATTTTCTTTATAAAACAACACTCCCATTTTGCGTTTCTTTGGCTGCCGATTTTCTCACCATTTTGGCCATATTTTTCATGAAATTGTGGGTAATATCACATCACTCATTTTTTAGTGGGCCCCTGGATAAATCTTCATTTCGGGGGCCAGATAGCACCTACCATCTCCCCATCCCCCCGGTTTTAACCAGAACGGGGACACCACTACCCCTTCACATGAATGCCCAAAATGAAGGGTTAGGGCTAAAGCTGGACAGACATTGTCATGTCTCGCAGGTCCACCTCGAACTGCACAGATAAATTGCAGGGTTCAAACGTTCATCAGTGCGATTCATGTACGATGCTCAGAAGCCCGGTGGTCAGATACGACTGGACCGTTCTCGCTGTCCACACAGGACACGTCGGACGTTATGATGGGAAAAATAACATGAAAACTTCATGATGTAGGTTTGCTGTTTGCAGGAGATCCTCCCCAGACATGCCCCACATCCTAGTTTTCATGTTCTGATCCATATATTTTCTATCGCAGGTGAATGCTAGAACCAGCTGCAGCATTTTTGTGGGTAAAAATGCCAAACGATAGATTGTACAGGTGTGGGTGGGTCGCGGGGAAGGCAATGGATTTTATTTATTTGTTGCGGCATTGATGAGTGTTTTACGGTCACTGTTTGGCACCGGGGTGACTGTGAGGCTCGGTGTTGCTTCACCGGCGCACAGAGCAGCTGGTGGGGGCAGTGCTTTGCTCAGTGGTGCCCCAAGGGGTGGCCATGACCTCCCTGACCAAAAAGCTAGCCATCCCAGCAAAAATGATATTCTTTAATTTATATAAACTTTTATGTGCTATTAACATGGCGCAGCATGCTTTGCTTATATGTGAATGCCTAAATCTTTAAAAGCTAATAAAAATAAAATAGATAAAATATATTACAGTAGACCCTCCATTTTCTTCCACTGGTGTTTTGCCGTAGTTCCCCCTCTGTCACACCTAATTAACTCAGCCTTTCTTATGCAAATTCATCCAGGAAGGCTCCACCCAGCAGAACTTCCCCAACCAGTTTCTAACGCTCCTTTCACATCACCTACGTAGCCCCCTCACTACCCCCGTTTAGTTTGTTCATTACAACTGAGGCCGTCCTCAGCTGTGGTTTTCAGTGTGAGCGAGGTCGTCATAGGCCCTGCTTACATGACGTTTTTCATTCTGAATTAATTATTCCTCATTAAATAATTTGGAATGAACTTATTCTCCTTCATGTTTACATGGAAATAAGAATTCTGAATTAAGGTTTACATGGAAAACACGTTCATCTAGTTCCGCTTTAAATCTGGGGGTTGAGAATGGTTCTGATTGGACAGGAGGCGGGCGTGACATATTTACGTCCATTTATGTCTACGTGGGAGTAAACAAAAGCAGGTTCCTGCTCCTTTTCTTTCAACTACGATATAAAAACCACATAATAACACAGACTCTCTGTATTGTGATTGTAATTTTGCAGCAGCAGCTCAACACAAACATACTTCTTCATTTCCGCCGGCTGGCACGAGTCTTGCGCTTGTTTCACATGCGCTTCCACAAGCGCCATTATAACAGGACAAGGGACGGAGCGATTAGAGGGATTATTTTATTCAGAATTAAAAGAGGAATAAACCAACCACTTAGTTCAGAATTATCGTTTTCACTGGGAATTAAGGGTTTACATGCTCTTTCTAAAGCGGATTAACTTTTATTCGGAATTAAAGTGGAATTAAAACTCTCATGTAAACGGGGTCGTAGTGAAGTTTTGTGAAGTCATTTGTTTGCGACACACACACACACACACACTGAACAACAATGGAGGACATTGAGTACGTGGTTTACCAGCTTTTCGTGTTATCACCACCGTTGACCACGGTGTTAGCGCGCAGCTGGTAGACGTGTGGAGAACTCTCTGGTAACAACAGCAAGCCAAATCTGAACTAGGTATAGTACTGCTATTTTATGTAGTTATTTAGGTTCTATCTACCTGCCAAGGGACTGAGGATGGAAATTAGCCACTGGCTATAATCTTGCATATTTGCACGGAAGTGTTTGTTAATATGCCTGGTCCCTGTTTTAAATAAATAGATTGAAATTGAAATTGAAATTGAAACTCACAGGATAATAGCACTCGCTCGTTCCTTCATTCTACTTGAAGTATTGATAAAATGAAGGAGTTTTTTTCTGCAGATAATGTCTTATATAGAGGCCCATTCATTCTGCCTCCTTCACTGCCGTTATATATGCGGATGCACGACGAATCTAAATAGCTTCCGAAGGAGTTAGAGTGATGCAGAAATATTACCGGTGAGTAAGTGTAGGGGAGAGCGGGGTAATGTGATACTTTTTTTTACATTTGCGCCCCTCTTGCCAAGACAAAATGAACTATCAATAACATTTTCACATTTCCCATTAATTCAGGATGTTTTCTAGTTATGGAAATGATCAGAATGTTTTTAGGACAAAGGGCAATGAAAATATGATTGTTTTAAAAAAAAAGTGGTCTTGTGTCTCACTTTACCCCAGCCTCGGGGTAAAGTGAGACAAACATGAAAAATCAGTGGGGTAAAGTGAACCAGTTAGTGGGTAAGCTGATCCTCTTACATTTTCCACTTTAAAACTACCATAACACCCATTTTTAACAATTACAGCTGGACTGACAACCGCACGTTCCAAAACTACTGTCAGAAAGGTATCAGAACCATGGGGATTGGTAAAATAGGCAAATTTGTCAAACACTTGAAATTTATCCAAAGTAGGGCTGCCATGATAAATCGACTAATCAACTAATCGTCGACTATCAAAATAGTTGGTGACTATTTTTATAATTGACTGATCATTTAATGTTTAAAAGCTTTGTTTTTCCTCTTAAAACTGCTGCTGTACCTTCTGCTGCCTCGTTTTTCCGTCTGGTCAGCTTCTAGAATTGTATATTGACATAAATGAACATAAACACTACCAGAGAAGCTTGAACCTATTTTTCCATTAGATTTAATGAGAACGTTTCCAAACTTTTGACTGGTTCTGTAAATATGCTACAATTTTTGTACCATCCAATGGGCTCAATGCACGACTCCACTACTTCCTGAACTTAAGGAAGCTCCTTTGTTTCCTGTCTCTCATTACTGGACGAACTGAATTACCCAGCTGTGTCTGGCCAGTTACTGAGATCAGACACACCTGGGTTAATTAGTTCGTCCAGTAATAAAAGACAGGAAACAAAGGAGCTTCCTTAAGTTCAGGAAGTAGTGGAGCTGTGCATAGAGCCCATTAGTCAACGAATCGTCAAAATAACCGGTGACTATTCACATTCACAGTGTGGGGCCAGGACAAAGGACAATCAGAACCAGCTAGTACGCAGCCTCTGGGTCAGAGCATGGAACCATCAGAACCTGTTAGAAGAGCCTGGGACTCTAAAATAAAACATATGTAACGTAATATTACACAAAAACACGTTTAAGACTAAACTAAACTTGTGCTTCGTGCTTCAAGACAGTGTCTCACTTTACCCCACAGCCACTTTTTTTTTAGAAAAAACAACATATCTTGCAATTCCATCTAATCTTTAACCAGCATCAAGTACATGGTTTTACATGTTAGAGGTTCATCAACATGCTTGATATAAGTTTTTCTACTTGAATCAATTAGCTTTGACACAACAGCTGATAAAGTTCACGGCAAGAAAATGTACTTTTACATGCAAAAAACACATTTTTGTGAAAAAAACATACTTTACATAGCACTAGCACAACTTCTCCTTCCTGGTAAGTGGGTAATAGGAGGAGCTTGAAAACATGCCGGTCGCCTGACCACAAATCTGTTTATTTGCTGAGAAATAGCGGGTGTCTCACATTACCCGATGTCTCACATTACCCCGCTCTCCCCTACGTATAAATTCCTAGAAATAAGGTCCATGTTGAAAGAAACAAAAGTTATCTTTAATAACCCTTGGGCATCGTGCTGTTTTCTCTGACCACCCCTAAAACAAACCTCTGCAGGCCCCCCTGGCTTCGCTGCTGCGTGATCCAGGAAAAGAACACAGATAAAACCAGGGATGGTGGATGGTATCTTGTTTTGCGGTTATTTCCTGGGTCCAAGCACTCCTCAAACCAGTTTTATTGATTTTAAAAAAAAATTGCGACGATGGTGGCGAGAATTTCAGACTAATTTGAAATCCTCTTGACCCATGATTTCTGATCAGGAGCTGATCACTGCTCCCAACTTCACGTAGACCGCTGGAGCTACGACACACCATTGAGCTGAAAATCAGACCGATCTGAAAACTACTCATGCAAATGGAAAATCCCCTCAAAGTGGGTCAAAAATCGCAGCTTAAGAAGGGGAATTGGAATTCACCCTTGATCTTGGAATTGGGGGAAGTGTGATCTTCGAGTCTAGATTAGAGGCAATCAGCTCCGTAACTGGACCAGTCTTTGCTGCTTTAAGATTTACAAGCTTTGAATTAAACATGAACTTTTCTGAAACTCTTTTGCAAATGAAAATTTAACACCCACCTGATTTAAAGAGTTTTACTTCATTTAAAACTAGAAAATTCACCGTGTCGAAAAGGTTTTTGGAGACGTGGAGGTAGAAAAAAGAGAAAGAGAAGAAGAGAGATCAAAAGCGATCATTTTCCCCAACACAGGATGGAAGAAGACGGTGGGCATGCTAACACTGGGAGGCAGAACAAGCACTAATTCAACATGTTTCTGGATGACAGCCTTTGATGGATCTGTACAGTCTTTATCCAGAGTCTTTGCAGAGTAGCAAGAAAGTAAACAAATGATTGTTGCAGAAGCTGAGAAAAGTCGAAGTGTGTCCACCAATGCATCTAACCTTAACTCAGTTATACAACATAAAAGACAGAATAATCACGTGTTGGATTGTTGTAGTTTTCTGTTGCAAATATGCTTTAAAAGTCACCCTTGACATAAAATTCTGGCTTTGTGTTTGTGGATAAATTATTGCGAATGTCAGGAAACTCTTGCGACTCACAGTAATTGCCAAGTTAGATGAAGGTTTGGCATTACAGCCGGCATTCTGCTGAGTGGAATTCTGTGGAAACGGGAACCGTACCACTGAAAGAAGCTTTATTGCAGTAATGGGATTATACTTTGTGATTTTTCCTCGAGTTCCCCTGCCTGGCTTCTTTCCTTTAAGGATCTAAATCTCCACTCTGCTCCAGCTGAACTCGTGATCACATGGAAACATTTCAACATTTGTTTTAGCTATTTACAAGTCAAATACATTTCAGCAAGATGGAATTATTTATCTGCAATGGGTCTAAAGAGGAAACTCTCAGCTTAACAGTAATTTACATGAAATATATAAAAAATTTAAAGGGGATCAGGTGGAGAAATGAACATAAATAAGGATTATTTCGTCTTTAAGCTTAAACAGACTAACACTGCAGTTCTTTTATGGCAAATGTATATCTACAACACATTTCCTTGCATTTAGAAGCTATTTGATTTAATGTAGACAAAACATGTTAAAGCAAGCATTGTACGATTGTGTAATTCAAATAACACAAAACTGAAAAAATAATAAGAAATAAAAAATTCACTAAATTGAAATTTAGTCAAATAAAATGTTGATTTTGAATTTTTGTTTAAAAAATACTTAAAAAACAAACAAACAAAACGGTCCCAGAGACATTAGAGCATCTTTCCCATGAACATGGACCAACATACCTGTCAGCAGGTGACGTCTGATTGGACGTTACAGAAAACACCTGATTGCAGTGAGTAGGCTCGTTCGGATTGACTGCGTCTGTCTACCATCTGACTTGGTGGTCAGACGAGAGCTGCGTGAGTTGTCGGGGGTGGAGCGCAGAAGCAGCGCATCTCAGCCGGACAAGTTCGCCAACGTGAAGACTGCAATAACGGAGGATCTGGCGGCATTTGCCTTTATTTAGCTCAAAGTTTCTGAACGCTGTGCAGATGTGATCAAGTCTAATTTCAGAGTTTGAAACAGCGTGTTGTTGAAGCTGATTACATGAACATGTACTGAACTGTAGCAGAATGTTATTTCCCTGTGAAGGTGCAACATAGAGGACAGTAATCTCGTTAATGTCCAGGCTCACATATAAAAAACATAAATGTTTTGCCTTGATGAATAAATTCAAAACAAATAAAAGAAATAGAAACTTCATTTTTTTCCCCTTTTTTAGATGGGGTTAGAAATAAATATTATATATTATTATATATATATATATATATATATTTTTTTTTTTATTAGGGTTTGGGTACTCATGGATAACGTGAGGGGGGAGTGCAAAGGGAGCATGTGGAATGGTGGATGCACACCAATAAGTCCAACAAAACCAAATTATGGAGAGGATTTGTGAAAGTTTTGGTATAACTTAGTTAAGCTTTATATTTATCTGAGTAGAATAACTCGCTGCTGCAACACGTTTGTGTTACTTTGTTGCAGCAGTCAGAAATCAGCCTGTCCAGGTTTGTGAACATCAGCCTAACTTTAATATGAAACACCAGCTGTTTGAAATCATTTTGTAGCCAGTTTAAAACACCTAAATGGATTTATTACTGGGGGGCAGTCCCGTCCAACAATCGGAGCTTGCGTCAGTGAGAGGTGAAACCAATCAGAACCAGGTTCCGTCGGCGGCGGAGGAAGGTCCAAAAGCTGCAGTTGCTGAGGAGGAACTGCATGATCCGACTGCAGCCGGACGGCTCCCGCCATGTTTGATGATCATGTGGTCTGGTCACGTTTTCCGGTGCCGTGCAGGCGCAGTCTGAAGTCGGACATAGTGTCTAACCGGCATGCAACACTCCAGGACCACAATCCCTCACTTCCAGCCGAGTTGAGCTGCAGATAGCCAAAGTCCAACGAGCCTAATGTCTCAAAGTGTTGCTGAGAAATTTTTCGTTCAGGAGCCCCATCATGATTATCAACGTGTTTTATTTTTTGTTTGTTTTTAACATTTCTGTTGAACTACCATTTAAAATCAGAGTCCTTGTTTTCATAGAATTTTTATTTATTATTTAGTCAATTTCAACTTATTTCACTGACAGCTGATTTTTTCTTTCCTTAATGGAAGGAGATGCAAACTTCCACAACTATATGATACATGTAGGTGTGTCCAAATAAGAATTTTCATAGTAAAATCTGATTTGTCGGATCTTGCCACGCGAATCATGCAGTTTTTCCCTCATTGATTCATAATCTCATTTGCGTCTTTTTCCACTCAAGAGAAAAGAGCTAAAACAAGTTAGCGTTAGAACATTATTAGCTTGTTAGGCAGGACTGGTGTAGTCCGTCTGAGAATATACGGACACGCAGACTTACATGTGGTCTACAAGCTGTAGGTGGCAGTAACCGGATAACAAGACGTGCAGTCACGTTTAACGTGTTCATTTCATGACACGCTGCTGTTACATGAGTCTTAGATTCAGGTCTGACTGTGACTGTGACTGTGGAGCAAATCTAGTCTTCCTCCAGAATTATGCAGCAGTGACTAAAGATTGATTAAGAAAACAGTTGAAAACGAGTTAATTTATTCTAATCGATGTTACAGCATGGCAGCTGTGTGACCTTCTGAGCAGCCGGGAACAAGTGTGCAGCTCTGCAGCAACAAGAAGGCGTCCTGCTCTCACCTCACCATGCTGCACAACTGGTCTGTTTTAATTAGGTTCCTAGTGTGGAATCAGCAAAAAGGCCAGTTCCTGACCTACCGAGGTTCCTGGTTGGACATTTAGGAGGGAAACTAAACTTAATTTGATGTGTGTCTTTTATTAAAATGTCTCATATTATCAGCCAATATTGGCATTAAAATGTGATATCAGAAAACATTGGTATCTTTTTTTTTTTCTGACCGATATTTTTACTTAAGAAATCTTGCGAGATCTTCCTCCATCAGCGTTGGTCCAGCATGTGTACCCTGGCGTCAATACTTTGATACCAGTCAGAAAAAATATCAGAATCAATATTTTTTTGAGTATCACGATACCACTGTACAGATACAAATTATGCATCCCATCATAGTGGTAGCCTGTCACATGCTAGCTTCTGTATCACATGATGGTGGTAGCCTATCAGATTCTAGCTTCTGATACCTGCTGGTATCTAATATATGGTAGTATCTAATACCTGCTAGTGACTGATATTTGGTCGTACCTAACGCCTGCTAGTATCTGATATATGGTAGTATCAAACCCCTGCTAGTATCTGATATCCGGTAGTATCTAATATCTGGTAGTATCTGATATATGGTAGTATTTATTACCTGCTAGTATCTGGTATATGGTAGTATCTAATATCTGCTAGTGTCTGATATATGCTAGTATCTAGTACCTGCTAGTATCTGATATATGGTAGTATGTAGTACCTGCTAGTATCTGATATATGCTAGCATCTAATACCTGCAAGTATCTGATATATGGTAGAATGTAGTACCTGCTGGTATCTGATATATGATTGTAACGTATACTAGGGCTGGACGATAATTCAATATCAATATATATCGATCAATAGAGGTTTTTTCAATATAAAAAAAAAGAGGGTCAATAAAAGTTCAATATAGAAACACAGTTTTCTGCTGTAGCCTATCAGGTAGCATGATGCTACAGTCACTCCTTCTGCCAAACCAATCACAAATGCAGACCAGGTAAAGGCTGAATTAAAATTCAGTGTTATGCACCTTTCAGACTTCCACTGGAAAGCGGTAATATTGTGAACTCTGTCCTTTATAATGTCTGCATTCAGACATGCGTACCGGTCTTTTACCTCGGAGATGTAGCGGACATGTACCGGCTGGTCTACATGTCACAAGAGCGGAAATGTTGCGGCACATTGATTTGGCTGAAAGCACAAGAAAATGTTCTGGACAGAGTTGAAGGGAGAGCGGGGCTGTGCTGACTTTTCTGCAACATTTTGTGATGTATGAAAGCGCCGGGACACGATAAGACCGCAATGAAGCGGCATGTTTGAAAAGACGAGTCTGTTTAAAGAGCGGATAGTCTTTCCTTTCATGTTCCACAATGCAAGTCTGAAAACGGCTTTAGTCGGATCTTTATTATAAGTAGGTCATTCAGCAAAAGCGTAAATGGCCAGGCTGCACCTAAAATAGCTTTTATTTTGGTAATGGCTTCTTTTTTTTTCTTTTTTTTTTTTGATAAATATCGATATCGATCGATACAGATTTTTTCTTATCGATAATCCTTTTTTCTATAACGTCCAGCCCTAACTTATACCTGCTAGTATCTGATATATGGTAGTATTTAATACCTGCTAGTATCTGATATATGGTAGTATTTAATACCTGCTAGTATCTGAAATATGCTAGTATCTAATACCTGCTAGTATCTGATATATGCTAGTATATAATACCTGCTAGTATCTGATATATGCTAGTATATAATACCTGCTAGTATCTGATATATGGTAATATTTAATACCTGCTAGTATCTGAAATATGCTAGTATATAATACCTGCTAGTATCTGATATATGCTAGTATATAATACCTGCTAGTATCTGATATATGGTAATATTTAATACCTGCTAGTATCTGATATATGGTAGTATTTAATACCTGCTAGTATCTGAAATATTCTAGTATCTAATACCTGCTAGTATCTCATATATGGTAGTATTTACTACCTGCTAGTATCTGGTATATGGTAGTATCTAGTACCTGCTAGTGTCTGAATATGGTAGTATCTAATGTCTAAAATGGGCTCCTCTGGCTGACCTAAGCAGATTTTGGGATCTTTGCACTCAGAGCAGAATATAGTTGTATTTCTCAGAATATGAGAGGTACACCCTCACAGTTGTCTGCAGAGATCAGTGTCGTTTTATATCGGATATTGGAAATTAAGAGTTGGACAATATCAGATACCGGTAATAAAGCCCGTATTGAACATCCCTGATAAAGAGGTGAAATGAAACGTCTACAAAGTCTGTTATCCTGCTTGATTAGATGGAGAAAGTAAATATTACACAAAAACCGCTGCAGCCACCTCATAAACATCACTGACACAAAACACTGACACTGACACTGACACTTTTGTTTCAGAGAGAGGCTTGAACAGAGGGTAGGTGAGGAAAGAATACCCAAGTTTTATGTGAATGTTGAACTTCAGCTGTGAATCTGTGGAGAACTGGCATGGAGGCTCATTAAATATGAGCACCAAACTGTCTTTAACTCTGACGGCATAGACTCATTCCTTTCTGCTCAGAATGATGTGAAAAATACAGATATGATAAGGTTCTGGCTGGATGCTGCTGGATCCCCCCCCCCCCCCCCCCCGAGCCCCTGCAGCACATAAACACATCATTACAGCATAAATGAGATTCCTGAGTTTTACTTACAGTGTCTGATCCTGTAATAAGCCTGAAGGATTTCACACTTTTGTCCAGAGGATGACATTTTCACCCATTATTTGGCCACACAGACTCACACTCATACCCACCCCCACACACACACACACACACGCACAAAAACACAGAAAGTCAATAATGAACTATAACAATAAAGGAATAAGATTAAATGTGCTGCCACTAACGTGACATGTTCAGTCCTTTACGATGTAATGGAAGGCTGAATGGGTTTCCGTCTGCTTCTTGTTCTTTAGCGCTGGGTTAGAAAGATGGAGCGGCAGCAGACAAGTTCGCCGGTGAACTCTGCACAGCTAAGCGGGCATCACACCTGCTGCCAGGTCACTGCATGATTTTAAAACACAGAAATGCAAACATCAGTCACACACTCAGAAAAGAATCATAGAAAGAAAAGATGCTGAAGAAAGAAAAGATGAGAGTCTGCATCTCCACGTCACTATTTTATCTGGCTCTGGCTCTTCACACTAACATCAGTAAATTACACTAGATAAACTACAGTAATAATAATAATAATAATAATAATAATAATAATAATAATAATAATAATAATAATAACAATAATAATAATATATCACAACTGCAGAGTCATCAGAGTATTTCTGCAGATGACAGGATCAGAGTCGTACTGGAAGTCTGAGGTGTACAGTGTAAAGAGGAATGGTAAGAGTACAGTTCCTTGTGGTGCTCCAGTGCTGCTGACCACCATCTCAGACACACAACCTTTCAGTCTCAAAATTAATAGTCAATTAATTATGTAATTATTAATAATAATAATAATTGTGGTGGGACTTGATTAAAAATCTAATTTATTAGAGGCTTTTTAATTAATCAATCTCAAGTAATTGCATTATGAAAAATTGCTCCGATAAGTAACATTTTATTTATTTGAATAGATTTTTTTAGGACAACTGAATCAAATTGTAGACACAAACATTAAAATTGCAAACTCCAGCTCTGTTACTGTCTGACCAAATGCATTTAATTGTATTAAAATTTTTAAGAAAGTAAACAAAAGAAATAGAAATGATTCCTGGCCAAAACTGAACAGACTTGAAGTTCAAGTTTACCATTTTATATAGTTTAACTATTAAACTGGTTCAGGGGCGCAGATGAGATTTGAGAACTGGGGGGACTAAATGATTTATACTCCAAGTTATTTTTGTGTCATTTGGGCTTTAATCGTTCAAGAAGTTACTTTGTAATTGTCTATGAGCCACAGATTTGACTAAAAAATCATCAGAGAACTCTGATGTGAAATCATGAATTAACAACAATAATCATGTTAAACACCATCAGCCACGCAGGATCAAACAGGAATCTTTCTGGGATACCAGTCACCCACCAAAACTTCATGCTTTATGCAAAATATGTTTAATTTTGCATATTTTTTAAAATGTTTTTGTTTTTATTTTAATATGCATTTGTTTTTATTGTCATGCAAAGCACTTTGGGTTGCCTTTGGGAGGAAAAGTGCTAACATATTTTACAAACATTTAGCTTCTGAGTTCAGATATTGTGATTGGGGAAAGGAGGCTGCTTCTGCAGGGGAGACCCCAAGCTTCAAAACCACTTTTCCTCCTTATTTCAGACACCAGCTACCCCCTGCAGTTGGTGCTTTGTACACACACACACACACACACACACACACACACACACACACACACACACACACACACACACACACACATATATACACTCAACAAAAATATAAACGCAACACTTTTGTTTTTGCTCCCATTTTTCATGAGATGGACTCAAAGATCTAAAATTCATTCCAGATAACAATATTACCATTTCTTTCAAATGTTGTCCACAAATCTGTCTAAATGTTTGATAGTGAGCACTTCTGCTTTGCTGAGATAATCCATCCCACCTCACAGGCGTACCACATCAAGATGCTGATCTGACATCATGATTAGTGCACAGGTGTACCTTATACTGCCCACAATAAAAGGCCACTCTGAAATGCGCAGTTTTGTCTCACAGAAAAATGCCACAGATGTCGCAAGCATTGAGGGAGCGTGCAATTGGCATGCTGACAGCAGGAATGTCAACCAGATCTGTTGCTCGTGCATTGAATGTTCATTTCTCCACCATAAGCCGTCTCCAAAGGCGTTTCAGAGAATATGGCAGTACATCCAACCGGCCTCAACACCGCAGACCACGTGTAACCACACCAGCCCAGGACCTCCACATCCGGCAGGTTCACCTCCAAGATCGTCTGAGACCAGCCACTCAGACAGCTGCTGAAACAATTGGTTTGCATAACCAAAGAATCTCTGCACAAACTGTCAGAAACCGTCTCAGGGACGCTCAACTGCATGCTCGTCGTCCTCATCGGGGTCTTAACCTGACTCCAGATCGTCGCCGTAACAGACTTGAGTGGGCAAATGCTCACATTCGATGGCGTCTGGCACGTTGGAGAGGTGTTCTCTTCACGGATGAATCTCGGTTTACATTGTTCAGGGCAGATGGCAGACTGCGTGTGTGGCGTCGTGTGGGTGAGCGCTTTGCTGATGCCAATGTTGTGGATCGAGTGGCCCATGGTGGTGGTGGGGTTATGGTATGGGCAGGCATCTGTTATGGACGAAGAACACAGGTGCATTTTATTGATGGCATTTTGAATGCACAGAGATACCGTGATGAGATCCTGAGGCCCATTGTTGTGCCATACATCCATGAACATCACCTCATGTTTCAGCAAGATAATGCACGGCCCCATGTTGCAAGGATCTGTACACAATTCTTGGAAGCTGAAAATGTCCCAGTTCTTGCATGGCCAGCATACTCACCGGACATGTCACCCATTGAGCATGTTTGGGATGTGCTTGACCGGCGTATACGACAGCGTGTACCAGTTCCCAATAATATCCAGCAACTTCGCACAACCATTGAAGAGGAGTGGACCAACATTCCACAGGCCACAATTGACAATCTGATAAACTCTATGCGAAGAAGATGTGTTGCACTGCATGAGGCAAATGGTGGTCACACCAGATACTGACTGGTTCTGAGTCCCCAGACCCCCAATAAAGCAAAAAAAAAAAAAAAGCACATTTCAGAGTGGCCTTTTATTGTGGGCAGTATAAGGTACACCTGTGCACTAATCATGATGTCAGATCAGCATCTTGATGTGGCACACCTGTGAGGTGGGATGGATTATCTCAGCAAAGCAGAAGTGCTCACTATCAAACATTTAGACAGATTTGTGAACAACATTTGAAAGAAATGGTAATATTGTTTATCTGGAATGAATTTTAGATCTTTGAGTCCATCTCATGAAAAATGGGAGCAAAAACAAAAGTGTTGCGTTTATATTTTTGTTGAGTGTATATATATATATATATATATATATATATATACACACAACATTATTAGAGGGGTCTGTAAATTGCTAAAAATAGCAACATAGCCGTGGAGTTTTCCTGTGTGTGTCAGCATAATTGGTTGTACCACAGAATCAGCCCTAACAAAAATTCGGCTTTGCTTCTAATACAAACTGCGATTAAATGCTTACATTTTCCTTAAACACAGAAATTTTTCATGATTAATTAATTCATTAATTAGTGCGTTAAAGTCCCAGCCCTAACAAATATACATGTAATGGCAGTGACACGGACTGGTCTCATGTGTGATGTCAACATAATAACAATGCCCTGCTGGTTGATTTCTTATTTTAGTCTTAGCTGATGTTCCTCCAGCTTAGGAACACGGCAGGCTGCTGGAAATATTTGAAATTTGAACTTTATTTATTGAGAGGATCGTCCCTGGAGACGGAGCATCTCGTTTTCAAGAGGGTCCTCGACACAAATGACAAAAAATAGAATCCACCAAGATAAACACAACAGAGCATCACACCACCAGACGAAATCAGTGAGTCTGAGTCGGATGAACAGTAATGTATCTCATCTACCTCATCCCTGCTTTGCATTGCTGCGTAAATGGAACACAAATCATGCAGAGGCTGCAGGTTTCAATGGGAATCCACTGAGAAGCTTCTCATTGAGATTCACATTCCTGCTTCTCCACCCACTCTCACAAACACTCACATCTCAGCTGAGCGCTGACATAATTATTGGGAATGTGTGTAAATCCAAGTGGCATGAAGTATAAACACTGGCAGCAGGGCTGAGATGCTTCAGAGCCCTTCATTTGTTTCTTTACTGGGGGGTGCATGTTTTAAACTTGAGCCAAGTAAAGTTGAATTCAGAGTTTAGTCACTGAACAAACTGAAAAGACGCCTTGGCGGCTTTGTTTTGTGCTGTTTCCATATTTTTAGCCTAAAGGGCCCCACTTGTCTGGGTCAGCCACTTCCCTCACCAAACCCCCGCCCACCCTCCCATCCCCCACACCCACAGCTGTTCACACACGATGCGTACATAAAATGATACGGGGCAGGGAACGAGAAACCCTAGAAAAATAAAGTGCGAGCAGAACCGCCCAAATACCAAGACCCTCCCTGTGTTAAATGCTCTCATGCAGGAACCAAAGTTCTGCCCGCCAGAAAAAACACGCCGCCACCCAAAGCCCTGACCAAGCTGAATCTGACGCTGACACCTGAAAAACTACAAGAAATGCTCGCTGCAGCTCTGGATGGCCTTTGTGGATGGTACGATAGGTAAAGCACAGCTGGACCGTTTTAATTTTAGCGCATATTTCATGTACAAGGCAAAGTACTCTACATATAACATGAAGAGCAGTACAGAGGGGCAGAAGAAAACAGCAAATAAAAGCATCATTTAAAATGAAAAAAGAACAGTGCAGATGTATGCTTGTAAGGTACAGTCCTCAAAATTATCCCCTAATATTAAAGAAAAGGCTAAAATGACAACAGTAATTCAAACAACAAGAAAATAAATAAACTAATAATAAATAAAAATTTTAAAATTATAATTTAGTGAAATAAAATATTACTTTTGAATTGTGGTTGGAAATAATACTTAGAAAAAAAAAAAACTGTCCCAGACACATTTTCACATGAACATGGACCAACATACCTGTCAACAGGTGCAGACGTCTGATTGGACGTTACAGAAAACACCTGATTGCAGGGATTGCCTCAAAGTGTTGTTCAACAAAAGTTTAGCTTCAAAGGCCCCATCATGCTTGTTTACTTGTTTTATTTTTGGTTTGTTTGTTTTTGATATTTTCTTCAAACCACAATTCAAAGTCAGTGTCCTGATTTTCATAGAATTTTTATTTATTATTACTTTTGCCAATTTCAACTTATTTTACAGCAGATTTTTTTCCTTCTTTAATTGGAGGGTATGAATAATTGTGAGGACAACTATTGATACTTTTCACATTTTATGCGTCCTCTTCAGTTTTAACACTATACAACAACATTTTGAGACAATTACTGCAATCAGGTGTTTTCTCTAATGTTCAAAACTATTTCTGCACCTGTTGACAGGTATGTTGGTCCACTGTTCATGAGCAAGGTGCTCTAATTCAGCGATTTTTCACCACGGGGCAGAGGCCCACGCTTGGGTTTCCTTTTGCACATGTGGGCCGCAGGACCTTAAATTCTCACAGTTATTTATGACTGGATGAGTTGCAATGTAGCCTCCCCCACCTGGTGGCGCTAATTTGTCAGAGTTCAACAAACAAGCAGAAGAAGACACTCTGCTAGCCGCTAGCCTGTAGCAAACATTGTAAAGAAGAATTAAAACTAAGTAATGAAGACAAAAATGGTCGCAAACCGCCCCTAAAGAGGCAAAAATCCAATCCAATGAATTAAAAACAGATGAGTAGGTGGAGATAACAAAGCAGGGCTGAGAGGTCTGGATAGAGCACTAGCTAACACTAACGCTAACGGAAGCCCTGAAGCCTCCAAGCTGCATCTAGAAAGCAAACATCTTACACTCGTTTGGAAATAAAAGGATTTTTTTTTTAAAAAAAGGAGAGAAAGTCAGCTATTGATGCGGAAAATGTCTGTTATGTTTGGACGTTCTTTAAAAAATTCAAAGATAAGTTTAAATAGATAAATTGTTCAATGAAATTTTGTGCTTTAATGGCCTGTCTACATAAAATAAACCGCAGGTTTATTTACAGATTATTTAAGCTGAGCCTTTTTATTTTAATGTGATTTATTACTGCACGATTTTATCTTTTTCTTTAATCAATTTCCATCAGTTTTCTCTGTTGTCCCTCAATTTTTTTTGCAGTAAAAGTAGATTTTGTGTTTATAACCTAATCCTGATTTGTTCTTGTAGGAGTCTGATTTTAATCCATGAATTATACGTTTGATATAAATGTGTTTGTGACAATCTTATGTTATGTTTTTTATATTATGTTACTCATGTTCTTTTGTTTGTTTGTTTGTTTACACTCTTTGTTTTTATCGCATCACATATTACTAGGTTCAATCTGCCAAAGGCAGGTGAATTTGGTTTAGTTATGAAATAAATAAACCAAAACTTGCCAAAACCTGGATTAATTACACTAATAGGCGTACAGTGTTAAAATGTGACAAGCATCCCCAACTTCCGTAAACAGGGCTGCCCCCGGATGCTGCACATGCGTGCTGCCTTTGCTACTATCCAGGGTGCCTCCCTGTGATTGGCCTGTACTTCCGCAGCATATAGTTCCTCTATTGAATGCCACCTAGTCAGGCCTTTGATGTGAAATCGGCTTCTCGTTTGTACTCAATCAGAATGTGCGGGTCACGAAACGTAATTGGAAAAAATCTCCAGTTAATAGTTCACTCTCACCAAGTGGTGCTAGTTGGAACCACCAGATTACAGCAACTATGCTAAGCTAAGCTAAAGTCAGTGCTGCCAGATTCAGAGAATGGCTGGGTTGGATAGAAAACGCTTCTGCCCACTTGTCCAACTCAGGGGGCTGTGTGGGGGGCATATGCGTTGAAACAGCCCTCAGGCCCACCAAAGTGCTCTACATGTAGACACAATAAAATACAATAACATGAAATAAAATCAGTCAAATGAATATTCAAACATTAGGTAAAAATCGAAGTTTGTAAAACTCAGGAGTGAATAAAAGGGGAGCCTGTACTCAACCATAAGCCATTGATATTTTTAAAAGTGATTTCAATGATGACTAAATGTCACTGGTGTGAATCTGCAAAGGCAACACTGCCACTGAAAAAGCCCTAATTTTAAGTTTGGACCTGGGAACTACCATCGCCATTTGGACCTGTTTAAAAGTATTATTATTATTGTAATCACTATTTTTATGTCCTGATATATAAGGTCTTCAAATCTGAAAGGGGTGTTTTCTTGTTGGAAAGACAGCTTCCCTGGATCCGAGCCGAGGAGAAGGTGCGTCTGACCTGAGTTAACATCAGAGGAGTGCTCTAAGAAGAAGAAGTATTGTGACTTTTACGTCACAATGTTTTGGCTGCAGCTGTGATTGATGCCGAGATGTAGAGGTCAGGCTGCTGCCCGTGCACATAGCGGCATGATGAATCACACTCTGCTGCGAAAGGGTCAAACTTTTGCAGGTCACGTCTGGTATGCCTCGGTGCATCCCGGTGGAATCCTGGTGGAAACGGGCTCTCTTTTTTACACATGCAAAACTCCGTTTGGACAAACTGTGGGCGGAGGAAGTCGGGTTTGAATGTCAAGTATCTCCTGTCGAGGCAAACGCTTCTTGTTGAGTTCAGCGAGCCCCATCATCTCTTTACTGCACTCCTTAGTTTAGCACCATCTGGTCCACAGCTGAAAACTATTAAGACCCGCTGGAACTTCCTCTTTTCCACTCCACCGCAGATTGAAGGCAAGTAAGAGGCTTTTATCTCCGTTCTGTTGTTGTTTGCATCTTTCTCTCCATAGATGTTTTCCCCCCTTCTCCTCGTACAGGGTAAGATGTGCTTTTTCCTTGATAAAGGGTGTCAGGGTGCTTTTTGATCCAGCAGAGTTGAAGTGGCGGGCTGTGATAGAGCAAGCCTGGGTTTTAGATTAGACAGCAGAAACACCACGGCTGATTCAACTGAGGAATTCTGGGACGAAATTCATAAACAGATTGCGGCGTTTCATGTGTTGCGCTTAGCCGGCAAGCATCCAGAGACGGGGTTGAGAGCAAAGTGGAGAAAACAAAGGATCTTTGTTGATTTTCCTCTCTGAGGCATTATGTTGATTCCACAATGTTAGAAACCCGCTGGCTTTTCAATGCATATGGGTCAGATTAGCCAGTCGCTGACGGGCATTTGGAAATGCCACATTAACTTTGCTTTGTTTCCTTCATTTCAAGCCTTTTTAAACATTGTTTGTCATCTTTGAGCACTTAGATTCATTTTGAGTTTGTTTTGAGGGCTTGCGCTCAATTCCAGAAATATTCTGTCCCAACCTAAATTCCAAGTGTTTGAGTCACTGGAGGTGAATCACAGGCTGAACATGCTTCTTTTCTCTCTTTTAATGCAGTGAACTGACCTGGTGGCTCATTTTTTTCCACTCGATGCCTTAAATGTTTACCAGTACCACACCGTCGAGGCTTTCTGTGATTTAAATTAGCGTTTGATCCAGAACAGTGTTCCTGTTTTGTTTTCTAATTAGATGATGATGTCGGAGCTGTAATGGAAATGAGAGCAATGTTGTTTCCCTGCTACACGATTTCAGCAGATCCAGCCCACTGCTGCAGCTGGTAAACATCGCAGGGAGACTGGAGGACGTTTGCAGCTCGGTGTTAAGTCTGTGTGCGTGTGTGTGTGTGTGTGTGTGTGTGTGTGTGGGTGTGTGTGCGTGTGTGTCTTTGGGGTCAGCAGTTCTCCCACAGGGATTCTGTTGAATCACCAGACAGGAAGCTATTAAAGCCAGCCCAACAGGGCAGCTGTCAATCACAGAGTGATAGAAAAGTCAAGTGTCAAGCGAAGCGTTACATTACATCCAAGTATGCCACAAACAAACAGGAAGGTAGGCTTTGGCATCATTTTTTACTCATGGAATGGCCCCCACACAGTCCAGACTGAGGATGTAGAGATTCACCGATTTGAGTCGGTGGTCCGACGTGAGAACTGCGACTGCGCTGTTATCTTCAGTGTGCATCGGATACAACTGGCTGCTAATTGCACAATGTACACTATAGACTAATCCGACCAAATGGCACAACTTGACTATCCGCCATCGCCGGGGGAGCGTTTCTGTACATGTGTAGTTAGAACAGATGAGAATCTGACTTTTTTCTTGACAACATGGAGGAAATCTGGAAGGACGTCACATTCCTGGTTGTTGGAACATCAGAGGAAAACTTTAATGTGGTAATAAGTGAAGAAGAAGATCACGGACATTTATTTCATGAAGATTTCTGCTGTCTGTGACAAAAGTGGACGGTGCTGCTCAGTCCACTGATGTCAGTGTGCTCGTATTGAGGAGGAATAGCTGACACACAGAGCAGAGCAGGAATAACTTGCTGCTACGGTGGAGAAAACACTGGATTTAATCCCTAACAACAAAAACACAGTAAATTATGGTGAACACTCATTAATCTGACACTTTATTTCACGTATCTATGCTCCCAAAGTGACGCACCGCATAACGTTATCATGCTAGCTAATGCTAACAGAGACAGCTGTGGTGTTGCTGAGAGTTAATGACTAATCTGGGAGATATTGTGAAATATAAAGTTATTTGCTTTGATCAGGGCAACATTGGGACCAGAATACTTTAGAGATCTCTGGATAACATTCCTATAGGTTATCACCTTAGACGACTGTCCAACATTGTAAAAACCAGATTTTCACGCTGCTTTCCATGTTGACAGATACGAGGTAATTGGAACTCGTTCCCAAGGTGATGGCAGCGCTGCAAGATGGCGCAACACACAAAATGCTCGTCGGATTAGTCTGTATTGCCAAAAGTATGTGCTCACCCATCCACCCATGGAATCAGGTGTTCCATCACTTCCACAGGTGTATAAATAAAGCAGCTCGGCATGCAGACTGTTTCTACAAAGATTTGTGAAAGAATGTGTCGCTCTCAGGAGCTCAGTGAATTCCAGCGTGGAACTGTGATAGGATGCCACCTGTGCAACAAATCCAGTGGTGAAATTTCCTCACTTCTAAATATTCCACAGTCAACTGTCAGCTGGATTATAAGAAAATGGAAGTGTTTGGGAACGACAGCAACTCAGCCATGAAGTGGTCGTCCACGTAAACTGATGGAGCGGGTCAGTGGATGCTGAAGCACATCGTGTGAAGAGGTGGCCAACTTTCTGCAGAGTCAATCACTACAGACCTCCAAACTTCATGTGGCCCTTAGATCAGCTCAAAAACAGTGACAGAGAGCTTCATGGAATGGGTTTCCATGGCGATCAGCTGCATCCATCCATACATCACCAAGTGCAATGCAAAGCGTGGATGCAGTGGTGGAAAGCAGCTGTCACTGGACTCTAGAGCAGTGGACTCGTTCTCTGGAGGACCAATCACGCTTCTCCATCTGGTAATCTGATGGAGGAGTCTGGGTTTGGCGGTTGCCAGGACAACAGTACTTGTCTGACTGCATTGTGCCAAGTGTAATGTTTGGTGGAGGGAGGATAATGGTGTGGGGTTGTTTTTCAGGAGCTGGGCTTGGCTCCTTAGGCCTGGGATATACTTACTGTGGATGCAAACGTTCACGCTATCGGTCTGCGTCATCTGTGAATATACTTGCTGCAGCACGTCGCGGCCAAATCGCTCAATACCGGAGGCCACCGCTGGGAACAGTAGCTACACAGCACCTGGACACTGAGGTCAATCTGCCGGTCAGATTGTATTTCCGGGGCATATGTGAACGACCCCGGTGTATGTGGAAAGTGGACAATTTGGACAACTTCTTCAAGGAAGAAGTTACTTTTGTTGCTGCGAAAGAAAAAGAGGTCTCTTCGCCAGCGGAGGTGGTATGTGCGGCCACCTAACCAAAGTCACAGAGAAAGTCGCACGAGCACCTCTAGTGTTCAAGTCGATATTGCACCATGCACATGCGGCACGTTACCTCGCGTCAACGCAAGCGACCTACGTGCCGTAGGTACGCTGGGAACGCGTGGGCGCCATGATGTGGACGCGGATGCGTCGCCAGCAGCAAGTATATTCCAGCCCTTAGTTCCAGTGAAAGGAACTCTGAATGCTTCAGCATACCAAGACATTCTGGACAATTCCATGCTCCCAACTTTGTGGGACCAGTTTGGAGCTGGCCCCTTCCTCTTCCAAAATGACTGTGCACCAGAGCACAAAGCAGGTCCATAAAGACCTGGATGCAGAGTCTGGTGTGGAGGAACTGGACTGGCCTGCACAGAGTCCTGACCTCAATCCCATAGAACACCTTTGGGATGAATTTGAGCGGAGACTGAGGGCACGGTCTCATGGGTTTCCTCAAACAAACTAGACTTGAACGATCTGGATTTTCGCAGCAGGGGTCCAACAACTTTGCGCGTTCTTATGGTTGTTTTCAAAAACGTTTTGAGCATGAAAACGTTGTCATCACACCATGAAGCAAATAGAAAGACATGACAAAACTCCAGCCCAGCTGGTGGTGTCACCACCCCTTTTTCCCTCTCTCTCCTCCTGTCCCCCTTTGCGTCAGGCATTCCGGACTTTGCAATCTTGCAGACGGCCTCTTCCAACCGTTCCGTTCTAACAACTGTTACGGACTTTTGGTGTGGTCGCATGGCACAAAATACACAAACACACACACAAAAAAACCCAGATCTAATCCCTTTTCTGGACTTGGACGTTTTAATCGTGACAAAAGTGTCCATGTGACCCCTCCCTGAAAGCCAACATCAGTGTTTGACCTCACAAATGTGCTTCTGGAAGATGGTCAAAGATTCCCAGAAACACTCCTAAACCTTGTGGACAGCCTTCCCAGAAGATGAAGCTGTTCTAGCTGCAAAGGTGGACCAACGTCATACTGAACCCTATGGATTAGGAATGGGATGTTACTGAAGCTCATATGTGAGTCAAGACAGGTGAGACAATACTTTTGGTAATAAAGTTTATTTAGCGCATCTCTGAGGACACACAAGTCAAAAGTTTGGCGATACTTGGAAGATGGAAAACTTGACAAGAAATACGTGGTTTGAAAACAATGTCACGCTGCTGCAGTATAAAAGACGTCAGCAGCATGACAAACATGGCAAGGTGGGTGGCTTGGTGGGGATGCTCACCCCCCACAATTTTCTCAGCTGACATAAATATGAGGTGAACAGAAGTAAAACTGGTGAGAAAAATATCTCGTTTTTTTCTTTACAAAATAAAAACAAAACTGAAACTTCCTGACAGCATCTCTGTTTGTACCAGAGTGAACTGCATCAATTTAAGATGGATGTATTGGTTTGATTTATAGAAAACAATCAAAAACATAGGTATTAAAACATCCTTCACAGGGAGAGGGAGACGGTAAAATAATTGTGATGATGTTTGGTAACCAGATGAGGACGTTTAAATCTCTGTTTTGTGTTGAATCGTTTTGAATCACAGCATGAATTGTATTGAATCTAACCGCATTGTATAAGACAAATCATTGGTGAATCGCATCGAATCAGCAGAAAGCTTCACTGTATCAGGAATGTATCGTATCGCTGGCAGCGTATCGAGATGCGTATCGAATCAGCCTCCTTGGTGGAGATTCACATACCCAGTCCAGACCTGAACCCCACTGAGGATCTTTGGGATGAGCTGGAGAAGGTTTGCACATAAGTTGGACTCCATCATCAATGCGAGATCTTGGTGAAAAATTCATGCAACGCTGAGTGAAAATGAATCTTGTGACATTGCAGAAGCTTATTGGAACGATGCCACAGCGAATGCTGACGTAATCAAAGCTAAAGATGGTCCAATTAAAAGTTAAAGTGTGTGACCTTTTTTATTCCCTTTGTTTAGAGGGGGGTGGATGGTGTATATTGACAGAAAAAAGGGAAATATTTGCAGACATAGATAGAAGAACACAGTATAAAAGGAAAAACAGAGTTTGTACAAATTTAACAAGCATGAAAATGAATATTTTATATGATCATCTTTATTCTTTAACACAGTCTGACCCTCTTCGACAAGCTTCCTGTCATTTCTTTAACTAGTCTTCAGGAATAGTTCTCCAGACTTCTTAAAGGACTTCACAAAGCTCTTCTTAGGATGTCGACTGCCTTTTGTTCCGCTCACTGACAAGCTGATCCCACATCCTACTTTGCTGAATTTGTTCTTATTTCCAAGGGGCATCACTTTCACAAGCTGTTCATCTGCGGAAGATGTTTGTTTGGGTCTTTTTAGACCAAAAACTCATTCTTTTGTTGCCCACTCGTTCAGTTTCTCCCAAGTCCTTGACACAGGGAACACCATGCTGAGATTAAGGGCTGCCACAAACAATTGTAATGATAATCGACACGGATTATTTTGGCGATTAGTCGACTAATCAGATCATATGAAAATTGTTGCATATTTACAGCACCAGTCAAAAGTTTGGACACTTTCTCATCAAATGTGATGAAAAAATATGTCAAACCTTTGACTGGTAGTGTGTGAATTTATTTATATTAACTCAAAAAAAGCTGACCCTGATAGCTACCAGTACGCATGTGCATCTAGGGCGGGCAGACAAAAACAGCAGAGAGTACAGTGGTAATGCTGAGAGGAAAAAGTCAGTCAGTCAGTCATTTTCTGTACCGCTTATCCAGTTCAGGGTTGTGGGGGTTGCTGGAGCCTATCCCAGCTATTATCAGGCGAGAGGCGGGTACACCCTGAACAGGTCACCAGTCTGTCACAAAGCTTAAAAAAATAAACGATTGCTTGATTATTTAATTAGGTGCAACTATTTTGACAGTGGACATAATCACGATTAATCGTGGCAGCCCTATTGAGATTTCCTAAATTTTTGGCTTTTTGCTCTTTGTGGATGTCCTTCTTGGTGCAGAATTACAGTTTTATGTCTTTGAAATATTTTTGTTATCTTTGGTGTAAAATGTGTCTTTGCAACTGGATGCTAAAAGCAACACAACCCAATTAAAAAGTTGTCTTATGTGTAGAAGATGGACTGCTTAATTACTGGACAGACGATCCATGATGATCATTGGCTGGTAGGGTTGAGCATCGAGAATCGATCGGAACCGGGACTAACTCTCTGATCCTTCCGAAATCATTCAGATTTTTAAATTTCAATTCCTATTTTCGATGCCCAGTCCACCAAAATAATAGAATGCACCGGAAGCGGAATGTTTGTTGG
Organism: Atherinomorus stipes; assembly: GCA_023101725.1. Taxonomy (NCBI): domain Eukaryota; kingdom Metazoa; phylum Chordata; class Actinopteri; order Atheriniformes; family Atherinidae; genus Atherinomorus; species Atherinomorus stipes. The sequence continues at coordinate 141,630 of JALJCO010009927.1, forward strand.
TACCGATTTTCTGGTACACCCGATTACGCTGACACACACGCTACAACTCGGCATCTTTGTTGCTATGTAGCGAGTTTCAGACCCTTTGATAACTATCTTTTAATAAAGCTGCCAGTGACAAGTCTAGTGACATTTTCTGGTCTTACTGGAGACTTTCAGAGAACGTTTAAAGAACGTTTCGTTTACTCCGCGCTGCCACAACCCCTCCCCCGTCTCATAGTACACACTAGAGGCTGCAGGAAGCACCAGACAGAGATGTTTACCTCTGCTCCATGAACCAAACTGAAAATAAAATTCAGAGCTGCCACTAATCGTCAGATATTAAAGGCTCTTCGTGAAGAATGTGGACAGAAACATTTAATTTAAATTACTGTAACATGTAGTAGACACTTAATTAGAAAACAGTTTAGCAGTTAAAGTTCTTAAATGGTGAACTTTAACCAGGTCTTTTCAAGTTTGGCCAGGGATCATTTTTATTTCTTTTATTACTTGTTGAAATGCAATTAAATGCCTTTGGTCAGAACATAAATAGAGCTGGAGTTTACTATATTAATGTATGTGTCTGTTATTTGATTTAGTTGTCCACAAAAAGAAAATACAAACTTTTTTGGACCCTGTCCCTTAAAGGATAACTTTCTTTTTTTCAACCTGGACCTTATTTCTAGGAGTTTATACGTGTGTTTACTCTCCGGTAAAATTTCTGCATCTCTCCTGTCTTTCATTATTGGGCAAACTGATTAATCCAGGTGTGTCTGGCCACTTACTGAGGTCAGACACACCTGGATTAAGGAGTTTGCCCAATAATGAAAGACAGGAAACAGAGGAGCACTTCTAAGTTCAGGAAGCAGTGGAGTCGTGCATATAGTCCATTGGGTGGTTCCCACCTTTGCCATCTTGGCAGTAGGGCTGGTAAAAAATATCAATAGACTGAAATATTGTGATATTTTTATATGCTGATATCATATTGATATTTAAAAACGCAGTATCAATCTATTTTACCAATGAAATCTCGCAAGATTTTGTTCTGTTACGAAATCTCGCGGGTTTTCGTGAAATCGCGCGAGATAACCTAAGAGAACGATGAAATCTCGGGAAATTTTGTTATTAAAATCAATATTGGAGCAATATCACGTTTTTAAATATCAATATGAAATCTGCATATGCAAATAACGCAATATTTCAGTGTGTCCATATTTTTTCCCAGCCCTACTTGGCAGCATCTTATCTCATCAATCTCAAAAACCAAGCTCAAGTTTTGGTATATATTATTATTATTATTATTTATTTATTTTTTGTTTGTTTGTTTGTTTTTGACAGTTGCACAACCTCTGCTCATTTTGGTTAAAATGCTTCTTGATAAAAATAAAAAGAGTCCACATCTTTCCTCCCTCACTTCCCCCCCGCGCTGAAAAGCATTACACAATGAAAATATCAGGGAAACTATTCCCGTGACTTGGTCTTATTTTGCTGTAAAACCTAACCAGTAAAGATGGAAGCGAAGGGTGCAGTTAAGCAGAAAGCTGGTTGTGTGAAAGACCGAGGCCACCGCTGCCAAGGTCTTCATTTGGCAAAGCAGTCGCTGCAGAGATCTGCAGAAGTCTGCTTGGAGGGAAATTTGAACACACCTCCATCCTGACTCATCTGCCCGGACTCTGCTTCCAGCAGCGACCTGTTTGATCTTTAAATATGAAACACAAGCTGTTTATTTGAATAAAGAAAAGATATTCTGCCTGGTTAGAAGCAGGAATTTCCCAGTCTCCACCCCAGCTCAGCTCAGCTCAGCTCAGCTTCTTGCTGCCCTTTCCAGGGCCTCTGGTGAAGTCAACGACCTTCTTCCAGTCAGGAACCCACATGCATTGTATTCAAATGTCCCTCAATTATACATCAGGACATGAAACTCTGTCATAGATGTGGCTCATTCAGAATTTATGGTTTGTTTGTCAGCTGCAGTTTTCTCTCTTCTTTCCATCCAGCTTTGTTCAGACTCCAGCTGCTTTTTGGTTTTCTTTCATTTGAGGTTTCTTCATGTACTTAAAGAAAAAAGTACAAAAAGATTATTTTCAGTGTCTTCGCAGGCCAACCTCAGTTCATTTAGAAAATTCAAATGACTCCAGCATTTGTTGCAGACTGAAACAGACCTGCAGTAGCTTCATCCGTTGTTGCAGTGTTAGAAATCTGTGTCTGTTCTTTCCCGTACCAAATGTTGGGACCAACAGTCCGAGGACATTGTCCTCTCATTCTTCTCATCATGATGCAGCACATTTGTAATAGGAAACAGATTGTAGGGATTTTCCATCAAGCAGGGCTTGTTTCCTTAAAGTGCTGATGACACGTTTGTGACATTTTTCTCCATATTTTATCGACCAAAACGTTCTTCATGATGATCTATGTAACAGAAACAAGCGCAGCTGCATAGATGAGTTATTAGAAAACATGGCTGCTTTTCTGACCAGACTGTGGCGCTGTGAGCCGAAACTGAATGTGACGTCTGCCAGAGAATCTTCTCAGCTCATTAAACATTGAACTGGCTTCATTGCGGTTTTTAAGTTCCTTTTCCAGTTTTACAGACAAACAGTAACGACTCAGCCTTCTGTTGTATTGCCAGTTAATGTTTAAGCTCGTAGGTGCAGCGTTAATTTATTTAAGTTTCCTACAGATCCAGAATTTTATTTTGAAGAGGATAAAGAAGCAGGTCAGCGGGACCTCTCTGCACGTCTCTCCTGTCTGCAGCGTCTGTTTACTAGAGCTGTTGAAACTTCTAACACAATGAAACTGCGATCATGTCGTCTGGAATATTCTTTCAACCGTTGTTGCTTCATCACATCAGTCATACAGCTGCTGTAAGGACAGACAGCGGCTGCTCGGTTATATGAGGACGTCTCCGTCATCAGATCTCCTTCAGATGCTTCCCTCCATCCTCATCCTTATAAACGGGAACTATTTAAAACTCGACTGGAACCATGGAAGTTGTTATCTTCTCATTTTTAATGGCTAATCGTTTGCTGCGGCTAACCGTTAGCCATGAACTAACTCATTAGCCGGTTAGCAGCGAGCTAGTGCAGGGAAGGAGTGCCTCTCCTCTGTCACGCCTGACTCTGTGTCAAACCGGTGCAGCTCCTTCCAGTTCTGAGTCGCTCGGTGCGTCAGCATCACAGCTTTTATCTGAACCAGTGGACCCGAGGCTGGAGACAGACTGTAGAGCTGGCTACAGTTCTACTCTGGTTCTAGCTTGTAAAATGTGATTTCCCCAAATCCCTCAGCATCACCATGACACTCCTCTGAACTGGCTGATGATCCGCCACACAAACCAGTTCCAGTTCCTTTGATTATACATGCAAATCAATGAGCCGACCACGACTCCTGATCTCGCTAACGTCAGGTCACGGAGGCTTGGCTCACTAGCAAAGAGCTAGTTACGCTTAGCCAAGCCTTTTAAACATCTGATATTTATGTAAATACACGTCTGGTTAACCTCTAACTGCACAGAACTACTTATTTTGTCTTGGTGTGTTGTTGTATGGCAAAGTTACTTGAAGTTAAGGTCATGTCATCAGCACTTTAAGTCAGAGTGTGTTACATCAGCCTGGCTTAAATTAAAGGAATTAAAATCGTGGGGTCTGTTTCACGAAGCAGGTTTACTGAAAACCCTGAGCTGTTTAACCATGAGATTAGGGAAACTCTGAGTTTTCTGTTTCACAAAGGTAAGTAACTCAACCCAGGGAAAGAGGAGGAACTCTAACCTGTCCACAGGTATGTTGGTCCACTGTTCCTGGGAAAGGCAGTGTTGCCAACTCTTCGAGAAGAGAAGTCGCTATTGGCTGACCCAAAAGTCGCCAAATGACATCACCAACTCATTAACATGCTCATGCACATGCGCAAAACCTCTACTACATACCTCGTATTTGTTTTTAACAAAGTAATGATTTACAAGGGTACTAAAGAGCTGACATACACGTTTGAGTCATGGTGCAAAGAAGACCCAGTTGTGCCCACAAGGCATCATGGGAAATAATGTAGATGAGGAGGCGTGGTCGGGCACATACTATTGGCTCAGGAGGGCTGCTGTCTGCAAAGAAAGAGAAGGGTCTATCTGCGGCTCGCAAGACAGGGGCGTGTCGTAGTGTGGGCGTGTCGTAGTGTGACGACACGCCCACCAGGCCAATGAGAGCACGGTAAAATCTAGCCCTACCCCTGACCCTTCCCCTAAACCTAACCAGACCCACCCACACTACGACACACCCACACTACGACACGCCCACTGGGTTGCAAGCCGCAGATAGATACATTTGCAAAGAAACAGCGGAAGTAGTGAGTAAGTGCCGAGAAACAGGGAAGGGAGGGGCTGACGGAAGGCAGCTCCTGATAAACGGGTGGAGCGATATAAACTTTATCTGTCTCCATGATCACCAGGAAAAGTCGCTAGATTTGTTGCTAGTCGCTTTTTTGAAAGTAAGTCGCTAGAGGGGTCTGAAAAGTCGCTAAATATAGCGACAAAGTCGCTAAGTTGGCAACAATGGGGAAAGGTGCCCTAGTGTGTCTCGAACAGATTTTTTTTTTCAACCATAATTCAAAAGCAATATTCTGTTTCACTAAATCATATTTTCTTTATTTATTTATTTCTTTTCACTTTATTCATTAGTTTCTTGTTATTTGAATTACTATGGTGAATTTAGCCTTTTCTTTTATTGGGGTCTATGAAGAATGTTGAGGATGACTGTTAACAAACATCAAGCATTGAACGATGTATATCGATTTGTACAACATGGTCCAATTCCATATCTCATTTGAAAATATAGAAACTTTTTTTTTTTTTAATTTTGAGGCTCTAGTGGCCTTTATTTGACAGCATGTAGACAGGGAAAGAGGGTCAGAGAGAATTGGGGAACAAGGTTATTGTAGTTAACTAAAACTAATGAAACAACAAAAACTAAAATTGTAAAAACATTTTTGTTAACTGAAATAAAAATGACAGTTTAAAAAAAGATAACTAGCTGAAATTGTATTGTGTCTTTACAAAACTAACTAAAATTATTGCAAAAACATCCTTAGTTTAAGTCTTCAAAAATTTATTTAATACATAAGCCTTTTGGGTTGAAATGAAATCTACTTTACCGGTTTTACTCCGAGGGACTCTGATGATTTTGAATGTCACAACAGAAAAATATGTATAATTTACATTAAAAAGAATAACCAAAAAACTAAAATTAACACCTAAACTAATAAAAACTAAAACTAAGCATTTTCCAAAAGACTAACTAAAACTAGCTGAGTTGAAAAACAAAAATTCAAAACTAAATAAAAACTGAAACAAATTAAAAATCCAGACCTATTATAATCTTGCTGGGGAAGACATGCAGCAACAGATCCAAGTCCTGGAATCGAACCTGGACCAGCTGCACTGAAGACAGGTCATCATAAGTAAAAGGATTGTTTATAGAAGTTTAGTTATGGATATATAGATATGGATATAGATACATATATATACATATATATGTGGCATACAGTGTATATTTATGTATCGTAGATATAAGTGTTATAACAAAAGACTGCATTAGAAAATATGTGCATTAAAATTGTTTATATTATAGGATGCATAGTGTTATGGTTTAAGTATGTGTATGAATATGAACATAAATGTAAATATAGTATATGTATGAATGTAAAGAAGAATGTAACAGCGATGGCAAAGGTGAGATGAACTGGATAGATGACACGGTTCTATGACTGTGAGGAAGTACAAAGTCTTCCTGACTTGCTGTGTTTTATAGTTTGGTTTGATTATTTTGTATATTTTTGTTTTTTGATTATTTTTTGTATATTTTTTTTTTAGTAAACATTTTTTTTTGTTGGACCCCAGGAAGAATAGCTGCAGCTTTCTTCAGCTAATGGGGATCTTAGATAAACTAAACTAAACAGGCAGCCTTCCAGCTTGGCTGCTCAACCAATCGATATATGGATTTATCACCCAGCCCTATTTTATACCCAATCTTGGCACCCTAACCAATCATTTCTAGAACTTCTAGGACTTGTGTCAATTGAATTAATGTTTGAACAAAGAAATCAATTATGTATTTGGATTTTATTCCCAACCCGTCTGGAAATTAAGTCTGAATTTGTCTTGAGAGGGAAAAAAAAAACGGCCTGTTGAAATGAAGCTTTGAGTTCTCCACGTACGGACGGAGACCGTGTTGGGGGCATTTTATCATGAGGTACAACATGTTGGCAGTTTATTGCTGTGACTTGAGTATGATTTATTTTTCCATCCACTAGGAACACATAATCACTCACGTTTCTCCTGATAAATGGAAAACGCCAGACATGGAAAAATTTCATTCATTTTCTAAATTGCCCAGCACAAGTTAATGTGTTTGCAAAGGTAGGGATTGAAATAGCCATTATGAGGGGAGGGGGGGGGACTTCCTTCTATATTTTCCCAACAGCAGAAAGAATACTGATAGAGGAGCTCCCTGACAGCCACCCCGTCCAGCACAGTTTGTCCTTGCAGCCGTGCAGATTGCCGAGCGCTCCTGGGGAATTAATGCAAAGGCGGCCGGAGCGCCGTCGCCTTCAGAGATGCTGCAGAGTTGGACGTTTTTCATTTGCAAAAGAAATTGCTCCATTTTCCGGAAGGTGACACGGTGTCACCCCAGATGTGTGTCGGATCACGTGCAGCAGATTCAGAAGACACGAGCAAACACGGCGCTTTATTTGAATCCAGATGAGGTCGGCGTGAGGGGAGCGGGTGTGGAACAGAAATGTGGAAGTTATTAGCAGCAACTCTCAGATTTAACTTTTCTGATGACTAAACGTCAGGAATTTCTCTCTTGAATGCTGTTTTCCTGGGTGCAGCTGAAACTATCTGACAGAAGGAACACTTTGTTCTGGTGAAAAGATTAAAGCATCAATGCCACTGAGGAACATGATAAATGATGTTTTTACTCTTTCCTTTGCAGCACTGTTAGATCTCCTGTGATAGAGATCAGGACGGAGAGTCCTGCTTTATCAGCTCCACAAGGTTAAAAACACTCTCCACTCAGTATGATGTGACCTGCTGGTAAATAAATATAATGCAGAAGGAACTGGAACTTTAATTTGAACACTTTCTGACAGCTGCTGTAAATCTTTCCTCATTCTCACAGGGTGGGAATGTTTTTTTTTATTGCTTTTTTCTCTTAAGGAGACTGTTTTTTTTAAACTTTCTGCTGCCTGTTCGTGAATGTTGGAGCTTGAGATGGGTTTTAACTCCCTCCCCCCCACTGCTTTTCAGGTGGAAGATTGGCAGACAGTCAGGAGGGATCTCGCCGACGCACATTTTCCACTATGAACCGCGCCTTCAACAGGAAAAAAGGTGAGCAGATGTAACCAACCTCCAGGATTAGCTTCTGCCTGTTTTTAGCACCACTGTGGGACAGAGCTCTGAGACCAGACGGATGTTGCTCGCGTCAGCCTTAGAGCTGGGATGCTGATTTCCAAACATCCGCTGTGTGTCCTGACACACGAGTGTGGATGGGTTCAAAGAGACCTATTTTGCCACTTTTGTAGGTTTTTCCTTCAATCCTGAGACGGTTTTGTTTAACCAATAACAACAATAATGTTCCCGGGTCAGTTTGACCCAGGGCATGTTTAATTTACAAAAGTGTCAGAAAACAAAAAAAATCCTTTTGTCAGTGTTTATATCTCATCTTTAACTCCATTACTAATGGTTTTAATCAATACTGAGTGCAACAAGTGTTCTTTACCACTTACAGATCATGATTTAATGTGGGTAAACCACTAGTTTTTTAATAAAAAAAAAACATGTTAAAACTTTTTTAAATGTTTATTAGTAATACCTACTAATAAAATGCAATACTATTACATGACTTTGATTTTTTAAAAAATTTTATTTCATATTTTAACATTTTTTTTTTTATGGAGTGATGTAACTAAATCAATATGTGACACATCTTCAGTTCTGAGTCAAATGGACCCAGTACACACTCAAAAATAGAGGTACCAATTTGTACTTAAAAGGGTACAAAGCTTGTCTCTGGGGGGTTCCTTTCTGAAAGACATTTCTGTACCTTCGGTCCTGGTCCATTTTTGTACCTTATCAAGCTGTATGAAGTAATAAAGTACAATTAAACCAATTAAAGATGATGAATACAAGTAAATAAAATAGAGATTATGACAACAATCAAAGATGCTAATAATGAATGAATAATTATTATACAAATATTAGGCCAAACACGTATATAATTATACATATAATTATCACTATGGTTATTATGAAAATCATGATATAATAACTATAATTATACTACTATTTACAAGTACTGCTATTTATAGTTATTGTACAAGCTACACACATTTTTCAATGCTGCAGGTACCCTTAGGGTTGAAATGGTACAAATTTGTACTTTATTTTACTTTGGACCCTTTTTCATAGTATATAGGTACTTCTGGCCTCATAAAGACCAATATTGTACTTTTGAGAGAACATTTGTAAAAGATGTACCTACAGGTACAGAAATGTTCCTGTCTCATACCTCTATTTTTGAGTGTGTGACATAAAATCAAGACAAATTAATCATGAGTATTTGGATTGATTATTATTATTATTATTGTTATTATTATTATTATTATTATTATTATTATTATGATTATTATTACCTTATTCAAACACATTTTTGTACTAGAAATATGAGCAACATGACCAGTAATAAGAGCACAACACATGTGTATGTCTGTCTGTGAGTCACAAGTGACGAGTCATTCCATGTTACAGTAACACTACACACCAGTGTAGTGGAGCAGAGTAATAGTAATAGAGCAGAGTAATAAGAGTCGTGGACGTTCCTCTTCCCACTTGTCCCACACTGTCCTCATAGCTGCCAGCTTGGTTGTCTCCTGTCTGACAGCCCTCCTCTCTCATTGATCAAATCCAGCCCTGCCTGTCTCTGCATCCCACAGACTGGCTGTTGACTCATCTTTTAACTTATAGACCTCAGCCAGGACGAGGACCCCCAAAAATGCATCTAAATGCATTTTAGCCATCTCTTTCCACTTCTCCCCAAAAACACACCTTCCTTCAACAATAGTCATTTCCAGAAAGATTTTGTGTGTCGTGTTGGGCGTGTCCGGCTCAAACGCTGACCTGATGTCTGTCATACACGCCGCTGCCATCCTCGTGGGCCCGGGCACTGGCTTTATTTTAGCTTTATTTCTTATCATTTTCATTATTATTATGTTTTCAGCAGACACCTTACCCCGATATCTGTTTGGGGATGTAGACATCGTTTTTCACCTTGTTTTGATGTGAATGTCTTGGTTGGAGGAATTTGAATATCAGTGCATTCATTTGGTCCATAATCCGAATCATCTGTCTCAGAATTGATCTGAAGATGGTTTTCCTCTATTTCCTCATCAAAATGAGTTCCACAGCCTCCAAAACTGTCATCGATCTTCTTCTACGACTCATTTTGTCAAGCGCTGACAGTAAACATATCATATGTAGATGCATAGTGTAATGTTTGTAGGGGTCCCTTACAGTGAATCTAAAAATGTTTTGCCCCCCCCCCCCCCTGCTGAGCGTCCACCCAATAAGGTTGGAGTTTGCCCACAGGAACAGAAAAGGTTCCCGCAGAAATCACAATAACACCTGCATTCTTGCACTTGACAGATGAGGTCATAAGAATAGGGAGATGTGTGTGTGTCTGTGTGTGTGTATGCGGGTGTGTGTGTGTGTGTGTGCGTTGGTGGGCACATTGTGGGGACCATGTTCTGGATTTTCACCATCACCGTGGGGACGTCTTGCCCTCGTGGGGACATTGTCACGGTCCCCACGGGTACGAACCCTGTTTTGAGGGTCAAGATTAGGTTTTAGAAATTAAGTTACATTAAGGTTTTGGTCAGGGATAGGACAAGGGTTAGGTTTAGGTTTTGACATAATGGGGTATATCCATAAAATGGGGTGGGGGGGGGGGGGGGGGGGGGGGCAGAGAAAGAGAGATTGAGGTGAAATACAGTATATGCCTCACAGCTGCAAAGAAACAAATGGTATACAACATTTCTGACCCTTTTTAGCAGCCTCCTTGACTGCCGGGTCAAATTGACCCCAGACATCATCTATGTAACAGAAACATGAAGGGGGTGTTGCCTTATTGTAAATTTAACCATTCTCATTTTATGTGATAATTACACTTGTTAAGCCAAGCAGAACAAGTTTCATTCCAAAAAAGTACTTTTAACTATTTTTTTTTTCTTTTTTAGATTCATAAATTCTAAAATAGGTCAATTTGACCTGCAGCATCACATGTGGGTTAAAGTTATACCCTTTTTAAAATAGCCCATTGTGGAAAATGCAAGAAGATCGTCAATAAATGACATTTGTTAGAAATGTTTGTAAATTTTAGAAGAAAACCTGTTAAATACCAACAGTAAAAGACTGTAAAATTCAAAACAGTATAATAGTGTAGAAGATACATGTAATTACTGTAAAATGAGAAATGGTGTTGAACTGCACCTTTTACTGTAACAAAATGTGAAAACGGCACAATTTTGCAGTAGAAAACATAAAATTGTGTTACAATTAATGGGGAAATATTGTCACAAATATGTAATCACACGAAAATTAATAGTATTATGCTGTTTAAATTACAGATTTAGCTGATGAGTACTTTTAAATTTATGGAAACAAGATGTTAAAAATATGGTAAAAATGTGTGAAATTAAAAAAAAAAAAAGTATGCCACCAAAAGTTAAGAAAATAACTAATTTTTACTGTGACAGTATTTGGAAAACACACATGCGTAACATATATATACATATATTATTTATTTATTACCATGAGAGAGCACTTTGATGGCCCTGCAGGAAATACACAATATATTGTATATCTAATCCATTATTATAATTGTGAAATCTGATTTATTATTTCATATAGTAGTTTTTACCCTAACCAAGACTTTTCAAACATGAAATTTACAGTTTCTATAAAAGCATACCGCAATTACTTATACAAGGTTATCATATTTATTACGATAGTTTACTCCAAAATAGTTTACATTCTCCTGTTATTTTTTTTACCAACCATTACTGTAAAATGGTTTATGATAATAATGATTATTACAGTAATTTACAGTTCTATAAAACCATACCGTAATGTCTTATATGTGGTCACCATATTTTTTACGGTAGAATTCTGGCAACCACAGCTGCCAGTAGTTTACCGTAAAATATCAGGATTTTTTTTACAGTATTTTGTTAGCCGTCCGGAGCACCTGAAGGATTTTTGTGGACTCGTGGAGATGGATTTTCTTCAAGAACAGGGATATAATTTTCATTGCTCTGATCACCCAGGATTTGGCCAGAAATGAAGTTTAGCACAGCAGTGTACTTTTAAAAAGAAAAAAAAAATATAAATGCAATAATAAAAGTAATGTTTCTCAAATGGGGGTAAATGTACCCCTGGGGGTACTTGGAGTCATTCCAGGGGTATGTGATTTTTTTTTTAATATCTATGTTTTTTAATGAATGGAAAGATATCCTTCAATGAAATTGTTCTAATAAAGATTTCATAAATGTAAGTGTATGTTTATACACTAAGTTTAAACTTTGGGCCCATCATAGTACACCCCCTAGCCCTACGTTTTAGCCCTACCCCTAAAATTTGCGCGTTCCTGTGAGGGTAGTGATGTCCCAACTCCTCTTTGCGTGTAGGGGTAGTGGACATAACGATAGAGGGGGTAGAGGGTATGAATCTAGCCCTTCAGATGAGGGATTTCAGATGCTGACTTGCTAACAAAGGGCCAGAGAAAATTCCCCAGAGAGCTTTACGTCATCACTTACATACTAAATCAAACAACAGCGACCCCCGGAGAGCGACAGGACTCGAAGGGGAAAACTCACAAACCTACATATGTACAGACAGTGTTGTTTATGTTAACCATGACGAAATCATTTTATCCATGCCCCTTTTCATTCATGATGATAACGAGACAATGACGAGCTAAACGTGTCTTGATGACTAAAACATGATGAGACGTGTGTAAATTTTCGTTGACGAGACGAGACTGCTCCGTATAGAGAGGAGCCAGATGAGGTGGCTCGGGCATCTGGTCAGGATGCCTCCTGGACGCCTCCCTGGTGAGGTATTTCAGGCACGTCCCACCGGGACCAGACCCCGGGGGAGACCCAGGACACGCTGGAGGGACTACGTCTCCCGGCTGGCCTGGGAACGCCTCGGGATCCCCCCGGAAGAGCTGGCGGCTGTGGCCGGGGTGAGGGAAGTCTGGGCTTCCCTGCTTAGGCAGCTGCCCCCGCGACCCGATCTCGGATAAGCGGAAGAAGACGGTACGGTACGGTACGGAGACGAGACTGGAGGAAAATGTTCGTGTCTGGTCTGTCAGACGTTCATGATGCAGGAAATTTCTGCTAATTCTGCTTTAATCTGTCTGTCAAAAGCTTAAAAAGTAGTTGCATCCTCTTCTCGTTTGGGCACGCCGACCATTATTTGGCGTGCAGAGTTCTGGACCGGAACCGAGACCCATGAACCGCAGCTATCCCTGCCAAATCTGACCCACACGTCAACACATTAAGTTCCTAAATGTATAAATTCACCGTAGTCGCTGTCATTTTGCCATGTAGGGGCTTTATTTATTTGATTCAGAGATTCCTGCATAAAAGATCATCATCCTCGTTTTAACTTTGTTCTCCTTTCCTGCTTTACATCACCAGCAGTGTCTCTGCCTGCTGGAAATGATCCCAGCACCTGATGTTTAAAACACGTCATGTCCACAAACGAAAAAGAAACTTATTCTTACCGCGACCCGCCCGAACTACATAAATGTCCGCCCACACATGAACCCTGATATTAATCTTTGTCATTTCTATCTGCTAAACTGCGTTTTTGCGGGTGAACCCGTCGGGTATCCGAACTGTTGTAGGACTCTGGTGCACATATGCACAACACACCTGCGGTCAGACACGCAGGTGAGGCAGCATCAACCAAGCTGCTTTACTGCTTTGATCAGAAACAATGAAATGATAATGGACACACTTTCAACAGCCGATAATCCATCAGAAAGAAAACAGAATGCATTGTAGGCTATATGATTATCATAAAAGAAATAAGGTTCATTGTTTTATGAATTTTACTTGGTATAGCCTTTAACTTTGATTCCAATTTCCAATACTTACTGACCTAAATTCATACTTTTTGTTTTTTATATAGCCTAACTGACTAAAACTAGACTAAAACCTTTTTGAACTTTGTCAACTAAAGCTAGACTAAAACTATCAGATACAGAAATGACTAAAACGTGACAAAAACTAATAAAAATTTTTTGTCTGAAAGACGAAGACTAAAACTCAGATAGCTGCCGAAAACAGTGTGTACAGATTACACATTAGTTTGTAACATTAGCCAAACTAGCCACGCTAGCTAGGCTAAAATACTGATGAAATGCTTGCGAAGGCTTTTCGGCAGTTTACAAGAGACAACAGTCATCATGGTGACTTCTTCCCCATGTGGTTGTTTTGTTAATCAACTGAAGCATGATGAATGATGAAAAAAAGAAAAACGACTGCAACTGTTAACTCTGTTGTTGCTGGGTGTGTTGTTATGGCGACACGCATGTGCAAACGTAACTATGCAGTCGCTTACATGCCTGAACATAAATGCAGCAAGTGGTGTCTCAATTCCTAGGGAAGATTACAAAGCCCTACCCCTTGTGGCTTTAGTTCGAAGGTGTAGTGGTAGTGGGTGAGGGCTAGTGGTTGAAAGTAGGGGGAACATTGGGATTGGGCCTTAGTCTCACTCTATTTCATTAAAAACCTGACTTCCGCATACTGACATGGTTTGACCCAACCTGTTACGAGCCAAATGACATCAAATGTCAATCACTGTCACCTTGATAACACAAACAACAGGGGATTATCACGCTTACCGGAAGTTCCCGGGTTTTGGACACTTCCTCTTCCGGGCCATGTTAACGACAGCCGTTCCTGCTCTGTTATACTGTTTAAATCTGATAAACTCCAAACATAGTTAAGTTTTCATTCCAGACCGAAGTGATACTGGATCAAAAGCTGGATCAAAGCGATCGATTCGCCGCGGTGAAGGGCCGAACTTTATAATAAAACACACGTTTGTTTGTCGCCGGTGGGGCACAACACCGGCACTTCACAGCATGCTAGCATTAGCCAGCTAGCGTTTACTGACGTGCTTAACATTGTGCGTCTTAAAACAGACAAACATCTGAAAATCGGGTCTGTACCCCCCCCCCCCCCCCCCCCCCCCCCCCCCGTTTCCAGTGGAACAACTGGGGACTGCCAAGAAAGGAGACGCTTTCAGATGATTGTGTGTTTTCAGCCGCACAAAGTTAGGCACGTCATCAAGCTGGCTAATGCTTACAGGCTAACGCGACTGTATAGTCTGCCGGCCACAAACAAACGTGTGTCGTTTTATTATAAAGTTCAGTCCTTCACCGCGGCGAATCGGTCGTTTTGATCCACTTCTTCCTTAGCATCACTCAGTCTAGAATGAAAACTTGGCATTGGTGTTTATCCGATTTACAAATAACAGAGTAGTAGCTGGCGGACTCCTGTTAGCAGGTTAGCATTAGCCAGCTTGATGACGTGCCTAACTTTGTGCGGCTGAAAACTCACAAGCATCTGAAAGCGTCTCCTTTCTTGGCAGTCCCCAGTTGTTTCACTGGAAACGGGGGGGGGGGGGGGGGTTGGGTACAGACCCGATTTTCAGATGTATGTGTGTTTTAAGACGCACAAAGTTAAGCACGTCGGTAAACTCTAGCTGGCTAATGCTAGCATGCCGGTGTTGTGCCCCACCGGCTGCAAACAAACATGCTATGTTGTTTTATTATAAAGTTCGGCCCTTCACTCTGGAGAATCGCTTTGATCCACTTCTTCCTTAGTATCACTTCAGTCTGGAATCCGTGAAAATTTCAGTAGGGTTGGCGTTTATTCACGTTATCTACGAAGTAAAGCAGGGACATTGAACTGGACCGGAAGTGGGCCGTCTAACTGTTTAAAACCGGAAGTTCGGAACACGGAAGCGTGATAATCCCCTATGGAGTAGTGGTTGAAGTGACTCAACGGAAAGAGGGCTAAAGGCCAAAGAAGGCAAAATTACCATTGTTTTGCATGGTTCCAGTTTAATAAACCAGACACAAATGACAAAGGGCAGTATTTGTTTGTTTGTTTTATCTATTTTTTCCACCAAAAATACCCACTTAGCCAAATACGTCTATTAGATGTGCCGTCTAACTTTAGACCGAAATTCACCCAACTATAATCAGCCTACATTTTAGCCCGAATCTAGACATTAGATTTTAGTCCATTTTTTATGACATATTAAATTTTAAAAACCAATTGTAAGTTGTATAAATGATGGATAAATGTTAGAGTAAAACATTTTTAACAGTCATTAATCAATGTACAGTGCAGTTTAGATTTAATCTAAGCTAGTCTGAGCTTAGACGTCTAAAAAACTTTCATTTTTACACCAGTGGTAGACCGATTTTAAGCCCAGATGTCTAAGGGACCTTTGGACATCTATTAGATGTCCTTTCAACCAAAAAATGCTCGGTGGGAAATTGCGGTAGGTAGGGAGTACTAGGCTGAAAATATATTTCAGAAGAGGTACTTTGTAGAAAAATGGTTGAGAACCACTGCTTTAAAGGCCAAGTGGACCCAGAGAGGTAGAAGTAAAAGAAGGAGAGGTAAAAATAGAGAATGATGGCAAGTGATGGTGTTAGACATTCCAAATATTTCCGTCCACAGTAAAAAATATTTGCGGCACTCAATATGAAGGACAGTACTCAAAAAAAGAAGACATGGTTATGCACCAACAATAAATCATTTTAGTAAGAAATGTGGTTTGCTTCACGAAGCAGAATCCGTCCAACCAGATGCATAAATAACTCACAGACCCAAAACACATCCAAACGCCTTTTTTCCTTCCACACAAACAGTTCCTTCATAAAGAATATTCTCTCTGCACACATTATTTATACAGTAGTATACTCATCTTGTAGAGCAGCTGAAGCCTTAAAGGATAAAGTTTTAATAAAAGAAAAATGAAGTTGCACAAATTCAGTTAATTGATTCAATAATACAACACAAATAAATGTGGGATGCTGTTGTGAAGTACGTCCTGTCTGATTCAGAACATCAGAAAGTTCACCTCAAAGAAACAGTCACTGTTTGAAAACTATCAGACTTTAGCAGAAAATTTCCAACTATGAGCAAGAAATATGTCTACTGAACACAAAGATGTAGTTCTCACAGTTCTATTTCTAAGTTTTAGTTTTTATGGCAGGTGAAAAACACCCCTTACCTCCTGGGTTGAAGTGGAAAATGTGGGCTCAAACATAATGTAGGTTAATGGGAGTTAAGATGGGATCACTCTGCACTCTGAAAGGATCTGAGAGAAGACCATCATACCTGTCACCATGATGGTCACATTGGATGAAAGAAGACAAAAATGCCTCCGTTTTGATGTATGATTTGTATATATACAGGATAAACTGTTGGCCTGGAAGAATTTTTCTTTGACATTTTTTAAGGAAAATTTTCAAGGCCAAAATTTACTGTTACATCCACACACTCCAGTGTCAATTCTCTGGCAAAATCTCAAATTTTCATAAAACTTAAATTATGATTGTGTCAAAACCATAAAATATGTAAAAATGCCCTTTCAGGTACTGAAAGTTTTATCTTCCAAGACCCATTTAGACTTTGAAAGAAGTTTCTACATGAAAGTATGCTTGAGTTAGAGGGCTCCAAAACGAGCTGGTTTCCTCTCATACAGGCAGAATCCTGTACATTTGTGAATGCCTTCAGATTGCCATTTTCTGGGAGAGGACTGGCTTGTGAGCTGCGACTTGGAAAGGCTGCAAGCATGTTCCACCTCTTATTTGTAATCAGAACATTTATTTTTGATCCTCTGCAGGGTTCTTGGCTCTGACTTACGCAGATATCTTCCTTTACTTGCAGTCTTTCCTGCAGCTTGTGATCCCAGAATTGAGGCCATATAGATTAAACCAATATCCTTTTACATACTCTGCTGATGAGTTTCTCAGCTTCTCGTTTAATAAAACTGTGTTTCTTCTCTGGTTTTTCCTTAATTGCCTACTTAATTTAGGTTAAAACAATATTTGAATATGCAAATGACAAATCACGGCAGTGTCCACATTTGCACAGCACTATGAATGTGAATCAGGTTTGTGTGTATTATTATGAGTTTATGATGACTGAATTTTTTAGGGGGAAAAAAGATAAATCCACAGATTTATACTGTAAATCTGGCCAAAAACATTTGTAGGTAACAGTTCAGCTTTAAACATACACAACATTTAATGAATTAAATGTTCTTCATCACTAGTTTTAGCATAACTACTATCTATAATATATTAAAATGAAATATGATATAATATTATAAAGGGATGCTCGATTTTGGCTGTTTTACCGATAACCAGTATACCAATATTGTCCAAATCTTAATTTGAACTTTTTTCAGAATAACAGTGACTTTTCCACATGCTGGGCTTATGAAACAAGATCTTACGTAAAAATATCGGTCCAAAAAAATAGAAAAGATATCTCTATTTTCTGATCTCACATTTTAATGCGTATATTGTCTGACAATATTTAACATCTCTATGAATATAATATAATATAATATAATATAATATAATATAATATAATATAATATAATATAATATAATATAATATAATAGATTTTTCCATTGTGTTTTTGTTTTTATTTCCTAAAAACAACAAAACCTTACTAAAGCTTGGTAATTATTCCAAGTATTTTTAAAAAAAATGATTTTTAGGTTTTTATATTTTAATTACAAGCATTTTTAATTTTAATTCATTTTTCATTTAACTTTATCTCTTTTATTATTTATATAATACATTTTCTATTTGTTTGTTCATTTATTTATTAATTCATTGAAACAAATTCCCCTTGCTTGTTATTGGAATATTAAAAGTAGGACTAATAGGACAGCCCAATGATGAACTAGGCTGAGTTTATTATGATTTAAAAAGCCAGTCTTCTTTGCTTTGTACCCTTGCAACTTGAAAAAAACTTCATTTTTTAAAGGTCTGGAAAAAAAAAGACTGCGTAATGTTATTTATTATTTACTCTTGTGAAATAATTTTCCATTAAACCAGAGAACATTTATGACTTATTCAGTTTCAAAGGCCATTTGTTCAACCAGTCTGGAATAAAACAACCAAAACACAAAGTTAATCCTTTAATCAAACACCTCCATGTGGCAGACGCATGACAACAGACTCAACCTCCTGCACCTTCGCCTGCATGTTGGACTCTTAAGTGGTCGGTGCAACACTCCAGAGTCTGGAGGTGACCGTGCCCAGGCACAGAGGAGGAGATGTTTGGGACTGCAGTTCGTAAGAACAGCTTGATGTGTTTACCGCCATCTGTCCCGCTCCCTCTGGCGTGAATCAGCAGACCTGGAGAAGCCTTGGACAGAGCAAAGGAAAATGTCCAGCACACAGGTGCTGCTCAGGCTCTAATCGTATTTGGCTTTGATTCATGTTTATTCTCACTTGGTTCTCTGTTATAAGAGCAAAATGTATCAATCTGGGAGGGCAGACATTCGTTACTTCCCGGTAAATTTCCATTCATAATGGAAACAGTTTATTTCATTCCTCTACATTTCTGCAGATGCACGTTTCCTACATTTGCAAGGACATGTTGAAAACAGAGAGTTATAGCGGTAAGAAGGCTCAGTGGGAGAGTTTGCTTTGGCAGCAGGAAGGTAATGAGGGCTGCTGTTAGTTATCCAGACAGGCCGGCACTCTCAACATGCATATACTCACCCATCACTGCGCTGCAACCTCCCAGTAAGCGTCTTCATAGCCGCCATTTCTGAGACACTTATTTCAAGAAGGGAAAGGCAATATCTACATTTTTCCTGTCGATACAATACCAGTAGTTTATGGCACTTTTTGATCAATACTGATACTTTTTGTCCCTTAAAAGAAAATCACATGATTGTACCGTTTGCATAAATATCTTGAATGCAAAGGCAATATTAGAAATACAGCTGTGAAAATGTGTTTCCTCCTTCCTAATTTCTTATTTTTTTGCATGTTAGTCACACTTAAATGTTTCAGATCATCAAACACATTTCAAAGATAACACAAGTAAACACAAAATGCAGTTTTTAAATGAAGACTTTTATTAGTAAAGATTGGAAAATGTCCCTGTGTGAAAAAATGATTGCCCCCTAAACCTAATAACTGGTTGTTCCACCTTAGCAGCAACAACTGCATCAAGCGTTTGTGATAACTGGCAGTGAGTCTTCTACAGCGCTGTGGAGGAATTTTGTTCCACTCATCTTTGCAGAATTGTTGTAATTCAGCCACATTGGAGGCTTTTCCAGCATGAACCGCCTTTTTAAGCTCATGCCACAGCATCTCAATGGGATTCAGGTGGGGGCTTTGACTAGGCCACTCCAAAGTCTTCATTTTGTTGTTCTTAAGCCATTCAGAGGTGGACTTGCTGGTGTGTTCTGGATCATTGTTCTGCTGCAGAATCCAAGTGTGCTTCAGCTTGAGGTCACCAACAGATGGCCGGACGTTCTCCTTCAGGATTTTTTGGTAGAAGCAGAATTCATGGTTCCATTTACCACAGCAAGTCTTCCAGGTCCTGAAGCAGCAAAACAGCCCCAGACCATCACACTACCACCACCATATTTTACTGTTGGTATGATGTTCCTTTTCTGAAATGCCGTGTTACTTTTACGCCAGATGTAATGGGACCTCCACCTTCCAGAAAGTTCCACTTTTGTCTCGTCAGTCCACAGAGTATTTTCCCAAAAGTCTTGGGGATCATCAAGATGCTTTCTGGCTGAACTGAGACGAGCCTTTATGTTCTTTTTACTCAGCAGTGGTTTTGGTCTTGGAACTCTGCCATGCAGTCATTTTTACCCCCCAGTCTCTTTCTGATGGGGGAGTCATGAACACTGACCTTCATTGAGGCAAGTGAGACCTGCAGTTCTTGGATGTTGTTCTGGGGTCTTTTGTGACCTCTTGGATGAGTTGTCGCTGTGCTCTTGGGGTCATTTTGGTCGGCCGGCCCCTCCTGGGAAGGTTCACCACTGTTCCATGTTTTTACCATTTGTGGATAATGGTTCTCACTGTGGTTCTCTGGAGTCCCAAAGCTTTAGAAATGGCTTTGGAACCTTTTCCAGACTGATAGATCTCAATGACTTTGTTTCTCATTTTTTCCTGAATTTCTTTGGATGGCAGCATGATGTCTAACTTTTGAGGATCTTTTGGTCTACTTCACTTTGTCAGGCAGGTCCTATTTAAGTGATTTCTTGATTGAGAACAGGTGTGGCAGTAATCAGGCCTGGGTGTGGCTAGAGAAATTGAACTCAGCTTTCACAAGATGTGATAAACCACATTTATTTTATGTTTTAACAGGGGGGGATCACTTTTTTACACAGGGCCATGTAGGTTTGGATCCCCTTCCCCTTTCTATTTCAAACCTAAAATCTGAATTTTGTGTTTACTTGTGTTATCTTTGTCTAATATTTAAATTTGTTTGATGATCTGAAACATATACTGTAAGAGTGACAAACATGCAAACAAATAAGAAATCAGGAAGGAAGCAAACGCTTTCACACAACTGTAAGTAAAACTTGAGAAAAGATGGCTACCACCATCATGTGACACAGAAGCTAGAATCTGTCAGAAGTGGAAGCACATTGTATATGTATAGTAGTATCTTGACACTCTAAAAAGTATATATTCCGATATCTTGTCTTGCTGGTATCGAAGAATGGACTCCAGGGTATCGGTATGCCCCTCCCTAATTTCAAGTTGCAGCAAAGAACCCTCACATCTGAGACGAGAGCATTCCCCCTCAGAAAAGCAGCAGGTTTTTAATTCAAGGCTTGAATTATAATCCTCAAAAGTATCTGGAGACTCTTGTTTGTGCATCGTCTGCACTCATTTGCTGTTTTGATTCGCTCTCAATGGACCTTGATGTTCCTGTTACAATCCAGTCTGAATTTTAATAAGCAGATTTAACGCCTCCCAGTGTTTATCCTCAAAAGTCTTCATACAGAACTCTACTTTGATGAGAAAGATGAGAAGATTGGAAACCTTTTGATTTCTTTGAAAACATATGTTTAATCTCAGCCTCCCACTGGTTTGGGTGTAGGTATGGACATCGCTGAGAAACGCAGACGTGCAGCGCTTTCTGCAGCTGACATCCTCCCGCAGGAGTTACACCTGCTTGTTTGCAGGTGCTTTCACATTACAGACAATTATCTTTTACACTTGAAAATGGTTTTTTTAGCGGAGAGAAGTTGAGAGCGGCTGCAGCTCGTCTCTTTTGAACATGATAACTGAAATAAGAAGTGAACAGAAGCAAAGCTGTGTGCAGAAGTCCTCCATCTGTCGTGATCTTCTGCAGCAGTGCTGGCTGGCTCGCTGCGTTTGGCTCGGACAGTGGAGGACGGGTCCAGCAGCTGATTTAGCTGTCCCTTTATCTCAGTGTCTCTGTGTTTTGTGGCTCGTCCATGTCCAGCAGGTGATGCCAGCAGCGCTCTTGATCACTTTTATCTCCTGTATTTATCACCCTGGTCTGACACGTGACTGCACTGAAGTGTTGGACTTGGAGAAGTGAGCAGTGCTGGCGCCGTCATTGTAACTGGGGATAGACAATACCAATATTTTCTTTTAGAGTGGGTAAAATTATCGTGTATGGCAATACTTCCCAGTGTAATTTAACATCCAGTTGGCAATCCCTTGAATTGATTCACCTGCTGACATGGGGGGAGCTGTGCAAATTATTTACATTATATGGACGAAGGCCACATTAGATCATACAACACCAAAACAGTAATTATTTTATTTTCAGATGTATTATTACCGAAAATATGAGGTGACATTCTACATACGTTCTCATGGGCATGAAATAAATATTCAAAAGTCTACAACAGAGTTTTTACTACCTACTGAATCGATGTCGAAGCAATTAAATCGATATGGAATTGAATTGCAACCCAAAGAGTCAAAATCAAATTGAATCGTGACGTTCTGAACGATACCCAGCCCTATTTTTTTTTCTTTTTATCAGCCTCAGTCAATGGCCGATAAAACCTACCAATAACAATATAATGAAGGACATAATGAAAAGTAATTTTGCAGCCCTTTAATATAAAAAAGAACAAAACACTTCAAATATATATAAAAAGAAACAGTGCACTTCTAAATAAATATTAAATAGAAACATTAAACTTGTAATATATATATGTATATATATATATACAGTCGTCCTAATTATTCACACTGTACCAAAGGCAAAATTCACAATAGGAATTCAAATAACAAGAAACTAAAAACAAATTAGAATTTTAAAATATAATTTTCTGAAACAAAATATTGTTTTTTAATTCTGATAGAAAATGATAATAAGAATAATAAATGTGTTACAGAAGCTTGAATCTGGCTGCTTTCACATCATTTCATTTCCTAAAATTCTCAGAAGTTGAAACAAACTGCATGTTTTGTATCTCTGCAGTGGTATTGCAATACTTAAAAAGTATCAATGATGGTATTTTGTCTGGCTGGCATCGAAGTATCAACTCCAGGGTATCAATATGCCCATCCCCAGTATCAGCCAACACATCCCACATATCAGCCAGTTCACTAAACAACGCAAATATCGGCCATCATTGTATCGGTCTGTCCTTAATAGTAACCTACTCCGAGGTTTTCATGACTTGACTGATGAGTGTTAAAACTTTCCCAGAATAGCTGGTAGTTCCAGTAAGTATGCTTGGTTGCACAGCTAACCAGAAAATACTGATAAACAAGTAGATTAAAAAGGTATTTAATTAGTTTTACCTTCATGCAGCTCATATTTTCATCTGCTGCTTATTAGCATTTCTCATGTTTGGGTGGCAGAAACTGTGTAGTATTTCATCATTTTTTTAACAACAAGCACAAAACTTCTTTGTATATTTTTAATTAGCTAATTTAAATGTAGAGCTCTGAGTTGCAGAGCTGGAGACGAATAAGGCTTTAAAGTAGAAGCATCCAACGGTAAATGTGATCCTGTGGAAAATCTGACAGCAATTTCCTCAATATACAGTATTTCCTTCGACTCTGAGATCGTGTTAAGTAGTTGAAGGTTATCCATCGTGGTTTTGGCCATTACTCAAAATTCATAAACAAAATCTAAGACAAAGGGATGAAATGGTCTAAATCTTGAACGCTTGCTGGAGCCAAAGCTGACCAGAAATGACCAGACGGTCTCGTCTCAGCAGTCCAGAGCTGCTCGTCATGTTTACGGCTGCTCTGTTGCTGTATGAAGTTTCTCTTCTCGGTTGTTTTCAAGTGTTTCCTGTTTTATTTTGGAAGTTCATCTCCTTGCATGTTCCGTTCTGCGTGTTATTTTTGCTCTGCTGTTGGCTCTCCTGGTTTTGCTTTCTGCTTTTGCTGCTTTTGCCCATGCAGCACTTTTTGCTGTTAGGTTAATAAACCTCATCTCCCACATCCTGCCTTGTTGCTCTTCACCCTGCGTTTGGCTCCTCATCCTCCACACTGACACTACTTGTAGAAGTAATTTATTAAAACAAATGTTTGCTCTGAATTATTTGCACTTTGCTTCAGCATCAGGTTAGCAGCCTGTAGGAGGAGCATGTAGATGTCCTCACACGTTTCTAACAGCGGGACAACTGATTTATAACTCGATCGCATGACCGGACCAGCTCATCGTTGACTCTGAGGATTTTGAGGTTTTCTCAGATCCCAGTTCCCAGTTTTCTGGACGTTCACAGTAGAAATTCCTCTGCGGTGGAGGATTGTTGGATTACTGTCTTGCCAAAGTATGATAATGTGATATATAAATCACCATCACAATTACTTTTTATGAAGTGTATTCAGTCCTAAACTACAAACTATGAAAGGCTGTTTTTTTCTTTGTTTGAATGTTTATTCTCATTTTCAGATATCTTTTCTTTTATAACTTTATAATCATGTTGAGAACATAAATACCTGTAGAATTACAGATCATATTAATGCATCAGCCGGCTGATATTTTACGCCAATATGTGCTTTTTTTGCTGGTATCAGTATCATTATTACAAGTGCAGCGTTTCTCTTTTATACATTTATTTGAAGTGCTTTGGGTTTCTTTTTCTTTCATTTTAAGATTTTTCAAAATAAGTTTTAATCATATCCTTCACTATATTCATTTTGGGGTCAAACCAAGGAGCACATGCCGCTGGAAAAGAGTGAAGCCCAGAAGTTAAGTTGAATATTTGTAGTTCTTCCTTCATCCACTAGGGGCTCCAAAACAGAGCAAATCCCCATAGACTCCCATGTTAAAAAAACAAATTCAAAGCAGAAATAAACATGTTCACAGCAGAAATAAACATGTTCACTGCAGAAATAAACATGTTTACAGCAGAAATAAACACGTTCACAGCAGAAATAAACATAAATACAGTGGAAATAAACATGTTCACTGCAGAAATAAACATGTTTACAGCAGAAATAAACACGTTCACAGCAGAAATTAACACGTTTACAGCAGAAATAAACATGAATACAGCAGAAATAAACATGTTTACAGCAAAAATAAACATAATTACAGCAGAAATAAACATATTTACAGCAGAAATAAACATGTTCACAGCAGAAATAAACATGAATACAGCAGAAATAAACACATTTACTGCAGAAATAAACATGTTCACAGCAGAAATAAACAGGTTTACTGCAGAAATAAACATGTTCACAGCAGAAATAAACACGTTTACTGCAGAAATAAACATGTTCACAGCAGAAATAAACACGTTTACTGCAGAAATAAACATGTTCACAGCAGAAATAAACACGTTTACTGCAGAAATAAACATGTTCACAGCAGAAATAAACAGGTTTACTGCAGAAATAAACACATTTACTGCAGAAATAAAGATGTTCACAGCAGAAATAAACACATTTACTGCAGAAATAAACATGTTTACTGCAGAAATAAACATGTTCACAGCAGAAATAAACACGTTTACTGCAGAAATAAACATGTTCACAGCAGAAATAAACACATTTACTGCAGAAATAAACATGTTCACAGCAGAAATAAACACGTTTACTGCAGAAATAAACATGTTCACAGCAGAAATAAACACATTTACTGCAGAAATAAACATGTTCACAGCAGAAATAAACACGTTTACTGCAGATATAAACATGTTCACAGCAGAAATAAACACATTTACTGCAGAAATAAACATGTTCACAGCAGAAATAAACACGTTTACTGCAGAAATAAACATGTTCACAGCAGAAATAAACACGTTTACAGCAGCAATAAACATGTTTACGGCCTGTTTCAAACATCATTTTAGGTTTAACAAGTCAAGTTTACCTTCATGTCAACTGTGAGGGGGGTGAATTTTTTTATAATTCATCTGTTTAAATGTTATTTAATCTTGAAATTACACATAATTAGGGGCGTGTCCTTTTGATTGACCGCAGCAAACCGAATGCCAGTTTTAGCCGTGGAGGCTAACAGTTAGCTTCCTGCTAGCTCCCAGGATGGTCAGCCTGTAGCAGTTGCACAACGGTGGTTTTTAGCTGGTTAGGAGTGATTTCTAAATATTCTGATGAAGGATTTGGGCAGATTAGAAATATCTGTTTCATCTCTTCTGTTATAATCAAACATGGCCGGTGGAAAAATTTGTGCAAGTTCTTCTTGTGTGTGGAGAGGAGGGTGTCCCAGCCGGGGGAGTAAGTAAGTTGCCTGTTTGCATTAAATGCTGAGAACTAAAGACGTTTCTGTCCGTTTCCCAAACGTAGCATAAATGATGGAGACAAATGAAGTGATTTTCCCTCAGTGGAACGACGGTGACTGTTTCTACAGGATTGCAACATTTTGCGTGGCCTTTGTCTCCTCTGTGTCCAC
Source organism: Atherinomorus stipes (assembly GCA_023101725.1). Classification (NCBI taxonomy): domain Eukaryota; kingdom Metazoa; phylum Chordata; class Actinopteri; order Atheriniformes; family Atherinidae; genus Atherinomorus; species Atherinomorus stipes. The sequence goes on from JALJCO010009927.1 coordinate 167,596, forward strand.
GCTTACATCATTCATGTCTGAATGTATTTTCTGTTCTCAGGCAGCCGCGCGTTTAAACGCTCCCATTCTTTATCTCTGAGTAACACTCCGCTCCGCTCAGATCCGCGCTCGGAGTTGTGGCGTCAGTCCGTCCTGCTCGCAGTCCATTTGAAGTTGTCCCGTTCATGATGGAGAGCTGTGCACAGCCAGCACATTCTTCCTGTGTCATTGATTGAGCGTTGCAGTGAATTAGGCTGTTGGCTGCCTGCTTCCTGGGGGCTCTGGGGAGAAAGTTAACTGTGCAGCACTCAGGCTGCAGGGGCGAGAGTTAGCTCAGAGAATAAGAAACACCGCTTTCTGTGGCTCCTCTAAGTTGTTTTCTTGTGACAGATAACTTGTTAGTTGCAGAGTAAGAGAGCTTGAGTGATTCATATGAAGACGAGCCGGGTCGTGTTTTGCACGTGATGTTTTCTTCTTGCTTCAGTAATGAAATTCTCTGTGTCTGAGTCATCTGGAATCTGGTGAACTTTGTTCCTTTTTGTTCCATTATTTGTCTTTTGTGCCGTCTCCATCGGTGAGGAATGTGCCTCATTGTCACCAAGAGCTACTCAGGGTTTCTCCTCTTTCCTCAAGTCAAATCATTAAGCAGTTCAATCTGCCTACGCGGGGTAATTAGAGCAGGTACCCAGGGGTTGAATGTTAGACTCCAGTCCACCGTAGCCGATACATCAGGCAGGGTTTTCTACAGGATCCAGTTGTGGAACAAAAGTGGAAACTATTGGATCAGAGGGAAATTATTCTGCAGAGCCAGTGTGTGAAAAACGAAGTACACCCCATGAAAGCTTGTAGATCTGCCTTTATGAGCAATAATGTTTTCTGTGTCACGTTATCAGCTGCGTTTTGTTTCACTCTTCTTCTGGGATTCATTTATTCTAATCAGGGTAAGGTCTGGACTTTGGATCGCTTTGATTCTTTTCTTTTTCGGTCTTTCTGATCTGTGTTTTGGATCATTTTCCTGTTTCGTGACCTGATTTCGGTCGAGCTTTCTTCAGAATCCTTCAGAAAACAGAGTTGAAGCTCGGTGGCTGTGAGGTGTCCAGGCAGTGCCGGCGCCAGGACGTCATGGCAGGTCGGCCGGTGGGCGGGCCTCAGTCATAAGTGATTTTTTTTTTAATTTGGAAGGGGGGAATTCCAGTTAGATTATTCAATATTAGACCAACATTGAAGCAGATAAGAATACAATTAAAAATAGGTATTTTCCTCTGCCTCTGAATAGAAAGAAAACTTTTGCCAACTTAGAATCCGGAAGATATCGGCAGTAACCCAGTAAATTTAATGGAAAACAGAACATTTCATTTAAGAATGTTTCATATAACCTCCAGACAGAAACTACCTCTGTTCTAACAGAGGTAGACGGGTATTCACCACGTTAATACAGGAAACATAGCAGCGTTACTACGGTAACAAGAAGGTAAATACAATGAAACTATCACCAAAATACTATGTATTTACACTGTAGGTATGAGTAGATTATAGTGTGCTACTGTTACCACTAGTAATAAGATGGTAAGTACAATGAAATCATGGCCAAAATGTTAGGTATTTACCTGGTAACTATGTGGTAAATTATAGTGTGGCATTGGGTTATAAGCTATTAATAAGCAGGTAGTTACAGTCCCCTAATTACTAGCTATTTACCCAGTAAATATATCAGGGTTCTTACAGGGTCTTAAAAACTCTAAAAATATCTTAAATTCTGAACCTAAAATTTAAGGTCTTATAAGGCCTTAAAAAGGGCCATTTCTTCATGCAAGGTCTTAAATTTGATCTGGACAAATCTTAATTTGTCACTTTTGTTCATCCCTTTTGACCACATAGAAAATGCTGAATTATATAACAGAAGCTGATTCTGTCTGTCTTTCTGAAAAGTTTAGATATCTATGAGAGATATTTTAAATTTAGTTTCTTTAAAAAAAAAAGAAACAAAATTAAATGCTATTTTCTTGAGTAGCGCTTGAGTTAACAATATTAATATCTGTGTCTATTATTTGATTCAGTTGTTCACTAAAATCCATTTTTTTTAAAGTTACTTTTTGAGGCAATTATTTATTCTATTTTATTTATTTATTTATTTATTTATTTGTTTGTTTTTTGCGATCAATCGAGATAGATTTTTTTTAATCAAGTCGTTTTTCACCCGTTTTTTGAATTTCTGGGATTTTCTAATGATGCATCATGTTGGTCTTAAATATGATTAAAAATTCTTTAAAAGCTCATAAATTTGACTGACTGAAACCTGCAAGAACCCTGATATATGTAACAAAAATGTGTAGCTAGGTAATAAACACTGTAATAAAAAGGTAAGTAAATTAAAACATGGTCTGAATTCTGGGTGTTTCCCAGTAAATTATAAAGTGTTATTGTAAAAACTACTGGAAACAAGTGGCTAGATACAAAAAAAATGGCTGAAATAGTGAGTATTTATCAGATAAATCATCTTCTGGTTTTGGGGTTATTCCCACTGTAAACACAGAGAAAATGTACCATGTAGGTTATACAGTTGTGTGAAAAAGTTTTTGCCCCCCTTCTGATTTTTTTTTTTTTTTTTTTTTTTTTTTTTTGCATGTTTGTCACACTTATATGTTTCAGGTCATCAAACAACTCTAAGTACTGTATTAGACAAAGATAACACTTATAAACACAAAATGCAGTTTTAAATGAAGATTTTTATTAGTAAGGGAGGGGGGATCCAAACCTACATGGTCCTGTGTGAAAAAGTTAAAAAATAAATAAACTATAGTTTATCACATCTATGGAAAGCTGAGTTCAATTTCTCTAGCCACACCCAGGCCTGATTACTGCCACACCTGTTCTCAATCAAGAAATCACTTAAATAGGACCTGCCTGATGAAGTTAAGTAGACCAAAGGATCCTCAAAAGTTAGACATCATGCTGCGATCCAAAGTAATTGAGATCTATCGGTCTGGAAAAGGTTCCAAAGCCATTTCTAAAGCTTTGGGACTCCAGAGAACCACAGTGAGAACCATTATCCACAAATGGTGAAAACATGGAACAGTGGTGAACCTTTCCAGGAGTGGCCGACCAAACAAAATGACCCCAAGAGCACAGCGATGACTCATCCAAGAGCTCACAAAAGACCCCAGAACAACATCCAAAAAACTGCAGGCCTCACTTGCCTCAATTGGGCAAAAATGACCTGCATGGCAGAGTTCCAAGACCAAAACCACTGCTGAGCAAATCCCCAAGACTTTTGGGAAAATACTCTGTGGACTGACGAGACAAAAGTTGAACTTTTTGGAAGGTGTAGGTCCCATTACATCTGGTGTAAAAGTAACACGGCCTTTCAGAAAAGGAACATCATACCGACAGTATAATATGGTGGTTTTAGTGTGATGGTCTGGGGCTGTTTAGCTGCTTCAGGATCTGGAAGACTTGCTGTGGTAAATGGAACCACGAATTCTGCTGTCTACCAAAAAATCCTGAAGGAGAATGTCCGGCCATCTGTTGGTGACCTCAAGCTGAAGCGCACTTGGGTTCTGCAGCAGAACAATGATCCAGAACACACCAGCAAGTCCACCTCTGAATGGCTTAAGAACACCAACATGAAGACTTTGGAGTGGCCTAGTCAAAGTCCCCACCTGAATCCCATTGAGATGCTGTGGCATGACCTTAAAAAGGCGGTTCATGCTGGAAAAGCCTCCAATGTTTTTTATTTTATTAAACCTTTCCTTATCCAGGAAGAGTCCCGTTGAGATTAAAAACTGTTTTTTACAAGGGAGTCCTGGCCAAGAGGCAGCAATGATAAATTACATGACATTTTAAAAGACATACAATAAAAATAATTAAAAACAGTTACAGTTTAAGGTGGCAGTTTCAAGTGCTCCTAGTATAGACCTAAAATCATTCAAAGAAATAAGTTCAGGTAATTTCCAGTCTTATTGCAAACAGCTCCATGCAGAAGGATCAGCGCAAGCAAAAGCCCTTTTTCCCAGTTCTGTACGGGAAAATGGAACAGAGAGCAGCAGGTGATCATTTGATTGCAAAGAGTAAGATCCAATACTTCTCTGTGTGATTAAGCTACAAATGTACGATGGCAACAGACCAAGCATAGCCTTAAAGATAAAAATGTACCAATGGCCCAACCTTCTAACAGACAAAGATGGCCATCCCACTGTGGAATATAGCTCACAATGATGGGACAAAGATTTGCAGTCAGTAATAAATCTCAAAGAAGCATGATAAACAGTGTCAATCTTATGAAGACATTGAGCTGAAGCATTCATATACACCAAGTCCCCATAATCTAAGACGGATAAAAATGCTGCGGTGAGACGCCGCTTCTTTGCCTCAAAAGAAAAACAAAATTTATTTAGAAAGAAAAAGGACAACTTGAGTTTTAGTTTCTTCACCAGATTATCAATATGAGGCTTGAAAGTGAGACTCATCAAGCCAGATACCGAGATTTTTGTAGGAAAGAACCAGTTCTCCAATGTGGCTGAATTACAACAATTCTGCAAAGATGAGTGGAACAAAATTCCTCCACAGCGCTGTAGAAGACTCACTGCCATTTTTCTTGTGTTTTTACTGTTTTAGCTTCCTGTTTTTAATGTTTTATCTGCCTGTACAGTGTCCTTGGGTTTTTTGAAAAGGCACTTTTAAAAAAAAAGTATTATTATTATTATTTTTATAATTATTATTGTTATTATTATTATTATTACAAACGCTTGATTGCAGTTGTTGCTGCTAAGGGTGGAACAACCAGTTATTAGGTTTAGGGGGCAGTCACTTTCACACAGGGCCATGTGGGTTTGGATTTTTTTTTCCCCCTTAAAAATGAAAATATTCATTTAAAAACTACATTTTTCCATTTACTTGTGCTATCTTTGTCTTATATTTAAATTTGTTTGTTGATCTGAAACATTTGAGTGTGACAAACATGCAAAAAAGTAAGAAATCAGGCAAACACTTTCACAGAACTGTATATTACTATGTAATGGATTAAGTGTCACTGATTACCACGTGGTTGCTACTTACAGCCGTGGTTCCTATGGAAGCAGTGATGGTCGGCTGTTGTCTCACACAGCTTCTGCCTCTTGGTTTAGTTTGTTAAACAGTATAATACACTGCCCGGCCAAAAAAAAAGCCGCCAACAAAAAAAAGGTCAAACATTTAACATTTCGTTGGACGGCCTTCAGCTTTGATTGCCAGGTTTGGTTTCCAGAAGCTTCTGCAATGTCACCAGATTTATTTGCATCCTGTTGCATCAATTTTTCACCAAGATCTTGATGATGATTGTAGAGTCTGACCACAGCACATCCCAAAGATTCTCAATGGGGTTCAGGTCTGGACTCTGTGGGGGCCAATCCATGTGTGAAAATGATGTCTGATGATGCCTGAACCATCTTTCACAATCTGAGCCCCATAAATTCTGGCACGGTCATCTTGGAATATGGCCGTGCCATCAGGAAGGAAACATCCATTGATGGGATAACCTGCTCATTCAGTATATTCAGGTATCAGCTGACCTCATTATCTGAGCTCATACTGTTGCTGAACCTGGACCTGAGCAACTGCAGCAACCCCAGATCATCACACTGCCCCCACAGGCTCATACAGTAGCACTAGGCATGATGCTGCATCACTTCATCTGCCTTTCCGGCCACATTTCTTCCTGGAAGACGATGGTCCACTATCCTTCCAGTTTTTCATAATGCGTTGGACTGTTCTGAACCCAGTTTTAGTAGTTTCTGCATCTCCTTAGATGTTTTCACCTCTTGATGCCAATGATTTGACCCTTCTCAGACAGACTAACATCTTTTCCACGACCACGGATGTGTCTTTCCACATGGTTGTTTAGGAAAATGAGAAGCAACTCATTGCACCAGTTGGGGTGAAATAACTTGTTGCCAGCTGAAAGATAATCGCCCATGCAGTAATTATCCAATAGGAGGCTCGTACCCATTTGCTTAGTTAAATCCAGGTAGCGACTTTTTTTTTTGGCCAGGCAGTGTATTTCCTATCTTGTTTACCTGAGGATGTACTGTATTTTAAAGACCTGATAAGGACCAGATTTATATGTCCTTATGCATAAAATGCAAACAAAAAGACTTTTCTTTCACAGTTCTATACAGCCAACAGACGTCATCATAGTTTGTGTTCATAACTGTACTGACTTGCAATCAATGTGGAGAGAAAGATAATCAATACGCTGGAGATCATTTGTCTTCTGTTCATGTTTTTGCCGTTTCATACTGCAGAGAAAGCAGCACATGTTCCCATTCTGCCGCTTTAATCAGAACACAGTCTAGAAGATGTCAGCCGGGCTGCCACGCTGCTGTCAGCTCCCACCGCACCTCCTTTCTCTTTATTCTGTCGTGCAGTCTAGTTTCCTGGCCTCCCTAGTTGTAAAAAAGGAAGAGGTGATGTATCATCCCTCCATCAGCTTTCATTCAAGGGTCCCACGAGGAGTGGATTTATCTGTGGAAGAGAGTGAAGGTGCAATCAGGCTTAATCTCATTGCACAGCTGTTAAGTAAACCAAGGAGAAGGACACTTCAGGTCCAAGAGGAGCTCCAAGTTGTCAGTGAAGTGTTAAAAAGTCAAAAGAAACTTGCGGAGACCTTCATGTTCGTGTAGAGAATTTCGGATCTATTCACCCTCTTAAATAACACTTCTTAAGCTGCTAAATTATCCTTTAAGTATTATGTAATGTACTTATAATAATGGAAACTGTATGTATTCACCTTTGCTTTGAAGCACAATGTTATAATCTTGTGCTAAAAATCAAGATTACAGCCTGAAATTTTAAAAAAATTGGCAAATAAAACCAGAATGCAATGATTTACAACCCTCATGTAGTTCCAGAAGAACATGAGAAAAGATCAGATTAAAAACTGAGACATGTCACGTTTTCATGGAAAATGTCAGCTCCTTTTGAATCCAATGGCAGCAACACATCTCTGAAAAGTTGAAAGGGGAACAATGAAAGGCTGGAAAAGTAACCAGTACCAAACTGGAGGGGCAATTAATCAGGTTAAATGGCAACAGGTCACGAAGAGCCTGTCTCAAACCGGGCACTTGCCCAAGTAAACTGGAATTCAGTGCGTGGTGCGCACTGTGTAATCGTCTGTAGTACACACTATTGTCACTAAATGCTGACCCAAACGGAGCACTGCACAGGAAATGATGGACTAGCATTGCCCGCCAACCTGAGCTAACTCTACTGAGTCGGTATAACCGCGGCCTCAAACACATGACCAGATCAAAACTGTCATCAGGGAGGGAACAGCTTGGTAGCCACATATACATTAGTAATTATGTCTAAATCATTTCATAAATGTTACTTAAATCCAGTACAACACTGCCTCCGATGCAGCAGGGGTCGCCACCGCTTCGTTCACCGCCATTATTCAGCTCTGAAAGCAGTTTGAAAGTCCCGCCTCTTCCTCTACGTCAGCAAGATGGCATCTGTTTAGTGCGAGTAGTGTGCTTCGTTTTGCACTTCATTTTTGGCCGTTATTAGGGCAACATCCTGGTACTTTCAGTGCACTGAATTTTCGCTTAAATGACACCATGTGTGCACTACACACTCAAAGCAAGGTTTAAAGTGCTCAAGTGCACGGTTTGGGACAGACCCTCAGAGAGCCGGGTATGAAAGGAGCATCTCAAAGACGCGGAGTCTAGGTGTGGTGAAATCGTAGCATTTTAAGACAATGAGAGCTTCTGACACAATCGCATAAGACACCATGTGTTGGGATACAGCTGGCTGTGGATGTGTACTGCAGCTGAGGGAAGCGCTGCTGGGAGCTGATTTATCTATGACTCAGGGCCGACGTGTTACTACATGATGGTAAACATCACCCTGGAACTACTTTTTACAGATGTATTACTACACGATGGTAAACGTCACCCTGGAACTACTTTTTACAGACGTGTAAATACACAATGGTAAACATCACCCTGGAACTACTTTTTACAGACGTGTAAATACACCATGGTAAACATCACCCTGGAACTACTTTTTACGGACGTGTAAATACACCATGGTAAACATCACCCTGGAGCTACTTTTTACAGACGTGTAAATACACCATGGTAAACATCACCCTGGAACTACTTTTTACAGATGTGTTACTACACGATGGTAAACGTCACCCTGGAACTACTTTTTACAGATGTATTACTACACGATGGTAAACGTCACCCTGGAGCTACTTTTTACAGACGTGTAAATACACGATAGTGTACATCACCCTGGAACTACTTTATACAGACGTGTTACTACACCATGGTAAACATCACCCTGGAACTACTTTATACAGACGTGTTACTACACCATGGTAAACATCACCCTGGAACTACTTTTTACAGATGTGTTACTACACGATGGTAAACGTCACCCTGGAACTACTTTTTACAGATGTATTACTACACGATGGTAAACGTCACCCTGGAGCTACTTTTTACAGACGTGTAAATACACGATAGTGTACATCACCCTGGAACTACTTTATACAGACGTGTTACTACACCATGGTAAACATCACCCTGGAACTACTTTATACAGACGTGATACTACATGATGGTAAACATCACCCTGGAACTACTTTTTACAGACGTGTCACGACATGATGGTAAACATCACCCTGGAACTACTTTTTACAGACGTGTTACTACACCATGGTAAACATCACCCTGGAACTACTTTTTACAGACGTGTCACGACATGATGGTAAACATCACCCTGGAACTACTTTTTACAGACGTGTTACTACACCATGGTAAACATCACCCTGGAACTACTTTTTACAGACGTGTAAATACACAATGGTAAACATCACCCTGGAACTACTTTTTACAGATGTATTACTACACGATGGTAAACGTCACCCTGGAACTACTTTTTACAGATGTATTACTACACGATGGTAAACGTCACCCTGGAACTACTTTTTACAGACGTGTAAATACACAATGGTAAACATCACCCTGGAACTACTTTTTACAGACGTGTTACTACACCATGGTGAACGTCACCCTGGAACTACTTTTTACAGATGTATTACTACACGATGGTAAACGTCACCCTGGAACTACTTTTTACAGACGTGTAAATACACCATGGTAAACATCACGCTGGAACTACTTTTTACAGACGTGTAAATACACGATAGTGTACATCACCCTGGAACTACTTTTTACAGATGTATTACTACACGATGGTAAACGTCACCCTGGAACTACTTTTTACAGACGTGTAAATACACCATGGTAAACATCACGCTGGAACTACTTTTTACAGACGTGTAAATACACGATAGTGTACATCACCCTGGAACTACTTTTTACAGATGTATTACTACACGATGGTAAACGTCACCCTGGAACTACTTTTTACAGACGTGTAAATACACCATGGTAAACATCACGCTGGAACTACTTTTTACAGACGTGTAAATACACGATAGTGTACATCACCCTGGAACTACTTTTTACAGACGTGTAAGTACACGATAGTGTACATCAACCCGGAACTACTTTTTACAGACGTGTAAATACACGATGGTAAACATCACGCTGGAACTACTTTTTACAGACGTGTTGCTGTCATTGCATTCTGTTTTCTTACTTTCCCATTCTAGATATTTTTTTTTTAACTAGGGTTGGACTTGAGTTCGGTACATCTATTTGTACACGATTTCAGTAAATAAACTCATTATGAGCATTTGTAACGACTGTTGCACCACAACGAATATATCACAGAGCATAGAAGAAGAGCTTTACAGCCGACTTCCCAAACATGCAACTGAACAGATGTAACTGAAATTGAACCTTTTGGCATCGACATAATCACATTTTCTCCTAAATATTGTCCATAAAACCAATTAAAATTAAGCAAATGTGGCATCAAATGAACACTAATCAGAACAGACTTTAAATTAGTCAAGCTCGGCGGCCAACAAAACCGTAAACAAAGTCATTAACATTCTCGTGCAGAGGACGCAGCGGAGGCGATCCACAGCGATGACGAGTTGCAGCGTCTGGATGAACACAATCAGCTTCAGCAAACTGAGTTCCCAGAGGTGAACGTCATGCATCTTTTATCATAAGATTCATTAGCGCGCTGATAAGTCGATGATGAGCAGGAAATGAGGAATGAGAGAAGCTGAAAGCAGCCTCTTGGGATGTTTGGATTCTGGTGACGGTGACCTGTAACAGTAAAAACCCGTCTCCAGTTCAGACTCTGAACTTGTTTATATGAAATGGGAAATAATTAGTCAAATTCTGCTGATTAAACACAGATTTTTCTCCGTAAGGGATTTTTTCTGTATGTCAAACATCTACTGACATGAGTACGAGTAAATAATGTGATGTTTCTGGTCAGAACGGCAGGTTTTCTGTACGTCTTTGCAGCAGTGGTGACAGACAGACGAAGATTCTTCCTGCTGCAGGACATGATTAATTAAAATCAGACAGATGTTTAGAAAACTTCCCTCATGACGTGTTGATTGTGTTTCTGTACAGTTGTTGTCCTTCGATTTACCAGCAGAGATGCTCGTCTCCACAGTGTGAGGTTGCAGCTTTAATCAAAGTTTGGAGGAGGGGGTGGAAGGATCTGGAACTTCTGGGGTCTCATAATTCACAGCTGGGAGGACTTAGGAGCTCCAGATGGAACTGACGAAGAGAAACAGATTAATGACGTGAAGAAGGACAAGAAAGAGTTGAGATGGGCTGAAAGTTGAAGACGAGGATGGATGAACAGATGAATAATAGAAGGGGAAGATGGATGGATGAATGAGAGTGGAAGGAAAGGATGGATGAACAGGTAGCAGAGGGAGGGAGGGATAGGTGAATTGATGACCAGATGAATGAGGAAAAGAAAAGGTGGTTGGATGGATGGATGGATGGATGGATGGATGGATGGATGGATGGATGGATGGATGGATGGATGGATGGATGGATGGATGGATGAGGGGAGATTCATGGATGGATGCATGGGGAGGATGAGGATGGATGGATGGATGGATGGATGGATGGATGGATGGATGGATGGATGGATGAGGGAAGATTCATGGATGGATGATGAATGAAGGGGTGGATGGATGGATGGACGGATGAGAATGGATGGATGGATGAATGAAGCGGTGGATTGATGGATGGGCGGATGGATGGAGGATAATGGAAAGGAAGAATGTATGAATGGAAGAAAGGAAAGGTGGTTGGATGGATAGATAGATAAGGGAGGAAGGATGGATGAAGATAGAAAGGAAGGATGAACAAATGGAAAAGGAACATAAGGATAGGTGAATGAACGGATGAGGAAAAGGAAGGGTGGTTGGATGGAATGGATGGATGGATGGATGGATGGATGGATGGATGGATGATGGAAGATTCATGGATGGACGGATGAGGATGGATGGATAGGGGAGGATGAGGATGGTCAATGAATGCATGGATGGATGGATGATAATGGAAAGGAAGAATGTATGAATGGAAGAAAGGAAAGGGAAGGATGGATGGATAGATAAGGGAGGAAGGATGAAGGGATGGATGGATAGGTGGATGGGGAGGATGAGGATGGATGGATGGATGGATGAGTGAAGATTCATGGATGGATGGATGGATGAATGTGGATAGATGGACAGATGAAGATGGATGGAGGGATGGATGGATGAGGAAAGATTCGTGGATGGATGGATGCATGGATAGATGGATGAAGGAAGATTCATGGATGGATGGATGGACAGATGAGGATGGATGGATGGATGGATGGATGGATGAGAAAAGATTCATAGATGGATGGATGGATGGATGGATGGATGGATGAGGGAAGATTCATGGATGGACGGATGAGGATGGATGCATGGATGGATCGATGGGTGGGTGGATGCATGGATGGATGGATGATAATGGAAAGGAGGAATATGTGGATGGAAGAAAGGAAAGGAAAGGGTGGATGGATAGATAAGGGAGGAAGGATGAAGGGATGGATGGATAGGTGGATGGGGGAGGATGAGGATGGATGGATGGAAGAGGGAAGATTCATGGATGGATGGATGGATCCCATTTCCTGATGATTTAAATTCTTCAATGTAGATTCAGTAAGAAGCAGAAATACACAAGAAATCAAAGTTTCCGTTGAAAATTCAGTTTTATTTTCATGCCCATGTGAACATATGTGGTATTAACTCACATTTTCAATCGTGAAACATCTAAAAGATGAAAACTCGTTGCCGTGTTGCTGTATGATCTAATGCAGCCTCTGTCCATCCAAGGTAAATAACGCACACAGCGCCCCCCAGGGGCCAGGAGGTGAGTCGACTTTGCTCAGTCATATTGAACTGGGCAGGGAAATATCGCATTGCATCAATTAATCGATATTTTTACCCACTCCTGCTTCCCGCTCAGGTCTTTCTGTGGTGGAAACATTCTGCATTTGTTATAAACTGACTGTGTGAAGCAGGTTTCCATGTGTTTATCCTGCAGCTCCTGCATGTGGGAAACGTCCCAGCATGTAACACACACATCAGTCTTTTCCATCAGCGTTACGTCTCTTCTTCGTGTGTTTTCTTGTGACAGATTTAAGCACGCATGAGGCTAATTGTAGCCTCTGATGAGAGTTGCTGTGCTGACTCAGCTGTTTGTATCGTTTCAGATAAATCATGGATGCACACCCCGGAGGCGCTGGCCAAGCACTACATAGCCTACAATGCCAAGGTAGGGATCCCCAGCAGCTTCGTTAGCTCAGCGTGTGACAGATAAACGCGGGAAATGATGGCAGGTTTCTGCTAATCACAACCCCCCCCATCCTGATCCAAGCAGCTGCAGACATGTTGTTGGGGGTTTATGGGGTCAACGCTGATACAGTTCCCCCATATTAACCTTCATTTTAGTGATAATGTGGATATTTGATGGAGGTAGCACCCACGTTTTTTTGCACATCCAAACAGAAAAGCTTATAACAGAGGAATTTTGTGGCCAAATTGCTCGGATGAGACATCATTTGAAAGCTGCCACCTTCTAGTTTCTGAAAATATAACTGAGAAGAGTGTGACTAAAACACAGCCTAAACTGCATCACTTCAAATATGGCTCAAAGTTAGTTTTTTCTGTTCGTAAATAATATTTCATTTTTTAATATTACTAACAGGGACATGCTTGATAACACGCATGGCTTATTATATTAAATTTATTCTACATCATGTCAATCACAACTGCAAGAAATTTCAGACCATTTCCATTTATTATTACTTTTGTCAATTTAATCTTATTTCAGTAACAGCTGATTTTTTTCCTTCTTTAATTGGAGCTTATGAATAATTCTTAGGACGACTGCACGCAGGGCTGTAACACAGCTGTAGTTCATCCTAACTGGCCGTGTTTGGGCTCATTAGAAAGCTAATTTCATTGGCCAACAAAATCACCAGGTTATGTTCGGCGAAAGTATAGACGAAAGTGACCAATGAGGCCTCACTGATGCAAATCCATCTGCGTCACATGCCATTACAAGGGAGTGCTTGTTTCTTTGTAAGAGTGCATCCACAGTCAGATCTAAACATAAATTAATGGGAACACTTCGGTTTTGTCGGCAGGAAGGTGAAGAAAACAAGCTTCCCTCCAACTTCCCCTCTGTTTGAGGAAGACGCAGGTACAAAACATAAATTGGAGAATTAGTTTTGGCAAATAAGATGTTTGGAAGATGAAAACTGGAGTTTATGTAGCTATTTTCCCAATATGGGATATTTTTATGGACAATATGCTGGATTACTTTTAATCAGAGGACCCTTACAAACAGAAGATTGGACTTATAATATGGCTTCAGGACCACTTCAAAGTAGGGGTGGGTACTGGCAAAGACTTTACGATACAATTCATATCATGATACATGGGTCACAATACTATACAACATTGTGATATTGTGACATGGCGATATATCGCTATATATTGGGATATATTGTGATATTCTAGGCACCTACAACATGGCTTTAGCACCACTTCAAAGTAGGGGTGGGTATTGGCAAAGACTTTATGACACAATATGTGTCAAGATACTTGGGTCACGGTACAATGAAATATTGCAATATTGTGGCACAGCAATATTGTGATATATCGCGATATATTGCAATATTCTAGGGACTTATAATATGGCTTCAGGACCACTACAAAGTAGGGGTGGGTATTGGCAAAGACTTTATGATACGATACGTGTCACAATATTGGTTCGCAATACAATACGATATTGTGATATGTGACACAGCAATATGTTGTGATATATTGCGATATATCGCATTATATTGCAATATTCTAGGCACTTACAATACGGCTTTTAGTACCACTTCAAAGTAGGGGTGGGTATTGGCAAAGATTTCACAGTACGATACATATTAAGATACTTTGGTCACGATACCATACAATATTGCGATATTGTGAAATTGCGATGTATTGCAATATGTTGCCATATTCTAGGCAATTCTCGAAAAATTTAAAATGCAGCTTGAAATAGAAGTTGTACCTGTGTACAAACATCAGATGACTGACACAACAAAATGAGTCAAAATCAATATTTCCGTGTATCAATATTTTGTCCCCCCTCCACTTTAGAGGTAGGATGATGCAGTTGCTTTGCAATATTTATCATGCTGCCATATTTTTATTAATTATGCTCTGGTGCTCGTTGTGTTCATAAAATGAATTTATTGGTTGAATTGTGTTGAATCTAAGCTTTCTAACCATGTATAACAGGTCCACAGCGGCCAAAGTTTAGCCGTGGTTATTTTTATGCGCACTGTTGTGTAAATTGGAAATACACACAACAGGGCGCCGCCGCTCAGGTGGGCTTCAAGGTGGCAAACATGAACACGTTCAAAGCTAGAGCTGTCAGAAACATCCTGTCGCCGCATTAATCATCCCGAGCAGCTGTTTCCTGGTGTCACGCTGGAAAAGTTCCCCATCAAAGTTTACTCCTTTATTTACCTGTTTTAATGAGAGCATGGGGGTGTTCCTGCAGTGCTCATGCATGAAAAGCGCTCTGTGTTGTCTGGAGTCCTGCTTTTACACAACACCGAATGCTCCTTTCAGACCCCAGATCGGGGGTCTGAGAGGAGACCGTCTCTCCCTGTCAGCACTTCCTCGTCTGCTTCGGTTTGACAAAGATTTTCTTCCCTCTTGTGAGGCGAAGATTGTCTCCCTGCATCCCGAGCTTCAGAAACACTGCTGGAGCGGAGGTGGAACCCCCCCCCCCCCCCCCCCACCTCCCCCAGATGCCTTTTGTGTCAGCGGCACAAAGGGGGGGGCGAACTGGCAGGAGACACCTTTTTAAAATCAAAGCAGATCATCAGCTTCCACTGATGAGCTCCCTGTCTGGTAGAATTTGCTGAGATCTGAGTGGAAGCTGTCTCTGCTGAAGGAGTTGGAGGCGGTTGGACAGCCACAGTAATTAGGATGTACTTTTCTCCGGTTTGAGGATTGTTGGAGAATAAACTGGGTTCATGGCTGCAGCTGGGAGATCTTTCTCTCCACTACGAAAGAAGGGAGCTCTCTCCTTTTTCATGCATGGATTCTTCATAGACGTCAGATCTTGTGAATCTTCAGTCATGTGGACGTGATGGAGCCTCAGATCTGCTCCTGTTTGATTTCTGCTGTGAAAAATCCCTTTTCTTTTATTCCAAGTTGTGCTGAACAAGAAATCAGGTCTGCAGCTGCTAATAGAGTCGTATGTTTTGTTTTATACAGGAATTTGGGGGGGGGGGGGGGGGGGGGGGGGGGAATATGATCCACGGTTGGGCAGCATTTTTAAATCTTTTTATTATTATTTTAAAGGGGTAGTGCTCCTTAAAATGTGTAGTTTGAGCTGTAAAAAACAGTTTCACATCATTGTTATGAAACCCACTTGAAGGGAAAGTTTGTTTTTTTCCATCCTGGATTTATTTTCTAGCATATAATCTGTTGATTGAAAAAAAATTTACTTCCCCTTTAAACTGTTGTTAACCCCTTTACGGGATGCCCCCGTATGCCAAAAACGCCTAAAAAATGCATACCCAAATTAAATTAGCTGCTGCTCTTGAACCCTTTGGAGTATATGCAAAAGCTTGGCCTCTCTGTATCAATCAATCAATCAATCAATCAATCAATCAATCAATATTTATTTCGTTCATGGATATGCATTCCATTAACATTCAATATTTGGAAAAACAAAACTAAATTTACATGCCCATGCTCAAAAAGGAGCAGGATGAAGAAAATCTTATATTTCCTGCCCCCTTTTGACAACAAATAATCTTACTAATCACACACACAACTAGCTATGATATCCTAACAGACCAGCCAGTCACAATATCTCCAAAATAACACAAAGAAATACAAAATGAGTGAACAAACGAATGGATACAAAACCAAATGCAAGATCTCCACAGCTGAGAAATGCAAGCAAACAAAACAAACGAAACTGTATATCTAACAAAGTTATTTAAAACTATTACGAGGGAAAAAGATAATTATATCACAAGCTACAAAACAATATGAAACAGGATTACATTTGTGACTGTTTATATAATCTTATAGGGGATTATCACGCTTACCAGAAGTTCCCGGAATTTGGCACTTCCTCTTCAGGGCCATGTTAACGACAGCCGTTCCTGCTCTTTTATACTGTTTAAATCAGATAAACTCCAAACATACTTAAGTTTTCATTCTAGACTGAAGTGATACTAAGGAAGAAGTGGATCAAAGTGATCGATTCGCCGCGGTGAAGGGCCGAACTTTATAATAAAACACACGTTTGTTTGTCGCCGGTGGGGCACAACACCGGCACTTCACAGCATGCTAGCATTAGCCAGCTAGCGTTTACTGACGTGCTTAACATTGTGCGTCTTAAAACACACAAACATCTGAAAATCGGGTCTGTACCCCCCCGTTTCCAGTGGAACAACTGGGGACTGCCAAGAAAGGAGACGCTTTCAGATGCTTGTGTGTTTTCAGCCGCACAAAGCTAGGCACGTCATCAAGCTGGCTAATGCTAACCTGCTAACAATAGTCCGTCAGCTACTACTCTGTTAAACTTTGTAAATCGGATAAACGCCAATGCCAAGTTTTCATTCTAGACTGAAGTGATGCTAAGGAAGAAGTGGATCAAAACGACCGATTCGCCGCGGTGAAGGACCGAACTTTATAATAAAACGACACACGATTGTGCACAGTCTGCACAGTCGTGTTGGCAGGCTAGCATTAGCCAGCTCGATGACATGCCTAACTTTGTGCGGCTGTAAACACACAAGCATCTGAAAGCGTCTCCTTTCCCCAGTCCCCAGTTGTTCCACTGGAAACGGGGGGGTACAGGCCCAGTTTTCAGACGCTTGTATGTTTTCACAAGCGAAAAGTTGGTAATGTCAGCTAACGCGAGCTTGCTAACGCTAGCTGTAGTGTAGTCTGCATCATTGAAGTGCCGACTACAGACATACGTGCAACCTTGTTTTATTTTAAATTTCGGTCCTTCACTCCGACAAATCGCTTTCATCCACTTCTTCCTTAGTGTCTTTTCAGTCGGGAATCCATGAAAACTTAGGTACGGCTGGCGTTGTTTATTAGATGTACACAATGGAGCAGAGCAGCAACATCGGGACTTGGATTGAGCCATTCCTGGCCCGGAAGAGGAAGCTTCAAATGTTTCAACTTCCGGAAACCGGAACGCGGAAGCGTGATAATCCCCTATTGTTCTATTTTTGTATACTTTTTTCAGTTGTACTATGTTTTTACAGTCCTTCAAGTCATTATAAAGGGAGTTCCAAAGTTTGACACCCACAACTGATATGCTCATTTGCTTTAGAGTTGTCCGTACACAGTGCTGCTTGAAATACCCTTTCCTTCTATACCCTTCATTCTCTAAGTTGAGAGCAAACATTCTTTGCAATTTAAATGGCAGTGCCTCACTTTTGGCCGTAAACATAACAATCAATGTCTGTAAATTAACTAGCTCCTGCCATTTCAATAATCCAGAATTAATAAATAATGTGTTAGTATGTTCACGATAATCAACTTTATGAACGATCCTAATAGCTCTCTTTTGTAGAAGATACAATGGCTTTGTGTTGCTCTTATATGTGTTACCCCAAACTTCTGCACAATAACTGATATATGGCAAAATAAGTGCACAATACAGTATTCGCATTGTCTTATAATCCAATAGACACTTTACCTTATTTAGAATAAAAATACTCTTAGACATCTTTTTTCTCGCATAGGCAATATGGGCTTTCCATGTCAGACCATCATCCAATATTACCCCCAAAAAGCGAAGTTCAGAAATCCTTTCAATATTGACTCCATTTATAGACAAAACAACGTCTTCCTTCTTTTTTTTCTTACCAAAAATCATAAACTTTGTTCTTTCAAAATTTAATGAAAACTTATTGGCATCAAACCATCTCTTCAATTCCACCATTTCCTGTTCAACAGTATTTCTCAAAGCTTCTAAGTCATGTCCAGAGCAGTAAAAGTTTGTGTCGTTCGCGAATAATACACATTTCAATAACTTAGATACATCACATACATCATTTATATATAAAATAAATAATTTAGGTCCGACCACAGAACCCTGTGGAATTCCACATTCAATCCGCATGTACTCAGATGTATTGCCACCAAAGTCCACAAACTGTTCTCTGTTGGTCAAATAGCTTTTTAACCAATCTAAAGGTATTCCTCTTATACCAAATGAATATAACTTTGAGAATAAAATGGAATGGTCTATTGTGTCGAATGCCTTTTTAAGGTCAATAAACACCCCCATGGTATATTTCTTACTGTCAATCGATGTCGCTATGTCTTCTATTATATTCATTACAGCTAAAGCAGTGGATCTATTGGAGTGAAAGCCAAACTGGCTTTCACTCAGCAACCTATTTTTTTCAATGAATCTGTCTAATTTTTCCACAAATATTTTTTCAAATATTTTTGGGAATTGTGACAGTAATGACACAGGTCTACAATTAGTAAATCTATGTTTATCTCCGGCTTTAAGGAGTGGCATAACCTTTGCTATTTTCATTTTATTTGGGAAAGTCCCTGTATCAAAGGAAAGACTAATAATATGACAGAGAAGTTTAATGATACAGTCTATCGTCCTTTTCACAATCACCATATCTAACCCATCACTATCTATTGATGTCTTATTTTTCAGTTTTGCTACCATAACAACAATTTCATTTTCACTAACATTACCGAGAAACATGGATTGAAGCACTCCACTCCCCCCTCTTCTTTCCCTCTGTACTTTCCCGTCTTTATGTTCTTCAATAGTCTTTGCCAAATTGGGTCCAACATTTACAAAGAAAGAATTAAATTCATTAGCTACGTCAGTCATATTTTTTGCAGTTTTATTTGACTCATTTATAAAATAACTTGGTGGGTTTTCAGGCCCACAAGTTTTCCCAATAACCTTGTACAAAATTTTCCAAGATTCTTTAATGTTATTTTTATTTTTCTCCAATATTTTATTATAATATTCCTTCTTAGCTTGTCTCATTATTGTTGTTAACTTATTCTTATAAACCTTATATTTTATTTCTGCAGCCTTTGTTTTTATTTTTATGAAGTCTCTGTAAAATCCGTTTTTCTTTTTGCAAGCATTTTGTAAACCCTTGGTGATCCAGGGCTTTCCCTTTTTGCTATCCCTTTGCTTCCATTGCACCTTTGGACAGTGCATTTCATACAATGATAAATATCTATTAAGAAAAGCCTCATATGCAGCATTTACCTCTCCCACATACACCTCCTTCCAGTCTCCTTCAATTAAATCCTTCCTAAAGATAACACTCTGAATTTTCACTTTGAGCTTTCAAATTCATTGTAACTTGAACTAGCATGTAGTTACTAAATTTGGAACACACTGTAATCAAGCTTTTTTTCCCTCGCCTGAATTTTTTTTTTTCTGTTCATCCAAATGGTCCCTTTGGATAGCACAAGCTTTAAAAAGCTTCAAGTACAGAATGTTTCAACATACAGTCATCATTAAGACATCCAATGAAAGGTGGTACCAAGAGGCATCCTGCTGCATATTCAGATTCACTCTGAGCATTATTAAAATACAGTAAGTGATCTAGAAACACAATAAAATGCTCATTTTCCTAAAGTGTATTATAAAGAGACATTGTGTAAGTTCTCCTGTTATCCATTCACAAAAATTGATTATTTTGTTCAAAAGTTTTTTTTTTCCTTTAATTAGGGCTGGGTGATAGTGGCCAAAAATCAATATCACGGTATATTGAGCAGTTCACCTTGGTAACAATAAATGGATGATAACTCATTCCAGATGGGGTGGAGTCACATGACTACACATGGTACATGGAGCTCAGCAACATGAGCACAGCCGACCTAAAAAACAGCCAAAAACTACATTTGTTTTAATTTCATTAAAACACAGATATTCTGCCTTAACTGGAACTTCATGTGATTCTTGTTTGGCAGGTAGATAACAGGTTCCTCAGTGAACACCCAGTAGATATTTGGACATTTATGAGAAGTACTGTGAAACTGAAATATAAACATACAAATGTACACCTTAATGAATGAATTATTGAATGTTGACTGGAGCAGACACCAGAGTCACTCGAATTGTTGATAAAAATGGCAGATGCTTTATTTTTTTATGTTTTATTTTGCTTACGTCCCATATCCAATCATATCCAAAATTCTGGAAAAATCTGTTGCCTCCCAACTTCACAACCACCTGCTGTCCAACAATATTTACGAACAGTTTCAATCTGGCTTCCGTCCCCTGCACAGTACTGAAACCGCACTCATCAAGATCTCTGACGACCTCCTCATGGCTTCTGACTCTGGACTACTTTCCATCCTCATTCTCCTGGACCTTACAGCAGCTTTTGACACCATTTCCACGCCACTCTCCTCAGTCGATAATCATCCATCGGTATCAGCCACACCCCTCTAGCCTGGTTCACTTCATATCTCTCTGATGGGACACAGTTCATACAAATCAAATCTCATAAATCCATCTCCTTCCCCGTTTCTGCTGGTGTGCCCCAAGGTTCTGTCCTGGGCCCCCTTCTGTTCATTATCTACATCCTCCCTCTTGGCTCTATCCTTTGTAAGCATCACATCAAATTTCACTGCTACGTGGACGACACCCAGCTCTACCTCTCTATGCAACCATCTGCCTCACTCCCACCAACCTCCCTCACCCTCTGTCTCCAAGAAATCCATTCTTGGTTTTCATCCAACTTCCTCAAACTTAACAGCTCTAAAACCGAAGTCCTCCTTGTAGGCACACCTCACACTCTTTCCAAAGCCAATAACTTCTCCATTACCTTTGATGACTCACCTGTCCTACCCTCCCTTCAGGTTAAGAGTCTGGGTGTCGTCCTTGACAGCACACTCTCCTTCCAGTCTCAGATTAACAACATCAGCCAGTCTGCCTACTTCCACCTGCGTAACATCTCTCGTCTCCGTCCCTCTCTCACTCCCCAAACCACCGCCATCCTTGTTCACAGTCTCATCACCTCTCGCATTGACTACTGTAATTCACTTCTTTTCAGCCTTCCAAACAAGTCCCTCCTGCAGCATGCCTGATTACACGGACCCCATTTCTCATCATATCACTCCCATCCTGCAACAACTCCACTGGCTCCCCATCAAACAAAGAATCGTCTTCAAACTCCTCCTCACTACTTTCAAGGCCCTCCACAACATGGCTCCATCTTACATCTCTGATCTCCTTCATGCTAACACCCCTACCCGCTCCCTACGGTCCTCCCACACCTTCCAGCTCTCCGTTCCCCCAGCCCGTCTTGTCTCAATGGGTGAATTGGGCATTTAGTCGCTCTCCTCCCCATCTTTGGAATTCCCTCCCTCCTGATCTCCGTACTCTGGACTCCTTCCCTGTTTTCAAATCCAGACTCCAAACCTTCCTGTTCAGACAGTCTTATTCCACCTGAGTCCATGTGCATCACTCCAATGTTGTTTTCTTCCCTGTTTACTTCCTGTAGTTTTGTTTTCTGTGGTACCTCTGATGCTTGTGTTTTTTTTACATTCATATCAACTTTTATGTACTATTAACATGGTGCAGCATGCTTTGCTTATATTTGAATTTCAAAATCTTTAGAAGCTAATAGAAATACAAAATATTACACCAGAACTACCATTGTCTGCCATTGCTCGTTTGCCGTAGTCCCTCACAGGTCTGTCACGTCTAATTAACTCGGCTTTTCTGCAAATTCATCCAGGAAGGCGCCACCCAGAACCACCCCAACCAGTTCCTAATGGCCCTTTCACATCAGCACCCACTTAGCCCAGCCCTCAGTGGGCCGACATCACACCACCCCAGTTTAGTTTGTTCATATTACAAATGAGGTCATCTTCAGCCTTGTTTTTCAGTGTGGACGAGGTCTTCATAATGAAGTTTTGTGAAGTCATTTGTTTGTGACACACACACTGAACTGCTTATGACAAGCAAACAAATCTTGGTCACTCTAAACCCATAAAAAACGGATCAGCCACGGGCGACCGCCAGTCCCTGTTAGCGTAATTCTGTGTGAACTGCTCTAAAATAAAAACTATTATAGCTAGAACTATATATATATATATATATATATATATATGTGTGTATATATATATATATATATATATATATATATATATATATAAATACATATGTATATATATACATACATATTTAAAGTTAAGACTCTCATCTTTCAAGCTGAGGTGGCGTCGCGAGTCGATGACGTCATCATTTGTTGCTACATGAGAGTTCGGCAATATAAACACAGTGTGGCACCAAGAAGGACGAACCACATCCAACAGGATTAACTGTGGATGCAAGAGGAAGCTGTCTGAACGTGATGTTCGGGTGCTAACCCGGATTGTATCCAAAAAACGTAAAACCACAGCTGCCCAAATCACGGCATTCGCTTGGCCCAGGACTTGTGCTAGATGGGCCAAGGACTACTGAACCATTCTTGAGGACCATGTGCATCCAAAGGTTCAAACATTGTATCCTGAAGGCGGTGCAGTGTATCAGGATGACAATGCACAAATACACACAGCAAGACTGATGAAAGATTGGTTTGATGAACATGAAAGTGAAGTTGAACATCTCCCATGGCCTGCAAAGTCACCAGATCTAAATATTATTGAGCCACTTTGGGGAGTTTTGGAGGAGCGAGTCAAGAAACGTTTTCCTCCACCAGCATCACGTAGTGACCTGGCCACTATCCTGCAAGAAGTATGGCTTAAAGTCCCTCTGACCACTGTTCAGGACTTGTATATGTCATTTCCAAGACGAATTGTCGCTGTATTGGCCGCAAAAGGAGGCCCCACACCATACTAATAAATTATTGTGGTCTAAAACCAAGTGTTTCAGTTTCATTGTCTAACCCCTGTTTATATATATATATATATATATATATATATATATATATATATATGTTTTTGTATATAATAAGCAAAAAAATTCTGCCATTGGAACAAGTGAAATGTTCTTATATTTCTTGAAATAAGATGCATTGTCTTAAAACAAGTTCCTATATCTCACTGAAATGTTTCTCTTAAAGTAATTTTGTCTTCATTTGAGTGTGATGAGATATTTTCACTAGAAATTAGAAAAAATATGTTTTGTAAGATTTGAGTTTTTGCAGTGTGGTGGTGAATTTAAGTAAGCTTGCTGCACATAATGCTTTATACAGAGGGCCATTCATTCAGCCTCCTTTACATCCTTTATATGGACATACGCAGATCTACGGCTAATCTGAATACAGCAGCATCCAAAGGAGTCAGAGTGACGCAGAAATGTTACTGGTGAGAAAATGTGCATATATATATATTATATAGGTCCAGGTAGAAAAAAACTAAGTTATCCTTTGAATCCCATGTCTCAGTAAATAAAAGGTCAAGTTGGCCCCGTCCTGCTGTGTCGGGTCCAAGGCCTCTCAGAGAGGAGGTGCTGCTTTATCAATCCAAACTGTAAACACTGCAGGATGTCTGGGCTCAGAAACGTAGAGACACGAGATGCGCGTTCAGAAATGCACCCTGAGGCGAGACGAGCTTTCAGTCGAACTGACATTCAGCTGCTGTAATTCTCTTTGATGGAAGTTTTAAGCCCTTCAGTGTTTAATTCAAACTCCTGGTTTCTGGACTTATTTAACATATAATATTAGACCGTCATTCACTAAACATAAACGAAGACAAACTGCAGAAGCAGACTCCATCATTAATGATTCCACATGAAAAAAGAGGGGGTGCAGCAGACCAAATGCGCTTCATTAGTTGATCAGCATCGTCTGTGTGTGCATCTCTGTTAAAGCGGAGGCGTCGGTGGTTTGCTGGAGCATTCAGGAGTGTGTTGAATTCTTAGAGAAGCCATTGTTGCTGCCCTTCAAACGAGGAAAGGTTATTGTCACACAATCTGGAGTCCATCTTTCCACCGTGAGCGCTTATCCCCACGCGGAAAACATTCCTGACAGCTGCCAATCTTCCCATGAGTGGGCGTACCAGCGAGTTCAGCCAGACATCAGAGGAAGCTGCATCTGGACGAAGCACCAGGCTTCTGGAGCAATGCTGCTCGCACAGCGTGATGTCATCGACGGCCACATATGTGGTAGCATCAAATATAACATTTGCATTATACAGAATTACTCAAAACTACATTTGTTATTTGCTTACTTTACATATAAGGTTTATTTATAGACCAATACAAAAAAGCAGCCATGTCGAACCCGCACTGGTACACAACCTGTACCAGTAACGTTAAACCAGCACATTGCATTGCTAGATGTAAACAGTGTGCCACATATTATGTTGATCGTCGTACGCTTTGACAAATGGATCAAATGTTCTGACCTCGGCTCAGTTCAGCGAGACAACCACCTTCACTGCAGTTACCGTCTGGATCAACAGCCGGTCATGATGTATAATACAGTACTGAGCTTCATATGAGGCAGGATCAAACCTGCTGCTGGTCATAGAACCGTAAATGACAGCATCGCTGTGCTCGTGACGCAAATTATGTTCAGCACATGGCCAAAGACAGTATGAGTCCAGTTTAAGAGGAAAACAGCATCATATTCCAGCAACAAGTTTCCCTGAAACTTAAGTGAAAATTCACTTAATAGTTAATTCTAAAGATATTTTACACTCGTTCTGCACGCTGGATCAGTCTTCATCTGACTGGAAGTGATGATGATGATGATGAATAACTGTCATTGCAAACCCGAGTCAATGTGCGCAGCCAAACACGTGCACACAACGGGAAGAATTATAAACTGGAATCATCACAAACATCAGTTCCCCTCAGAGATAAAAGACACGAACATGATGAGAAACGTTCTTTAGAAACTTCGTGTTTCTTGGTGGGGGCTGGAAGCCGTTATAACCACGCAGACCTGACGCTCTTCTCCTGAGGAGGAGGCGGAGCCTCCACATCCATCAGTCTGAGAGTCCACGATTTTTCTGTTAGGAATTTATTTTATCAAGTTTCCATTTTATTTCTCAGTCAGATCTAATATTCACGTAGAGTTCAACATAAAGATTAATTTAAGAGAGAAATTAAGATTAATTTAAAGTTACATTAAAAGAAACATTAAATAACGGAATAATTACTTTTCCAAGTAATCAGTTATTTTTATAAAGCTGTAACTCTGTTATTAACGCCATTACTTTTTTGGAAAAGTAATTAGTAACTGAAATTAATTACTTTTTTAAAGTAACGTTCCCAACACTGAACAAAATTCCTCTCTTATCCCCATTAATTAGGTACTTGGATCAGTACTCAGGAAGTACTCAAATGCAAGTACTCATACTTGTATTTGGTCGGCAAAAAAGTGGTGTTGGGTCATCCCTACAAATATCCCACCCGAAGCTCTACTGCTCATCCCTCCCATCCTCTGCGCAATGAATTCTGGGCCAGGAGAGGCCAGGAAGGATGCAGCGGCAGCATCCCGTTTCAGGCCAAACGTGCTGCTTTGGAGGCTGGATCCAGATTCAGAGGCTTAGAAGTGGGACCTGACGCGCCGCTGTGACGTTTGTGGCCGACGAATCCGCACTTTGAAGCGCGTTGACTTCAGAATGAGACACAGCTACAGTCCTGCACCGACCAATGGATGACCCAGTTTTCTTGTTCATTGTTTGTCTTGTCTTCCTCCCTCGTAAATCTTGATGCAGCTGAGGACAGAACACATTACTCAGTAGGATGGTTGGTTTGACAGAGAGCAGCGTGAAAGCAGCTGGACGTCGCAGCCTTCAGCTGAAGCGAGTCCCCGTCGTACAGAGTCTAACAGGCTATTAGGTGTGAAACAGTGGTGTAGTTTACTCTAGTGGGTATACTGTGGCCGTGTCGTGTCCACCCCCCCAAATATATATATATATATATATAAATATATTTACATATACCTCTTCTAAAACGGTCCCACTTGAGAACCATCACACTTATCAAGCTTTGTATTAAATATGCACCAACACATAATTCAATATAGACCGTCTGTTGTGTCTGAAATAAGAGTTGAATTGAATTTAGATCATGAAAGACTACTAATGTAGACTATTATAAGTAGTGTGTGTACATATATAGTCCAGTTGTCATCTACAACGCATGCGCGTGTGGTGCGTTTTTTCTCAGCTGACTAGCATAGTCAGGTCGTATGTTCAACGTCACTGCTTCCTTAAAGGGGAGGTTAGTTTTTTTTTCAATCTGGACCTGTTTTCTAGCATGAAATATGTTCATTTACTCACCCAGACAGTTTTGGTGCAACTTGAATTCCTTCAGGAGATATTTACGTAGATCCACTCCAGATCAGCGTATGTCCGATATAATGGAAGTGATGGGCGACCTGGCGCAGCTTCTAAATAAGACATTATCCGCCACAAACGCCTTTATTTCACCAATGTTTGTTACCAAATATTAGTTGGACCCCCGAAACACCCACCGTCGCTGCTTGACCTACTTTCACTCTCAGATGGCGCACTTCACTGCTGTATTTTAATCCATGGATCGTGTTTTCAATCGATCGTGTCACTGTCTGTCACCGATCAGTTTTTCCACAAACTTTCCTCTCACGTCCTCCACCAAATCTGCTTCGATTACGAGTGGTCACCATGTCCCCCTCCCCCAGGACCGGGACAGAATTGAGCAGACTTCCTGTGTTGATTTACATCACCATGGCAGCAGAGATCCACTTCCTGGTAGGTTTTTTTAAGCTTGTCTGACACCGCCATCTGCTGGATCGGATGAAAATGACCGAAATAAGGACGATCAACACTTGGTTCTCT
The DNA here is from genome assembly GCA_023101725.1 of Atherinomorus stipes. Lineage (NCBI taxonomy): Eukaryota > Metazoa > Chordata > Actinopteri > Atheriniformes > Atherinidae > Atherinomorus > Atherinomorus stipes. The sequence goes on from JALJCO010009927.1 coordinate 194,867, forward strand.
CTGACAAGCTCTGCCAGAGATTAAAACAGCTCCCCCGATTAAAACCTGCAGTTAACATGGAAACACGAGATTGGCAGTTAACGTTCGGATTTGAATTAACGTGTTTACACGTGAATGGCAGCCAGTGAGTTAACGTGAGGTTCACGTTTGTTAGAAGCCTGTTCGGTCCAGAAGTGCTTCTTCCTGACACAGAAAAAGGGGAATTTCTGAACAGGAAAGTTAAGTTATGCCACAAAACTATGCTGATACGTATCTGTGCGCATTTTTCAGTGGTTATACGGTCGTTTGGGACTTTTTCTAGTGAAAATACGGCATATACCTGCATATCGCGTAGACCACCACTGGTGTGAAGCCTAAGCGAGCTTTGCGTCGTTGAAGTTGTGGTAAAGACGCTCCACACTGATGTGGGAGGCTGATGAGGTGGTACTGACATTATTTCCTCTTCCTGCAGACTGCTGAATCATGGGGTGCTTTCGGTTTTCCTCGCACCGCTTCAGCATTTTGGTTTATATTTATAGACTGATGATGGTGTAATATGTGATGAGCTGATGATCACATGATTGACCTCATTTAGGAGCTGCTGAAGACCAAATCTGTATTCATGAATTATTACACACATAAAAGCAAACTGACAGAGGGTGAAGTTTCTTTTTCACACACCAGTATTTAATCATGATTTTTGGCTGTTGAAGGTAAAACATCCAGAAATCTTGTTTCATTTGAACCACCAGCTGATTGTACCTGAATCAGCGTACTTTCCTCATCCTGGAGCTCTGAGCTGGCCATGCTGGGGTCATGTCAAACGCATTCTTCATCTTTGATTGGAACATTACGGTGTTTTTACCTGAGTTTCACTGAGAATGAGGTTATTTTATGAAGGGAAGTGCAGTGAAGCAGCTCTAACCGGAAACGGGGTGTATATATTTATAGATGCTCTGAGGAGTCGGTGCTGAGACGGAGCTTTAAAAGCACATCTGATCCTTTCTGTCATATCTGAGGCGACGCTCTTCACAGTTTAGTCTAGTTTCTGCGAAGTGTGAAGATCTGTAGTGTTTTTAGGTTTGATTCTCAGAGACTTGATCATGTTGAGCCGTCAGTCTCACTCATCTATCGTCCTCAGGATGCCATCGTGCTCTCAGATTACAGTCATAGAAGAGAGGTTTACACTGTAACCTGCTTTCATGTCTGCAAATAGAAATGTTGAAATATTTTTTCAGCTCTCTCCTCCATGTTGTGGACATTTTAAAACTCACCATCCAGAATCTGCTGCAGTCTGTTTTCCTAAAACATGAGTGTTTTTCATTTAACCCTTAGGGGTCTGATCTATATTAGTTTATGTACAGTACCACATAAAACATATTTTTCCAGCACAACTTCACCTCTATCATCTAATCTGATAATCTAATAACTACTTACTACTACTAACTACTTCACGCTATCAAACGTTTAATACTTAAAGGTAGAGTCCGGAGTTTTTCCCTCGTTTCTGTCTGTAAACGTTATTCAGACTGACTCTTTAAGGGGTGGCCAAGGTTGTTAAAGGAATAGTACACCCACAGCACTTTTTTGAAATCTCAAATGCAGCCGGTGATCAGGAAGGCTTCTTGTTTCCCCCAACTTTCAATGGAGTTCGCCGGGGTCCGAGGCCAAAAACGTCCATAAAAGTCCACAAAAACTTGTCAATATTCCTCCATACTGCTCGTCCAATGTAATCCAAGTCTCCTGAGTGGGTAGCGTCCAGAATTTGCTCAAAACGAGGTCATTTAGTATATTTTTAGAGTCTAAACAGTTCTACATCGCATCTCCTGCAAGCACGCCGATGCGCATTCATGAAACTACGGAAGCCGCAGCAGACGAAATCGCGCTTTCTCTTTTTCTTTCTTTGTTTTAAATCAATATCCAACCCCTCCTGTGTTTGTCCGGGTTTGTCTGCTGCTCTGTCACTCTTCGCACAATGTAAACAGCGAATTTCTTCTTCTACGCTTGCATTATCGGCAGAGTAGGCGCTAAACGCCGAGGCTTCCGTAGTTCCTCTTTGTGAAAGTAAGATGTACTAGTGTTTAGGGTCTAAAAATATACTAAACGGAGTTGTTTTGAGTAAATTCTGGATACTACCTACTCAGGATACTTGGATTACATTGGACGAGCAGTATGGAGGAATATTGACGAGTATTTGTGGACTTTTATGAACCTTTTTGGCTCGGACCCCGGTGAACTCCATTATATGAAAGTTGGGGAAAACGAGAAGCCTTCCTGATCTCCAGCTGCTTTTGAGATATTAAAAAAGTGCTCCAGAGTCTTGCTCACTATGAGGGGAAGTGGAAAATAAAGTTACATCATTTTGTGGGTGTACTATTCCTTTAAGGGGGAAAGAAAAGAAAAAATGCAGAGAAATTGCAAGTGGACACGGTGGGCTCTGTTCCACAGCAAACGGAGGCAGATTTGTGTCTGGCAGGAGCTTTGTCAGAACATTTGCCTCTTTAAGAGATGACAGCCAAGCTGAAATCAGCCCCCCCTCTTTGTTCCCAGATATCCTTACCCATTTGACTGACGTACACATCCAAATAGCACTTCTTATGTGGGGGGGTTTGGTGCAGCTTCAGACCTGAGGGCTGCAGGAGGAGAGAAATCCCTGTCAGGGGTTTTTAGAATCGGGCACATCACAGTCTGCCCTTTAACTGGGGCTGTCAGACGGGAGGAAGGAGCGCTGCACACGAAGCCAGCTCCATCTCAGCTCCCCATCGCGTCATCTCACTGAACTTTTCAGGCCTGCCACGAGGTTGAAACCTTGCGTTCTGTGCAAATGCTCAGAATGGAGAATGAGAGGCAGGCGGCTCGTTTTCAGCAGCCCGGCCGGTTGATGGATGAGCCTCCAAGCTTGATTTGCCTTGTGAAACCTCCCCAGCCGCTGCCCAGGATGCACTGGTCAGGAACATGTGCCGCTCCGCGCTATTCTGGGCATCTGCCAGCAACACCCCCCCACATACACACCCGACACCACCGCGAGTGTGTGGAGAGTTCATTTGTCACATTTCTGCAGAATTCTGACACTTCAGGAGAAAGCTTCGATCGGTTTTCTGACTCCTGAGCAGCAGCAGCAGCTCGCTGGTGTTTCTGTCTGTCTTCGTGCATTTAGCGATGACGACACGAGTTCAGCTGCAGCGAGACACCTGAGGGAAACGTGCTCGGGAACTTCTCCCCATATCTGGAAGTGGAACAAGTACGGATTCATTCTGCAGGTCTGAAAAGTGCAAGTCAGAAAACACAAGTCAGTTTTACTCTTAAAGGGATAGTACACCTACAGAATGATGGTCCTTCATCTTCTCCTCATCCTCCTGTTGGGCAAGACTCTGGAGCACTTTTTAATATCTCAAATGCAGCCTGAGATCCGGGGGGGATTCATTATCAGCTGACTGACATATAATGGAGTTCACCAGCGCCCGAAACAAAAAAGGTCCATAAAAGTCCACAAAAACTTGTCAATATTCCTCCACACTGCTCGTCCAATGTAATCCAAGTGTCCTGAGTGGGTAGCGTCCAGAATTTACAGGAAGCAACATTTAGTATATTTTTGGAGCCTAAACAGTAAAACATCTTACTTCCACGATGCGCGCCGATGCAAGTTCACGACACTATGGAAGCCAGCGGCATTCAGCTCCTACTCTGCTTATAATGCAAGCGTAGAAGAAGAAATTTGCTGTTTACAAGAGCAAACGAGCTGCAGACAAACACAAGAGGGGTTGGATATTGATTTAAAAGAAAGAAAGAAAGAAAGAAAGAAAGACAGACAGAACACACGATCACGTCTGCCGCGGCTTCCGTATGTTGTTTTGCAGCCACTGATCATCAGATATTAATGCCTCTTCAAGTCTGGACAGAAACACTTTAAAAATATCTGTAACATGTTGTTAACTCTTAATTAGAAACCAGCCAGTTTATTATGGTATATTTTAGCTCTGTTCAGTTTTGGCCAGAGATCATTTTATTTCTTTTTTTTACTTTTTAAAAAAGTTATAAATGCATTTAATCAGACAAGAATAGAGCTGGAGTTTACAATTATAATGTCTGTGTCTATTATTTAGTTCAGTTGTCTGTGAAAATCTATTTGAATAAAGAAAATCTTATTTTGGGGGCAATTTTTGCAATGCAATAAAAATTTGATTAATCAAGATTAAATAATTACAAAGCATCTAATTAATTAGATTGTTTTTTTAAATGACTCCCACCCCTAGTATATAGTAAAAGTGTACTTCTATGTTTACCTGTAGAGAGGAAAGCTTTAGTTATTGGTGCTGCTTATCTGTTTTATAGTGTTATAGTTTTACTTACCCATTGGATCAAATGGAAAACCTGCACTGAATAAGTTACTGGACTGTCTAAGTGATGTGAAACAGCGGCTGGCGCAGAACCTTCTGCTCATAAATGACAGTAAAACAGAATGCATCTTGGTTGGTACGTCTCCATGTCAAATGTCCTCACAGACTGGTTCTCTGGCTCCCTTTCTTAAATCACGTGTCGAGAATCTCGGTGTAACATTTGACAGCAAGCTGAAATTCAACAAACAAGTTAGCGCCGTGGTCAGAACAAGTATTTTCAGCTCCGCCTCTTGGCCAAAGTGAAGCCTTTCCTCAGTCAGCAAGATTTAGAGAAGGCGATTCGTGCACTCATGAGTTCAAGACTGGACTACTGCAACGCCCTCTATGTTGGCTTAAACCAGTCTTTAATTTCACATCTTCAACTTGTCCAGAACGCTGCAGCCCGATTCTTAACAGGCACGTCTGGACGTGAACACATCCCCCCCGTGCTGTCGCTTCACTGGCTTCCAGTTAGTTTTAGAGTTGATTTTAATCTTAACCTCCTACTTTTCAGAGATTTTAACTATTCGTGATCATGGCAGGGCCCTGCCTCCTTCAGGTCAGCTTTTGCTTCAGGTCTCAATGTCGAGATACAAGCAGTGGGGTGAGCGTTCTGTTGCAGTTGCTGCTCCTCGGTTGTGGAACAAACTGCCCCTCGACATTCGCATCACCACTGATCTCAGCCTTTTTAAATCAAAGCTAAAGACCCACTTTTGTAGATTAGCATTTAACTCCATCTAGGTTGGGTAAAGCTTTTATTTATTTATTCGTCCGTCTATTTTTAACTTATTTTATGTGTTTCCTACAGGCTCCTAATACCCTGCAGCGCTGTGGCACTTCCCAGTTATTTCTCATTCCTTCGCTTTTCCTGTTTTATTCATTTTCTGTTTTATGTATTGATGTACTTTTATGGCATAATTGTGAAGCACTTTGAGTACCATTCTGGTTATTGTAAATCTGATTGATTGATTGATTGATTGATATATATAGGAGGTCAGCTTTTGTTTTATTTCTTTCTTGTTTGGTTCCTTGTTAAATCCTTTGGATTATCCTGGAGAGATTGTGTTTTAGCTAATTGTGTTGATTGCTTTCATGGTTTTGAGGCGCAGTGACACCCCCAGCTCCTCTAAGTTACCATCCATGTTTTTATCTGCTGAATCGCTCTTCGTGACAGTAACAAATACTTCCATCTTTTACCCACCGTGTCCCATTCCCCTGCAGAACTGGGACATGACAGGAGCTGCGATGGTTCTGCTGGTCTTGATCCGCTCTGGATCCATCAGAGGAAATCTGATCTGTTTGTCTCATAAAGAGCAAAATCCAAGCAGATAGTTTACAATAAGGCCTCTAGAAAAAAAATTAAACTAATTATTATTATTATACATGAAATGGGGAAGACAGCAGATCATGCAAAAAAAAAAGAAGTATTAAATCCAAGTAATACATTTGCAAAATGAGAAGACTACTCAGATTTGATTGCTACTTGTTATTGTTAGAGTTTCAAAGATGGAGATACAAGTCAGTAAACTTCTGTCTCCGTAGAAATAACCATCATCGCCATAACGACTGTTTTCTGGAATCATTAAACGGCCTAAATGTTAGTGCAGGTCTGAACGACAATAAAACAAAAGGGCGTCTTTTATGGCGGGAACAGATGTTGAGGACAGGAGAAAGCTGCATTTATTACGGGGCCAGAAGTCTGCAGAGTCCGGCGGGCATTAGCACCGTCAGGCTTCACACGTTTCATTGTCTCACCGAGACGCTCCGTGCCCGTCTGAGCTGTTTGCTGAGCCCCGGTGGGAGACGCTGTTATTGTGTTTTTCTCAACCTTTAAGGGGCTTGACACCGCTCTTTATGAAGTCTGATATTGGAGCGAGCTGCACACATTAAACTCAGGGGGCTTGGAGGCAGAGTGTGTGACCGGAGCAGCTACAGCTGCAGCTGTAACCACGCTGGGGCGACAACGCCGCCCTCTGCTGGAGAACAGCAGAAACACGCTGTTAAATCTCTGAATCCATCACCCCATCCCTGCGTTGATGCACGCGGTGCTTCTTTATTGTGTTTCTGTCTAATAACGTCTATTTTCTCCGCAGTTCCTCGGGAACACAGAGGTGGAAGCCCCGAAAGGCACAGAGGTGGTGAAGGACGCGGTGAGGAAGCTGAAGGTAAGCCTGCAGCCTCCAGGACTGCTGAAGGAGCAGACGGGGCCGGGGGGCTCGGTGCTGGGGGAGGTGGGACTGAGCGACAAGTACTCCCCTCCCTCGTCCAGCCTTGCAAGGTGCCCTTGGAGTTTTTCAGCTCCTGGATGGCTGGAAGTGCTGGATAAGCAGTTTACTCCGGGCAGATGTAAACCTCAGTTAGAGAGGAAATTCATCTGGAAAATAAAACCTCTCACATCAGATCCTGACCCTCACTGGAACGCCACCATGATGTTTGGCTTAATTAATCACCAACAGCAACAATTTAATGCCACCGTTTACCTTGAGAAGCTACATAATTAGTGAAATAGATCCGCCTGTTTGCTACAGAGTCGTTTATGGCAGCTATCTGAGTTTTAGGCCCAATCCCAATTCTCTTTTTTACCCCTCCTCCCTTCCCTTGGTCCACGGTTCAAGTGCTAGGGATTAAATTATTCCTCTAATAAATGGGACAACCCTTCTAAATCCTCATCAGCACCAACAGTCGTCTGTGGTGCAGTAAACGGAGATCACGGCTGTTTCCGGAAGAGTTTGCAGCCGCAATAATCTCCCTTTCCTGGCCCATTGGATTATTTTTTCGGCTTTGGACCGATAAACGTAAAAATGAAAGGAAAGAAGACGCCTTCTACTAAAGCTTCACCTTAATGTTACATTACAGACCTGAGCAGATGCATGTAACGTTACGAAACCAGCGATTTTTTTCACATTTGTAATAAAACTCTCATTAAAGCGACCGTAGAATAGCGATTTTTATATTTTATTTACAAAAAAATACTCACATTTGTGCGTTTCTTTGGCTGCCGATATCCTCGCCATTTTGCCCGTATTTCACATGAGATGTGGGCAGTATCATGCTGCTCGTTTTCTAGTGTGCCCCTGCAAAATCTTTGTTTAGAAATTGATAAATTTGCTACGAGGGAGACGTCCCAGTTGAAATACATGTGAAGTTACATGTTGCAAAGTTCGGGTCGAAAAAATGAAGGAGATGCTACGTAGCGTCACTCCTGCCATTCATATCCTCACAGAAAGTACATTTCAGAAGGAGAAATAGAGGAAAAGAGGAGAAGGAGAGAAGATAATGCAGGTTTTGTTTTTTTTTTCCCTTTTGCACTGTAAGGTTTAATGTAAAGCACTTTGAATTGTCCTATACATGAAATGTGCTATACAAATAAACTTGCCTTTTGAGAGGTAGTCCTACCACTCCCCCCTCCGCCTCGGTCTGAACCAGAATCGGGACACCACTACCCCGTCACATGAACGTGCAAAATGAAGGGTTACGACCAAAGAGGGAACTGGAATTCACCTTTAGTCTTTTGGATGAAAATACTTAGTTTTAATTACATTTTAATCATTTCTATATGTAATAATTAAAAGGTTTTAGTGTAGTTTTAGTCAGTTTTATTTACTTATTTTTTTCAAAAGAAAAAAAAACTATTAGTCTTTTAAATAAATGATTTTAGGTCACTAAGTATTGGAAAGTGGAATCAAGGTTGACAGGTTTTATGAAGTGTTAACGTGCGGGTGAGATCATTTGAATAGCCATGTTTGAGTCTGGCTTCTAATCGTCCTAACAGGTTTGGTGGATGCAGGTCGGTGAAACCTTTGCAGAACTCTGATCCACACCTGGTGGTGGTCAGCATGACCAAACAAGAACAGCACGCTGCTTTCTCAGCTTTTGACAACCAGCAGAAATGAAATGTCCTGCATTTTGAACTTATGGCAGACCACCCACTAACATTTTTGTCAAGTCTCGTCTCATCAACGAATATTCAGGCACTCTCTTCATGTTTTAGTCATCAAAGAGCCTGTTTTTTCACTGAGCGTCAGAGTGTCCAGTGAAAAAAATAGCTCTCGCTCACAGAAAAGATCTTAATAATACACAAAGAGACTCTAAACATGTGGGAGAAAGTCCTGGTCATTATGATGAAATTTAACTCATCCCCCTCAGTGAAACATGGTGGGGGCAGCATCATGGTGTGGGATGTTTTTCCATCAGCAGGGACTGGAGCTGGTTGTGATTCAAAGAAATGATGAATGGAGTTACAGACAAGGAGAGGTTTGAGACTGCTCCCCATCCAGCAGGACAATGGTCAAGACTCAGACCTCCATTCATTTACAAATCTGTAGCACGACTTCAAGACTGGTGAACAGCAGTGACATCCTCTGCTTTCAACTCCAAAGTCGCCTGGGAGGAGTCGTAAAGGAATACAACATCTACAGAATGATGTGGCGTCATTTTCTACTCACTCTCATGCTGAGCAAGACTCTGGAGCACTTTTTTAATATCTCAAATGTGATCAGGAAGGCTTCTCGTTTCCCCCCAACTTTCATATAATGGAGTTCGCCGGGGTCCGAGCCAAAAAGGTCCATAAAAGTCCACAAAAACTTGTCAATAGTCCTCCATACTGCTCTTGCAATGTAATCCAAGTGTCCTGAGTGGGTAGCGTCCAGAATTTACTGGAAACCACATCATTTAGTAGATTTTCATAACCTACTGTAAACAGTTGAACATCGCACCTCCCCGATGCGTGTTCATGACACTACGTCAGTCGTGGCAGACCAAACCTGATGAGATTGTACGCTTTTTCTTTCTTTCTTCGTTTGAAAGACACCTAACAGAACTTTTAGCAGTTTTCTCAGTGACCCCCCCTATCGGCGACTAAACTAGCATCCATCATCATCGTACCTGTACTGTGATTCCCTCCAGCCAGTAACAGACAGTCTTATCTTGACTCTTGTTCGGTCTCTTCCTCTCTTTCTCTTCCTCTCTTCCTCCAGTGATGTTTCCTTGCGTTTCTTTACCGAACCCGACATGATGCGTTGAAAACACCCGCGGTGTTAACATATCTGGTTCATATCCATTTGCTGGTAAGCGACGTGGTGCTGCAACCAGTAGTCGGCAGCAGCGTCACATTCGCATCCCAGATGGGAAACTTACGCAGTTTCTGAGCCCAGGGACGTCTCTGGACAGTGACGGCTTGAAAATGCGCAAAATGAATATAAGTGTGGCATCAAAATGAGTCAGAAACACCGATTTCTGAGGTGTACAAGTCACGTTGTGGATCTTTATTTTTTTCTCTTTTTTGTTGTGGATCTTTAGATAAATAGCAAACCCCTCTGGTGTTTGTCCGCAGCTCGGTCGCTCTTAGCACAATGTCAACAGAGAATTTCTTCTTCTGCTCTTGTATTATTGGCAGAGTAGGCGCTTCCGTAGTGTCCTGAACTCGCATGGACACACATCAGGGAAGTGCGATATGTGCTTTCCAGTAGCACGAGCAGTACGGAGGAATATTGACAAGTTTTTGTGGACTTTTATGGACCTTTTTGGTTCAGTCGCTGGTGAACTCCATTATAGGAAACTCGGTGGATAATGAACCCCCCCGGATCTCCGGCTGCTTTGAGATATTAAAAAAGGGCTCCAGAGTCTTCCTCAGCATGACGGTGAGTAGACGATGAAGGACCATCACTCTGTGGGTGTTGTATCCCTTTAAGTCGCCTGTAGAGTTGTCTTAAATATTTGAAGGAGGGGGATTCTTCGACTTGAGAAAGATAATAAATAGCTTTTATTCTTTCGTTTAAGAGTGGGAGTAAATTCCACAAATTCTCAGCACTGAGGACTAAAATGGCTCTAAGTCAATGGATAAATACGGGCCCTGTAGCACAACTTAAATACGATGAACACCAGCAGATGCGATCCAGCTCAGAGATGGAGCCGTCTGAGCAAACATGCCAGTGGCTGGCACAAACCCAGAGACAAGCAGCAAATATGATGATAGTATAATGTACAGAGACGGCGTGGGACGGCGTGGGACGGCGTGGGACGGTGTGACGTGTTACGTAGATAAAAATGTGGGTTATTTTTGTGTTTTTATCAACATATCAACTATTTAAACTACTGTTTGAATAGAAAGTAAAGGAATAAGGTCAGCAGACTTCAGCAAGCAGCTGCATCAGAGAGGGGGGTTGTCCTGAACCCTGAAGTGGGCCAGTGAATGGCATTTAGCCGGTTTGTTCCTGGGCTCCGGTCCTGGGAACTGACTGCAGCCGAACACGGCTGCTGCCTCCGCCTGCTGGCCTTCCTGCCGCCTCCTCCTGCCAAGAACTGAATCTGTGAGGCCGCTTGTGGGGGAGGCTTGTTTTCCCAAACCCATACCTCTATTGTTCCAACACATTTGATCTTAGAGGCCCGTTTCTGACCGAGGCTCCATGGTTACTCGCCCAGTTACGCTGGCAGTAAAGAGCAGCTCAGCTATGCTTCCAGAGGTCACATGCAGATAAACGTGGAAAGATGTGCAGGCATCTGTTTAATGAGAAAAGGAAAAAAGTAGCGTTTTATGGTTTAAAATAAAGCCCCCTGTTCTTCCTGTCAGCCAGAATCCACCTCTGACTCGCCGTTGACGTCTGGGTGGCGTCACGTTTCTGTCTGAAGGAGCTGAATGTCATCGGTTAGCGACGCCTCAGGAGCGCGCCTGCAGCGTCGTCTTCCTGACTCGAGCCGTCCATCCTGGCAGATGTGGTCGTGTTCATGGATGTGGCAGATGGTCGTTTGCTGCTCGGTACCTGGCAGCAAGCAAGCCGAGGATTTATGCTTCCTCACGTAATCCACAGGCTGAAGTGATGATGATGAGGTGGAGGCTCTGTGGGGAGCGTACCATTTTGTTCTTTTCATTAGTTGCCTGGCAGGAAGTTTGAGGTCGTTGTCAAGCTGCAGGATGATGTTCAGCCGCATCTGAAGACACCTGATGAGCACATCAAAGCATTTAAGCAGTTATTCAGGGTTTTTCTTTTCTTCTTTTATCTTGTTTTTTGTTTTGCTCTTTTTGTCCTTTAACTACTTTGTTGCGGTGTAACCTTTAATTTAATTGGACACATTTTATATGACAGGCAAGAAGTCCAAATTAGTCTATTTATATGGTAAACAGACTGTACTTCCACAGTACTGTTCCAGTCATATGGGGACCTCACACACATCCAGATTCTCACACACATTCATTTGTGTGATTTTTAATTCCACTATACAGTTTTTATTGATTGCTCAGATGCAGCCGTCAACTCAAACTCCACATTTTCAAAACAGTTACCACACAGGCCTAAACAGCGGCCTCATGCTCAAAATAACATTGTGTTTGCAAAAGGCTCTAACCATGCCAAAACATTTAAATATGCAACAAAAGTTAACTTTGCCTTCAAACAGCACAACTTGTTAAAGGATAACTTTCTTTTTTTTCAACCTGGACCTTATTTCTAGGAGTATATAGGGTGAATGGGTAAAGTGGGGCATGTGTTTACTTCTGTTACTAAAAATCACCATTGAGCTCATCATACAGCAGCATGAGATGAAAACAGAAAGCTTCTGTGTGGATGTTTGGTTCATAATCAGAATTTACGTTGAGGTTACATTTTCAGAAAGTGTCCCAGTTTACCCACACTCACCCTACGTGTATTTACCCACCGGTAAAATTTCTGCATCACTTTGAGTCCTTCAGAAGACATTACGCTGAGTCGCCCTTTAGTGTACATCCAGGACAGTAATAATGGCGGGGGCGGGGCAGTCGCTATGTAAGACATTATCGAACAAACGAACGAGTACTATTGTCCTGTGAGTCCAGATTTAGCTTTCCGTTAGTTATCAGGGCGTTTCTACACACTTTTTGGGGCCGTGCGTTCCCAGTGCACGCTTCCGTAGCACAGCTGAGAAGAGCAGCTGTTACCCAGACAGCAACAAAAACACGATTTGCAAAACTGAACTCACAGGACAATAGCACTCATTTGTTCGTTCATTCTACTTGAAGCATCAGGACTTAACTGTCCTTTTGCGGGACTGCAGGTGGTTAAACTGGGCCGGATCAGACGAAAGCCGCACCCATCGTCCGACGTCTTTTTTAAAAAAAAAAACTTATTTTAAGGGTGGCCAAGATTTTTTTTTTTGCTTGTGATAAGCAAAAGAACTGCTGACAGAACAGAATAAAAGTGAAATTTTCTTGAGATTTCTTGAAATAAGATGCATTTGTCTTAAAACAAGATCTTAAATCTCACTGAAATGTTTCTCTTTAGGATATTTGGTGTAATTTTGAGTGTGATGAGATATTTTAACTAGAAATGAGAAAAATTTACTTGGTAAGATCTGAGTTTTTGCAGTGCAGCAGTGTGTGTAGGAGGGGGGGGGTTCCAGCAGCTCCCGTACCAGGTGGTGATGGAGAGTGCGAGCCTCCCCTCCAGCTCCAGCACACCTGTCGACGGCTTCCAGCTCAGAGAGACTGAGGCTGGTCTCAGAAGATAAAGGTGCAGGGGGGCTTTACAATCTAAGAGCTTCCCGTTCCCGCCTGCATGACGACTCCTCATTATGGGAATGTTAGACGACTGTCATCTGCAAATTTCACACTACAACTGCAGGGACGGGTGTGTCACGTGTGAAGGATGTGTACATGTGTACGTAGGGCGTACACGACGTTCAGGTGCTGTAAAGGAAAAAAAGTGGTAGTTGCTGAATTAAGAGTAACCAGTCACCTTCTAAACTCTCATGATTTGATGACGAGTCCGTCCGAGTGATGAAAGTGTCACATGATCTCAGCATCATGACGTAACCTCCCGGCCTGGATGTGATGGTAAACTGGTGACGTGCAGGTGAAGCCGGATGAAGCATTGCAGGGTTCTTGCAGGGTCTTAAAAAGTCTAAAATTCTGAACTTAAAATTTAAGGCCTTAAAAAGGACCATTTTTCATTCAAGGTCTTAAATTTTGTCTAGACAAGTCTTACTTTTTTACTTTTATTCATTCCCGCGGAGCAGTAACATAAAAACGCTGAATAATATATCAGAGGTTGATTCTGTCCGTATTTCTGAAAGGTTCAGATATCTACAAGGAATATTTTAAACTTTTTTTTCTATTTTTTTAATGGATATACAATTAATTGCATTTTTTTCATGAGTAGTGCTTGAGTTAAGAATATTAATGTCTGTTTCTATTATTAATTTCAGTCGTCTACTAGAATCTATTTTTTTAAAGTTACTTTTTGGGGCAATTATTATGCGATTAATCGAGATTGATAAACTACAAACACTCATTTTTTTTATTTCAAATTTCTGGGATTATTTGAATGTTTCTAATTATGTATCATGTTGGTTTTAAATTTGATTTATAAAGGTCTTAAAAGGTCTGAAATTTAACTGAAACCTGCAAGAACCCTGACTGAGGCTTTCCTAGACCCACGCTGGAAAAAGAGTCAAAGCCTCTGGACTTTAGTGACATCTAGTGGAGGAAAGAAGACATGGCAGCCTGCAAACATGAAGCTCTGACAGTTTCTGGACACTTTACAGGAGAAAAGTTTGTGTATTTGTTAAGTTTTCATATAAACAGTATGCTGCTGATAGCATTCTGCCTTTATTTAGAGGTATAAGATTAATGATCCCAAAGCTTTGAATACTTTATACTGTTTGTACTTGAAAATCACCAAAAAACAGCAAACTTACTCTCCAAATCTCTTTCTCCTCATAATCCAACATTCTTTAAGCTTAATGATGCCCAGGATAGTTTAGATCTGCCTCCAACATCTTTTTTCCCCCCACCCCACAGTTTCAGAGGCACATTAAAAAGTCAGAGGGTCATAAGATCCCCAAAGTGGAGCTGCAGATCTCCATCTACGGGGTGAAGATACTGGATCCCAAAACGAAAGTGAGTCAGCTGTCTGAAAGGTGCATTAACTCTCTGTGTGACGCCACGTAGGAGCAGAAATGCTGTCCAGTCACCATCATCATCTGTTTGTTTCCAGGATGTGCAGCATAACTGTCAGCTACACCGGATATCCTTCTGCGCGGATGACAAAACCGATAAGAGGATATTTACTTTCATCTGCAAAGACTCAGAGTCCAACAAACACCTCTGCTACGTGTTCGACAGTGAAAAATGTGTAAGTTTGGTTCCACGCAGCATTGAACTGTTTTCGTCAACCATCAGGTGTGAATTACAGCTAAAAAGTGTTTGTCTCCTTCCTGATTTCTTTTTTATTTTTTTTGCATGTTTGTCACACTTACGCTACTCACAAACAGTTAAGGATATTTGTCTTTCTGTATGATGTCAGAATGAATCTAAATCCACTCCAACCTTTCCAGGTGAACTGAACTAAACTTTCTCCAAACTTTTCAATGCACATGTACATTGTTTAATGGTTAAATATTTATTCTGCTTCATTCTGTTCTCAAAGAAACAAAAGTTAAATATCTGTAACTTTTTGTGAGTAGTGGATATGTTTCAGATCATCAAACGAATTAAAATATTATTATTATTTTTTATACTGTTAAGATCCCCAAGAGGAAATTAGGGCTCTGCATTTCACCCATCTGTCCAGTGGTACCAGAGAGCAGTGGGCTGCTGCTTAAAGCGTCTGGGAGGCAGTTGGTGGGGGTTGAGGACCTTGCTCAGGGGTCCACAGTGGTTCACCTGAGTGTTGTGTTGGGGACTTGAACCAAGGCCCCAACAAGGCCCACGACGCTACCACCAGGCTACCCACTCCCCCCGTATTAGACAAAGATAACACAAGTAAACATGAAATGCAGTTTTTAAATTAAGGTTTTTATTTTTAAGGGGGGGGGGAATCCAAACCTCCATGTCCCTGTGTGAGAAAGTGATTGCCCCCTAAACCTAATAACTGGTTGTTCCACCCTTACCAGCAACAACTGCATCAAGCGTTTGTGATAACTGGCAGTGAGTCTTCTACAGCGCTGTGGAGGAATTTTGTTCCACTCATCTTTGCAGAATTGTTGTAATTCAGCCACATTGGAGGCTTTTCCAGCATGAACCGCCTTTTTAAGGTCATGCCACAGCATCTCTATGGGATTCAGGTGGGGGCTTTGACTAGACCACTCCAAAGTCTTCATGTTGTTGTTCTTAAGCCATTCAGAGGTGGACTTGCTGGTGTGTTCTGGATCATTGTTCTGCTGCAGAACCCAAGTGCGCTTCAGCTTGAGGTCACCAACAGATGGCCGGACGTTCTCCTTCAGGATTTTTTGGTAGAAGCAGAATTCATGGTTCCATTTACCACAGCAAGTCTTCCCAAGTGTATCTATCTGCAGCTTGCAACCAAAGGGCTCGTTGTATAGTGGGGGGGGGGGGGTCTTATTAGGTTTAGGGGAAGTCATGAACACTGACCTTAATTGAGGCGAGTGAGGCCTGCAGTTCTTTGGATGTTGTTCTGGGGTCTTTTGTGAGACAGAAATTAGTTTTTTCTGAAACATATAAGTGGGACACACATAAAAAAATCAGGAAGGGGCCAAACACTTTTCACACCACTGTAGATAAACAATCTCTGATGCTGTGGTGCTACAGGCAGAAGAGATCACCCTGACCATCGGGCAAGCCTTCGACCTGGCCTACAAGAAGTTCTTGGAGTCTGGGGGCAAAGACGTGGAGACCAGGAAACAGATCGGAGGCCTGCAGAAACGAGTACGTATCACGCTCACGCTCATGTGGGCTTCTATCCGTCCATGCAGAGCGTCCTCCTGCTGATCACTTGTGGACAGTGTCGCCGGGCAGAAAGTGATGAATATGAATGAGATGCTCTGCGTTCGTAGAAACTGTCGCTTATCTAAACATTTGTACGAGTTTGACTGGATGATGACAGGATGTGTTGGGTAAACAGCAGATGTAACGTGTCAAACAGACTTTGTTGACACGGGGAATGTAAAACCCGCGTGATGCTCCATTAACAGCTCTGCTGCTGCATATTCACCAGCACAGACCACACCTTCACTCAGGTTATGACAGGGAGAAATGAGGCGATGGATGGATTCTAAAGCTTTCCGACTGGCTCAGTCTGGATGGAGGGAGGAGACATGACAGAGTGGGTGTAAAAAAGAGAAACATGAATGATATGAAGAGGAGGAGAGTGATGGAGTTAGGGAGGAGGGATGAAGAAGAGGATGGAGGATTGATGACTGAATGAGGGAAGGTTTGATTTGTGTGATGGATCTTGTTGACCCCTGTTTCTTGTCCATCCTGTCAGGGAGGGGCAGCCTGGTCTGGGTCTGTAGCTGCATTCACACACAGATGAGCTCATTCTGTTTTAATCTTGCCGTAGAAAAACAATCTTCTCAAGAAATATGTGACTGAACCACTGTGGTCGGTCATGGAGGGAACCGTGTCATGCTCAGTGGTTTCTGCATCTTGAATGCAGCGCTGTGTTTCTGTAGGTGTTGGCAGGGTTTGCATGCGCAGATTGAGGGAGGGAGGGGTGGAGTCCATGGTTCAGGAGAGATGTGCATGAGTCGTAAACAAAGCGATCATGTTTTCAGATTTATTCCCTCTGGGACCTGTTTACCGTACTGTCTTCTCCCGCTTGTCCGGGGTCGGGTTGTGGGGGCAGCTGCCTTAGCAGGAGGCAGGTACCTAGAGGGAAGCTGTCCGGAGCTGTCTTGTCTCTGACTCGGCGTATAATAGAAGATACGTCGTCTCTTAGTGTTTCCTTTGTGGTTAGTATCTTGGAGGTATTCTCTGTCATAAATTAGGTATTTTTCAATAAACTCCCAAGCGACTGGAACCCGTATTAAGCATTGACAGATTAATAAACCCTCCCTTCAAGGTTTCGGCTCGACACTCGCGGATGACGTAACGTAGCCTCGGTCACGGGGCTTTCAGCATGCTGAGACTTTCACCAAAACAGCGCTAGCAAGACTTCCGGTTCATAAGATCGAGCCAGAATCGAGCAGACGGGTTTGAGCAGAACATCCCTAGACCCAGAGTTAACCGGCGTCTTAACATTATATGAAAGTTGGGGGTAAATGAGAACCCTCCCAGATTGCCGGCTGCATTTGAGATATTAAAAAGTGCTCCAGAGTCTTGCTCAGCATGAGGGTGAGTAGAAGATGAAGGACCATCATTCTTGTTTTATTGAATCTATCATTTGTTGGTACGGCTCCGTCTCCCTAAGGACCACAAACAGGCTGCAGGGCTTTGTGAGAGTCTGCAGCAAAATTGCAGGTATAGACCTGAACGATCTCACTGCCCTTTACCAGCCCAGGACTTTGGGCAAGGCCCCCTTCATCCTTGGGGACCGGAGCCCCCCCTGGCTGGTGAATTCCTGCTTCTCCGGTCAGGGTGTAGGTTCATGCTGCCAAAGTGCAGGACCAACAGGTTCAAACACTCATTTGTCCATGCAGCCATTGCTCTCCTAAACAAGGGACTAACCTGTCATGTTGTTGTTATCTGTTGTCTCTGTTGTTGACTGAGTGACTGTTGTTGTTTACTTGACTTTTTGCACTGCTAGTTGCACAAGAAATTGCCCTACGGGGACAATAAAGACTCCTTGAACCTTGAACCTTTGGGTGTACTATTCCTTTAAGACAGTTGTGAAGTCAGCCTGTGAGGATCAGCAGCATTCTGGACTAAACTGCCGCCGTCTGAAGGACTTCAGGGAGACATGTGAGGACGGGGTTCCAGTCGTCTGGTCCACTAAAGATAAATGCAGATTCCTGCTGAGACCTTTCATCCTGAAGATGTGATAAAAGTAATCAGGATTCTTATTTATTTGTGTTTGTTTTGCAGATTCAGGAACTGGAAACAGAAAACTCTGAGCTGAAGAAGCAGCTGCAGGACCTGGAGGAGCAGCTGATGATCACGCATGTGCCACCAGTAAGAACAGGATGCTGTGGTTTCTGGAAAGTCCACTAACACTGAGCAGAGCTCGCCTTCACACCGGCCGTCCTGGCCTCTGCCAGCCGACCGTGGTCTACCACTTCTCCACCACGTAGGCTGCAGAAAAACTAAATCCAAAATGTAAAACATCATCTCAGACTTGCTGAGTCGGCCAGAAGCAGCTGTGGATGTGAAGCCTGAGCGAACCTCAGTGCTGATACGTCTCCTGCAGCCTCCGGCAGCAATTACACAGCTGATTGGTCTGATGAAGGATGCCGTACCTGCAGCCTGATGTGAATGTGATCACCTGCACCTCTGCAGGGCTGAATGATACTGCCCCCCCTCTCGTCACTCTCTGTCTTGCATCTTTTCTCAGCAGCTGCACATAGACGCAGCTAATGAGGCGTACATGCTGCAGAGGCCCTCCTCTCTCTTCTGGTGCCACAGCATCACGTCGCTGTCCTGTCTGGAAATCTCCTCCGTCACGCTCACTCCCATGAGCTCGCCGGAGTCCAACCTGTCCGCAGGGCTACTAACTCCTCCGCCTGCCAAACCTGCTCCCCCTCCTCCTAAAGCTACCGAGGGATGCAGCATCCCGCGGCCTCGCGTAAACACCCTCCGCTTTTCTTCTTCTCTTGCTTTGGTGAAACTTGTGCTTTTCTGTCCGTGTCCTCCGGCTCTGCTGCAGAAACGCTGTAGTTTGGTAGAACAGGTCTCTGCTGCTGCTTAAACGGTTGCATTCGTGTGCAGGCCGGGAGCATCTCCATGAAGCTGCAGTCAACAGACGTTTTCGACATGGTTCCCTTCTCCCCCGTGACACCGTTGGTACCCACGCCGGCCAGCAACGGCTGCCCACCTCCTCCACCGACCACGCTTCCGCCCGACATACGTGAGTGAAGCTTTTCCTCCACGGATGCAGGATGGAAGCAGCATGTGTGATTCCTCTCATCCGTCCGTGTCTGCAGGGAAAGATTTGTTCGGTGCTGAGCCATTTGACCCGTTCACCTGCGGAGCGGCCGACTTCCCTCCGGATATTCAGTCCAAGCTGGACGAGATGCAGGTGAGCGGCCGCATGTGTTACGCTGTCAAACCACACTGCAAAAACTCAAATCTCACCAAGTAGATTTTTCTCATTTCCAGTCAAAATATCTCATCACGCTCAAGATAAGACAAAATACCTAAAAAGAAACATTTCAGTGAGATATAGGAACTTATTTTAAGTCAAGTGCATCTTATTTCAAGAAATCTTATCAAGAAAATTTTGCTTTTGACAAGAATATTTTTGTTTGTAACAAGCAAAAACTTTCTGCCAATAGAACCGAAATTTTCAGATCTCAGTAACCAACGATTTATTTGCAGTGCAGAATAAAAAACACATAAAACACGGTTCAACCTGAAATCGACGAATGTGTTGCAAAGAAGCTTTACAGTATATGAACAGGATCCAAACGAATCTGGGTGAAATTTAAAAATGGACAATGTTCTGTGGTCAAATCTGGAATTCTTTCTAGAAACCGTGAACGCCGCGTCCTGAGACTGAAGTTTAAACACACGAATCCACACTCCTACTACAGAAAAGGCTAAACTCACTATAACACAAAACTGAAAAAGTAATAATAAATAAAAATGTGTTAGATTATAATTAAATAAAATCAGATATCAATTTAGAATTGTTGTTTGAATAATACTTAACAAACAAACAAACAAACAAACAAACAAACAAACAAAACTGTCCCAGACAAATTAAAGCCTCTTGCTCATGAACAGTGGACCAACATACAGGTGCAGACGTCTGATTGGACGTTACAGAAAACACCTGATTGCAGTGATTTCATTAAAGTGTTGCTCAACAACATTTTAGTTCATGAGCCCCTTCATTGTTTACATGTTTACATTTTTGGTTTGATTTTATTATTTCTGTTGAACCAGATTTCAAAACCAATGCCATGTTTTTCATAAAAATTATATTTATTTTATCTATCTATCATAGATAGATGATATACAGTAGAAATATATATATATATATATATATATATATATATATATATATATATATATATATGTATATAAACACAGGTACTTTCCAAAAAATTAGAATGTCCTGAAAAAGTTCATGTATTTCTGTAATATTGTTTAGACAAATAATATGTGAATCAATATATTTCAAGCTTTTATTTGTTTGTTTGGATGTTGCTGATTAGAAGTTGCAGCTTAAGAAAACCTCTACATCAAAAACTCAAAAAATGAGAATATTGTGAAAAGCTCCAGTATTGTAGGTTCAGAGTGTCACATTCTAATCAGGTCAGTAATCCAAAACACCTCCATAAGTACCCTGAGCCTTTAAAAAGTCTCTGTCTTGGTTTAGAAGAATTCACAATCATGGGGAAGATGCTGATCTGACAGTTGTGCAGAAAACCATCATTGACTCCCTGCACAAGGTGGAAAGACACAAAAAGTGATAGAAAAGAAGCTGGATGTTCTCAGAGTGTCTCAAAGCACATTAATGGACAGTTAAGTGGAAGGAAGAAGTGTGGAAGAAAACGGTGTAGAAGCCGGAGGGCTGACAGCAGCCTGGAGAAGATGGTCAGGAAAGGACCTTTCAAAAGTGTGGAGGACTTCATAAGGAATGGACCTGTGAGCTTCATCAAGTCCAGCATCAATGCAGCCGTCTACCAGGACATTTTGGAGACCTTCATGCTTGCTTCAGTGGACCAGCTGTATGAGGATGCAGACTTCATCTTCCAGCAGGACTTGGCACCTGCCCACACTGCCAAAACTACAAAATCCTGCTTCAACAACCATGGATCACCATGCTGGATTGGCCCGCAAACCCACCTGACCTGAAACCCATCAAAAACATGTGGGGCATTGTCAAGAGAAAGCAGAACGGGAAGAGAGCAAACAATATTTGCCACAAGCTGCTAGCATCCATGCCACACCGGGTTAAAGCTGCTAGCATCCATGCCACACCGGGTTAAAGCTGCTAGCATCCATGCCACACCGGGTTAAAGCTGCTAGCATCCATGCCACACCGGGTTAAAGCTGGTAGCATCCATGCCACACCGGGTTAAAGCTGCTAGCATCCATGCCACGCCGGGGTAAAGCTGGTAGCATCCATGCCACGCCGGGTTAAAGCTGCTAGCATCCATGCCACACCGGGTTAAAGCTGCTAGCATCCATGCCACGCCGGGGTAAAGCTGGTAGCATCCATGCCACGCCGGGTTAAAGCTGCTAGCATCCATGCCACACCGGGTTAAAGCTGCTAGCATCCATGCCACACCGGGTTAAAGCTGCTAGCATCCATGCCACGCCGGGTTAAGGAGTCATTCATGCAAAAGGGCCCAAACCAAGAACTAAGTACAGATGCAAGATTTTACTTTAGAGGGCCTGATATTTTTGTATTTAAAGTCCTTTTTAAATGATTTCATGCAATATTCTAATTTTTTGAGTTTTTGAATTTGAGGTTTTCTTAAGTTGTAAGTCCTAATCAGCAACATTCAAACAAATAAAAGCTTGAAATATATTGATTTGCATATTATTTGTCTATACAATATGTAAATTGCACCTTTTAAGTTGAATTATAGAAATACATGAACTTTTTCAGGATATTCTCATTTTTGGGGTAGTACCTGTGTGTCTGCCCATTCTCCTGTGACATCAGCAACCATGCCTCGTTCAAAGTCACTTAAATCCCTTTTCCTCCTCATTCTGGTGTTCAGGTTGAACTTCATCAAGTCGTCTTCACCACGTCTACATGACTAGATGTATTAATTTGGTGCCATGTGATTGGCTGATTAGATATTTACGTTAACAAACAGTTGTATGGGTGAAGCTGATAAAGTGGCCGGTGAGTTTATGCATCTGTAGACGCACATCAGATAACAGAGAGGTGTGTGTGATATTCCAGATGAAATACGAGCCGGGACTGCAGAGCAGGTGTCCTCCATCCCTCCGCTGTGAAAAGATCATTTTTAATGACCTCCCCCAACTGTTTTACACACATTACTGCCACCAAGTTCAAGATTAGATATTATTATTAATAGGAAATATCAGACTTTCTCATGTTCAGTTCATACAGATGTTCCACAGCATCCTTTTCATTTCTGATTAAACAGACTGAGCTCAGAGAATCCTGTAAAATCCTCAGATGAAGCTTTATTTCTCCGTCTAGACCTGCTGGATTCAGGAATGAGCCCTGAAGCATTCAATACAAACTGGAATTATTAATTATTAATTATTTATTATAATAATTAATTATTATTAGTCTTTAGTGTATCTGGAAGCTTCATTTTCATGCTCCTTCATGTTCCCTGGTTCCATGAAAATGTTCTCAACAACAGGAGTGATCACACATCTGGATCTTTACTTCGTTTAAAACCAGGAAACTTGACATTCCCTGTGGAGCAGGCGGAGACGGAGGCTTTCTGGTCCTGACTCTGTCCTCCGTGTCCTCCGTGTCCTCCGTCATGCTCTGACGTGTGCTTGTGGAGGCTGAGCAGGAAGCTGCCAGCAGGAGGCGACGTTGCTCTCTGCTTTCTCCTCTTCCTCTCCAACTAACAGCTCACTGTCTCTCTTCCTTTCCCTCTTCAGCGTCAGAGATGGTTTGTACTCTCTCTCTGGTTTCTTGTGTTTTTATCCTGCATGCTGTAAACCTGCTGCACGCTCTCATCCTCCTCCTCTTCCTCACCCTCCTCCTCCTCTTTTAGATAAATAACAGACCATGAGGCTTTTTGACGAGTGTCCAAAAGAGTTTATTTTGTAACCTGAAAGACACCATGTTTCACAGCTCCTTCCACATAAAGGATAAGTTTCTTTTTTCCCAACCTGGACCTTATTTCTAAGAGTTTACACGTGTGTTTACTCACGGGTAAAGTTTCTGCATCACTTTGACTGTTTCGGCAGATATGACATTGAGTCGCCCTTCGGTGTGCATCCATATAATGGGAGAGACGGGCAGCCTCTCTGTCAGACATCTGCAGCAAAACTCCTTCATTTCACTAATACTTTAAGTAGAATGAACAAAAGAACAAATACTATCGTCCTGTGAGTTCAGGATTAACTCTCCGTTTGTTACTGGGGAGGTTTCCTCAATTCTTTACAGGCCACGTGCACTCTGGAGCACTTTTTTAATATCTAAAATTCAGCCAGAGATCCGGGGGGGGGTTTCCTTTTCCACCGACTTTCATATAATGGAGTTCACCGGCGCTTGAAACTAAACGGTCCATAAAAGTCCATAAAAACTTGTCAATGTTCCTCCAAACTGCTCGTCCAATGTAATCAAAGTGTCCTGAGTGGGTAGGAGGGCTGGACGATAATTCGATATCGATATATATTGATTGATAGAGGTTTTTTCAATAGAAAAAAAGAGGGTCAATAAAAGTAAAATATGCCATCTGCATTCGGACATGCGTAGCGGTCTTTTACCTCGGACATGTAGCGGCTGCTCTACCTGTCATAAAAGCCGAATGTTGCGGCACGTCTTTTTGGCTGAAAGCACAAGAAAATGTTCTGGACAGAGTTAAAGGCTGTGCTGACTTTTCCGCAACATTTCCTGATGTCTGAAAGCACCCGGGACGGGATAAGTCTGCAAGGAAGCAATGTTTGAAAAGACGAGTCCGTTTAAAGAGCGGATGGACTTTACCGCTCATGTCTGAACACGGCTTTAGTCTGATCTTTATTATAAGTATGTCATTCAGCAAAAGCTTAAATGGCCACGGCTGCACCTAAAATAGCTTTTCATTTTAGAATGGCTTTTTTTTAAATAAATATCAATTGATACAGATTTTTTTTTTTATATCGATAATCTTTTTTTCTATATCGTCCAGCCCTAGTGGGTAGTGTCCATAATTTACTGGAAACCACATCATTTAGAAAAACCAGACGAGATCACGCGGTTTTTCTTTCTTTCTTTCTTTCTTTCAAATCAATATCAACCCCTCTTGTCTTTGTCCGCAGCTAATTCGCTCTTAGCACAATGTAAACAGTGAATTTCTTCTTCTACGCTTGCATTATAGGCAGAGGAGGCGCTGAACGTTGCGGCTTCTGTAGTGTCATGGACTCTCATGGACGCACATCAGGAAGTACAATGTTCTGTTTGGGCTATAAAAATGTACTAAATGACGTACTAACAGAGCGACGACGAAAACACGACCACAAGCCAGGCTGCTCATGCTGCTGCCGGCAACGGCTCGTTAGCTCAGCAAACAAGAAACATGTCGGCAGTAATTCTGATAAAACTTGAGCGATAGCCACGCTGACGCTAGTTTCATCCGCTGAAGCCGCCATGTTGTTTAGACTGAACTGTCGCTTCTCGTTGCGTCACACCTCAACCCGCCTCAAAGCCAACGCTGATTGGACGTTCGTTTGGCGAGCTGCTCCAAATTCTCTTCAACAGAAAGTAGCCAGACTGATCTGCGAGTTAAAACCTGAAGCTTGCGAGATCAGGATGGTGTCACGAGGCTAATGGCGGCGCCGCAGGATGGTGCAACACACAAAACGCCCATCGGATTAGTCTGTAGGTGAAATGAAGGAGTTTTGCTGCAGATAATGTCTTATAAAGAGGCTGCCCGTCTCTCCCGTGGTCGTACGCCGAAGGGCGACTCAGCGTAAGATCTTCCACAGGACTCATAGTGATGCAGAAACTTTACCGGTGAGTAAATGCACGTGTAAACTCCTGGAAATAAGGTCCAGGTTGGAAAACATAAGGTTATTCTTGAAGATGCCTGTCCTGGTGTTTGTGATCCTGCATGGCGAGCCGGCATGTCCCTCCCTCCCCGTTAACCGTAGACGTTGCTGGACGGATGATGGAGCACCGTCACTGATCAGCTGTCGTCCTGCTTGTCCTTCCAGGAGGGGTTCAAAATGGGACTAACCTTAGAGGGCACCGTTTTCTCTCTGGACCCGCTGGACAGCCGCTGCTGATGCCGAGAAGATCCCCTTCGAGGCTGACTTTTAACTCGTTTGTATGAAGAAGTGCCAAACTCCACTCCACGGTCGAGTCAAGATGTCACACTTTCATCTTGAGGTTTATATGCGTTTGCATTTAGATTGGTTTTCAATATTTCAAGGTAAACTCCGATCCACGGTAGAAAAGAGCTATTTTTGTAAAAAAAGAGCAGAGAGCATTATGGGAGGGGTCATTTTGAGTACCTTTGCTTGCACAGGCGAGATGTAAATAGCGGAGTACGTCCGATGGTACACTCTGTGGCAGATTTTCATACGTGTGTGTGCACCTGTTGATTCTGTATTGTTGACACATTCCTGTTTGTACGCCGGAAACAAGGCGGCCAGAAAATAAATGGAATCTGTATCATTAACTTTCCTCTAACTACACTCATCTTTCTTTTACTCCATAATTCACTTTATTTACTTCATTAATCCATTTCTTTCTGACATTTCACAGATTTTTTAAGATCTTTTTCCAATATCTTTCATTTTTCCCCCATGTGACATGTTTGAGTTGCCATTCCAGTATTTACCTCCTCATCCTCATTGTCCATGCACAAGGTTTCCCATTTACTTCTCATTTTTTGGTTGCATTGACTTTGTTGTTACAGTTATTAAAGAAACTCCTTCTGGAATAAAACAAAGATTCATGTGTGACTTTATTTATCCAGTTTAATTCTTTCATAATTGGTTTATCACAGCGGAAACGGGAACTGTTAGATGGATTCCATTCAGATCAGGGGTTGGTTTCACCCTGCATTCACAAAACGGGGAAAGAGATGCAACAAAACAAAGAAACGGAAAATATGTTGCCATGGATACACTGAGGTCAACAACATGAACCTAATTTTTGAACTAAAGTTGTCTTTGAAAGTTTCCATCCCCTCCAATTAAATAAAACTAAATTCACAACAGTTATTCAAATAACAAGAAACTGAAAAAAGTCATAATAAATAGAAATTCACTAAATTACAAATTTGTCAAATAAAATGTTGATTTTGAATTTTTGTTTTAAAAGAAAATGATGATAATAATAATAATAAAAAAAAACTATCCCTGACAAATTCAAGTCCCTTGCTCATGAACATGGACCAACATACCTGTCAACAGGTGCAGACGTCTGATTGGACGTTACAGAAAACACCTGATTGCAGTGATTGTCTCACAGTGTTGCTCAATAAAATTTTAGCTACAGAGCCCCATCATGCTTGTTTACTTGTTTTATTTTTTGTTTGTTTTCAGTATTTCTGTTGAACCACGATTCAGAATCAAAATCATGATTTGAACATTTTTATTTATTATTACTTTTGTAAATTTTAACTTATTTCACCAGCAGCTGATTTTTTTCTTTCTTTTATTGGAGGGGATGTAATTTTTTAAGCACAACTGTTACTTCCAGAAAGCAGAGTATTGCTTTACTTTGGGGGCGTAGTTGAGCACTAAAGCAGCGGACATCATCATCTTGAGGTAATAAATCATCATTCTTGTTATGTCAAAGCATGTTTTTCTAAAGATAACGCAAAGACTTAAAACTTAAGCACAAAACGTGAGGAAATTTGTGTTTGGTTTAATTATTTCTCCCCTTTAATAGAACCAGTTGGTCTTGTCTGATACGTTGTTGGGAAGCCAGATTTGTACCTTTAGACTCAAGTAGAACCAGCTGATTACAGCCATGAAAAAAAAAAATGCAACTTTTATGACCATTGGCCAGTCCGTGCCCTTAAGAACCTTTTTGGGAAAAAAACAAAAACCAAAAACCACTGTAACACAAAAAGTAAAGATGCATCAAACCTTTTTTAAATACTCCAGGGCTCTGATAATCCTGCACAAAAAAAAAAAAAAAAAATTTGCATTGATCAAATTTATTTTAATCCCATTTTCAATTTTTGGAAGTTGGAGCATATGCTAAGTGGAAATTAAAGGGTTAAAATGTGAAAACTCATTGCCTTTTTGCTATTGATGGTTCAGACAGAAGTCAGTGATGACAGCCATGACAGAAAATGGCAACTTTTCATTTTTAGATAATATTTACAAGCCATTAACTGACATTGGCCAGTCTGTGGCCTTAAGAAGCTGAACGTAACTTTTTCTTAGGGAGCTATGAGGAATATTCTCCTGTTGCTTTACCTGGTTTTTTGCCAAGTTTCATGTCTTGAATCGTACTTTTTGAAGGGAATTGCCATGTCTCAAACCAGGGTTGCCCACTCAAGAGTCCACCTCTTAAACCAGTAGGCTACACTACCGCTCCCTTTTCATCTTCCCTCCTTTTTTCTCCGGCAGTGTTGGTGACCAAAAAATATTCATTTTGTGGAAACATGTTCTCACATGAGGAGCTTTGAGTTAGAGGTTGTCAACACTGACCTGAAATGCATTTTTATTATTCATAAATAACAGTTTGATTCATTAAAATATAACAAGGAGAACAAAAGAAAACTAAATCAGATACATGTGCAGGTTTCTGCAGCATTTTATGATAAGAAACTAATTACCCTCCAGAGAGACGGAACCAATGCTGATGCAAATTTGACCGATTTTAATGAAGAACCGAGGAATGAAATTAAATGGCTCATGCAGAGGTGACTAGCCCCGGTCCCAAGAGTAAAAACCCTCTCTGGCAGTTAACCAACTAACCCAGCTGGATTTGATCAGCAGCTCTTCTGCAGGTTGACCAGCTCGTTAGTGAAACATCTGTTCTACAAGTACAGCAGATCCAAAAACATGGCAGGATCTTACTTTCTGGTACCTGGAGTACCCGCCTCTGCATCAGTGTTTTCATAATCCTGTGAGATATTTACCTGTGAGCACTTCTTTAGTCCTCCCAGCAGATTTGAATCATCGCAACATAAAACGTCAGGAAACCAGTTAAACAATGAGTTGTTTTTTCTCCATCACCATCCTCACCGCAGTGACATGAGATTCCTGATTGGCTGTTGTGACAGAATGTCTCACTGAAGCATAGCTTCTGTTCTTCACTTGATGGGAAATGTGTCTGTCCTTAACTGAACGTGTACTTGGACTGGCCAAACAAATTTAAAACATACTTGTTTTTTACTTTTATCATCTACGTCTACAAATGGGAATTCCAGCAGGGGGCAGAGCGATCCACTCAGATGAACCCGAGCGTCTGGAGTTGAAGACGTGAGCAACAAGCAGGAGGTTGGTACTGTAGGCGGTACCAGAGACCATAAATCGCGTTGTTTGGTGAGCGAGGAACGTTCTTCTTCACAGGTTGCTCTCATGTTGCCTTCACTGCATTTATTTTAGAGGACTTAAAGTTTCTCCTTAATTTCCTGTAAAGCCAATTCCAAAGAAGCAAAGACTGTAACTTGGTGTGTACCGTGTCATTGGGTTTCTTGAAAGACGCTTTTAATAAAATGTATTGTTATTATTATTATTAAAGGTAGAGTCCGACGTTTCCCCCCTGAAAATAAAATCTGTCTCAAACTGCTCTACTCTACTCGCGTGCCGTGGTGAGTTTGAATGCAACTCTCTCTCTTCCTGCCTGTAATTCGCTCTTTAGCTTTGTTTTGTTGTGTTCGGGACGTTTCTGGGTGGAGATTTCTGTTTATATCACCAGCCAATGACAGAGCTAAGGACACAACGGCGTGTGGGAATAAGCTCGTGATTGTACAGACGCCAGTCACTCGAACTCTCGAAGGAAAAAGAAAGAAAGAAAAAAATGGCGGATGCACCGAAGAAAAGGTAAGAACTTTAGATAATGCAAGTTGGAAAACCAGGTTAATATTAGTTTGGCTTTAACCTGCTTCTGAGCTCTGAAGGAGGCTTGAAGCTGAATAGTTTGAAGAACGAGGCGGCCATTAGCCTGAGAGGGAGGGGCTCTCAGTTTGAATGCTGCTGTTTGCAAACAGAAACGCTGGAGGGACTTCGGACTCTACCTTTAAAAACAGATGCAATGATTGACAAATCTCATAAACCCATATTTTATTTGCAACTGAACATTAAAGATGCTGAAACTAAGAAATTTTACCATTTCATAGAAAATATGAGCTCATTTACTAATTTCATTAAAAGATTGAGAGTATCAGGAGGAATCTCTGTGTGCACGGGACAAGGCCGGATGCTGGTGATGTTCTGCATTAAAACCATGATTCTCAACTGGAAACCACTGATGGACTCAGGAAGATTCCAGAAATCTCTGTCTGTGAACACAGTTCACCCTGAAACCCACAAAAGCCGAGAAGAAGCCATATGAGACCAGGATCCAGAACCACCACCATCCGTCTTTGCTGGACTGCGTACTGGATCCATCACAGCAGCATGGCTGGAAACTGGAGAAGAGTCCAGCTGCTGAACTGGTCGGCCTGCAGCGCAGAGTCCGGCTGCTGATTGAAATGATGCTATGAAATGGTAAAATGTCTCATTTTCATCATCTGACAACGTCAGATGATGGGGGGGGGGTTGCTTATCCTCTTATTGTTTCTCTTACAAACTGTAATAAATATTCTGACATCTGACCCACTGAAATGTTTGCAGACAGACTTGTGGATAGGAAACAACCTGGAAACTGAAGCAAGTGAGTTACAGTTTTATCTCTATAAAGGAGTTTGTGTGCAGAATGAGCTTTTAACCAAAACTACAGCTGAATTAATTTGACAAGAGTTTGGGGAGATAATCAAGCATTTGGTTTAATTTGTTGCATAGCAAGAAATACAAAGCAAACAGCCACTCAAAGCCATCTTATTCTATAAAACCGATTATAAGAAGGGTTTCAAGAGCATACACGTCCAGGATACTGCAAAGGGGGAACTGACATGCATAAAAAAGGATATCTGTGCTACCTGACCACACTGATGATGAAAGAAAAAAATGTCACCAATCACCACACACCATCTCACTCCTCCCTCCATCGTTGACAAAAAGGTTTTTATTTGCATCCCCAAACCCTGTCCTGTACCACGGGACCGGAAGAAGTGCACAAGGATCACACAAGTTACAAAACAGCACCTTGGAATGAAAAAGATTTACATGTAGTGTCATCGTCTTCTCAGTTCGGTGACGAGGTAGCTAACACTGAGTTATCCACAGACCTACTTGTCCTCGCGGTCGGTCCAGAGTTCAGAGTAACATCAGATCATGGACAATGCACCGCTGAGCTTCTCATCAATAGCACCACATTTTCTTGTATTTAAAAATACTAATAATTGGCAAATCTGTTAAAAAAGGAAAGAAAAAAAGCATGAGGGGATTTTGGACACAGCTTTACTGGAACTGTTCGGGGCTTATAAACAGCAGTTTTAAGTAATCTTTTAGATTCTTTGGCAGCGATTTGTGAAATTACTCTAAAGATCTTTGGATCTTCACAACGCCTGAAGCTTAAAGTCAAACATACACAAGACGACAAATGAATGATTCAGATCTTTTTGCCAAAATGTTGTTTGGAAATTCTAAACATTCATACTAACTTACAAATCTTCGATGTCTTGAACTGGGTTGAAAGGCACAATAAATATCTTGCCGCAGGGCCAGAATAGTCCCCAGTACTCGTATGTACAGCGTGGCTGATCGCGTCAGCTGTCAGTCCAACAGTCTCAGGGATCTCCCTCGCTCCGTCCCTGCTGACCACTTTACAAGAAGCACACCGGCCCGATTTCAATGCCGAACTCCTGATCTGGGCCTCCAATGTCCACAGGGGCCATGTCCACTATAGGAAGTCTTGCAGTTTTCTGTGTCCTGTACTCAAACACTGTCTTCCCCCAGTTGCCGTTCGCTTGCTGTGGAGGAGAGAAAACAGAGTCGGCGGTTAAAGATGGACGGATGCAGGACGTGTGTCAGTGTTGACTCTGGACATGATTTTGGTTGTGTTTCCTCGTACAGGATAATTCTTATGTGAGAAAGTGATTAACTTTGAAATCCGTTCTCAGTTTTTGTTCAAAGGCATATGCCACCCCTGGGTGAAATTTATCCTCCCCCCGCAGTCCCCTGAGTTGGACAAGTGGACAGAAGCGTTTTCTAGCCGACCCAGTCATTCTCTGAATCTGGCAGCACTGACTTCAGCTTAGCTTAGCTTAGCTTAGCTTAGCGTAGTTAGTGTACTGTAATCTGGTGTTTCCAACTAGTGAAAGTGAACTAATTAACTCGAGATTTTTTCCAATTACGTTTCGTGACCCGCACATTCTGATCGAGTAGAAACGAGAAGCCGATTTCACATCAAAGGACTGACTAGGCGGCATTCAATAGGGGAACTGTATGCCACAGAAGTACAGGCCAATCACAGAGAAGCACCGTGGATAGTAGCAAAGGCAGCACGCATGCTTAGCATCCCCAACTTCAGTAAACAGGGTTACCTTTGAGTTCAGCAGAGCGCTGGGAACAAATTCACAATCCTTTCAGGGTCATTAGAGGACAAAAAACAGTAAGTCTTTTTCTAAAAACTATTTTAAAAGACCCACAACATATTTTTTAGACCTTAAAAATCTGTATTTCTGACTCGTTTTGATGCCACACCAACATTCATTATGCCCATCTTTGAGCGTCACTGCCCAGCAGCGCCCGAGGATCAGAAACTGCACTATGCAACTTTTCCATCCGGGACGTTGCAGCCGACTGTTGGATGCAGCACTGCGTCACTTACTGGCAAACGGATACGAACCAGACATGAACACAGCGAGTGTTTTAATGCATCATGGAGGATTCAGTAAAGAAACACAAGGAAATATTACCGGAGGAAGAGAGGAGAAGAAAGAGGGGAACAAGACAAGACAGAACAAGAGTCAAGATCAGACTGTCTGTTACTGGCTGGAGGGAATCACAGTACAGGTACCATGAAGTTCTGTTTGGGGTCTTTAAGAAAAAGAAACTTTTTTTGACTCAGTCGTTTGACTCTGAGCAGAGAGGTGACACTTGTGTATCTTTTCTCTGCATCTCATTGTTTTCACTTCATGCTCCAGGTCCCAGGTTTCGTGGGAGTTGTTGGACTAAGGGCGCATTCACAAAGCCTTTTTGATTGGAGTCAGAGTCCACCTACAAACGGTCTCAGTCCGCTTCAAGTGGACCAAATACAGGACCGGACTACAAACTGCTGCTTCCTGCATTCCGTTTAAGCCCAATTCATAGTCGTCCGTAAAGTGATCTACGTAGTTCACGGAGAGCCTCTCCATCATCTCCGGCTGCATGAAATATTTTTTAAGTGTCCGTCACTCCATCAAGAGACGACTCCAGAGGTGAATCTGAATGCAGCGCCACCTCTGGAGAGATTGGGAACATTATTCAAAAGGTTTGGCTCCTTTGGCTATGGTGCAATGCCATCTTGATCCAGAAGATCACCCCCGCCCCCTGCCGAGCCGAGTCCCCAAACCGGCCGAGGCTAATGGACTATGCTTTGTGAATGCGTCCTAAAGCAGACCCCCATCAACAGTAGAGCTATATCCCAGGTACAAACAGCGGAGGTAACGTGCTTCACGTTTAAACTTGAGTGTGACCGATGTCTGCGGCACGATGCCCAGGCCCACCTCCGGAGGTGGTCTGCAACGGCTGCTGGCACGGAACGATTGTGTTATTCACCCACGGGATGAAGATGTAATGACGCCGCCTATGTAGAAGCCCTGTCCCCGCTTGAAAACACGAAGAAGAGGAGAAACACGTCTTCAACCGCATGATCAGCAGCTCTTCTTGCAGTTTTTAGCTCAGCAGCTAAAAACAAGCTTGCATTCAGGCAGTTGTCAGAAAACTGTGAAGGTACAAAGCTTTTCATCAACATGTTTGGGTGGATGTCAAACAACACAAATGACTGTTAGCGCCCCCCACTGGACTGGCATGAAGCAAGCGCTGTCACCGATGCAAATGCAGTCACAGGACATGGAGGCACTCTGGCACGTTTCCAACTTTCGGAGTGTAAGCTGAGGCCGTTTGTACGGGACTTCTGACACCCAGTAAGTTGAAACGGGATTAAACCAATCGTGCCAAGTGTGACCCTGCCCTCAGATCCACTTACCGAGCAGGAGTCCTCCACCACCGTGTATCTGAAGCGGCTGTTTCCTTCGGCTTTCAGCTCCAGGTCGTTGGAGCCTTTGAGGATCACAGCTTTCTTCAGGTCGCCGGTCTTGGCGTCCTTGTAGCCCACGGAGTTCCTGCAGTGGTAGCTGATGGTCTGGGCGGCCTCTTTGGAGAGCAGGCGGATGAAGGTCATCTGCACGGTGACGGAGTTGGCCGGCTGGTCTCTGTTGCCGTACGTGAACTGGAAACAGAAAAACGGGTTTTCAGTGATGTGTTCCATCATCATCATCATCGCTGATCTTCCTCATGTGAGCACTCACGTGCGTCCCTCCGTTGATGTCAGCTCCGAACCACACCGGCTTGTTTCTGGCGGAGCTCCACCACACTTTCCGAGGTATGCTGGAGGGGTTGGCGGAGATGCAGGTCTCTCCGGTGTCCATGTTGCAGTGGACCTTGATGGCGTCCTCGGCGCTGCCTTGGTTTGGATCCACCCAGTACTCGCCTGCATGTGAACACCATCAGGACGGAGAGGAACCTCCACGTTATTCTGAGAGATCAGTGACAGAAGCCATTTGTGTCGCGAGACACTCACCGCTCTTCTTCATGGGGTAGCATCTCTTCAGGTCGTCGCAGGTCCGGGCGGGGTGCTTCCTGCTGCCGTCCGGGCTCTTCATACTGTCGATCTGGCTGCTGAGGGCCTTCAGGGTGGCCTGCACGCCGGGGTCGATGGGCACGATGGTGGAGGAGTTGCTGTTGGGCAGAGCCTCATCCTCGCTGAACTCGGGAGGAGGAGGGGGCCCCGAGTCGTAGTCCTGAGGGCCTCCAAACAGATCGTCCATCGCCGCCATGGGAGGACCTGGAGGGCCAGGAGGGCCTGGTGGTCCAGGTTCTCCAGGGGGGCCCTGTAGATTTGTTGAAACGACCTCTTTATTTGTCATGTTAAAGGGGAATTTTGCTTTTTTTTAATCTGGCAGGCAGCCTAGCCACAGTCCAGGAGCCCAGCTAATGATAAGTATGGGGCAACTGGCCCCCGCGTCTAAGTTCGCCCTAAAAACCTGCTTTTTTTCCACCCTGAAGGGTTCGGATAGTCTCAACGAATGTCCACCAACATACTAGAGAGGAGACATGAACCAAAGGTATCGACAATACCTGGAGATCGCTGTTTGTTTTGGTGTCTGTGTCCAAATCTGGGGATGCCGGAAATCAAATCTCATTCTGAAATCGCGCGATAACTCGTGTCGCCCATCGGTGTTTTGACAAGAGTTATCGCGTGATAAAAAAAAAAAAAAAAACGAAATTCTGCTTTAAAGAAGAGCTTTCTTTTTTTCAACCTGGACCTTTTTTCTAGAGTTTATGTGTGCATTTACTCACCAGTAAAATTTCTGTATCACTTTGACTCCTTCGGAAGATAGGACGTTGATCTTCTTGACTTTTTTTCTTTTTGTAAGACAAATTGTTTTAGCTTTTCTTACTGTGACAGTTTCGGCTGTCACTTCAGCCTTCATCAGAAGATGTCAGGCATCCTGGTGTGACGTGTCTTATACAGACAGCTGACTGGGAATTCCGGCGTGACATGCCATGAGAACAGCTGACCGGGCACGGAAACTTACAATAAAATGCTCGTGCCCAGTCTCGTCTGTCCTCGTTTGTCAAGGTAAGAACGGCTAAAACTATTTGTTTTACAAAAAGAAAAAAAGTCAAGAAGATCATCACACTGAAGACTAGATGAACATCCTCAATAAGATATTACGTTGAGTCGCCCTTCGGCGTGCATCCATATAATGGGAGAGACGGGGCAGCCTCACTATAAAGCCTGGGAAACATTGTGTATTTTCAATCGTTGCTCGCAGCTCCAACTCAAACTGTGCGAATCAGTCGCAGAATTCAAAATTTCAAAGCTTGTGATGTTTGTCCTCATACTGTACGAACCGACGCTCTGATGTGATCTGATCCTCACACTGTACGTCCTCAAAGACAGGTCGGGGTCCTGAACAATCCCGACATGCAACGCAATAAATACAGCTAGTAGTAGAAGAAGAAGACGGCAATAACAACAGCAGCAGCAACATTATGCTATCACCAAAAAACAACGCTGCCATGGCGATTTGCGCTCTTCTTTGTGAAGAATTTGCCAAAAAAAAAAAGGTGATGACGTCGTGAGTGGACGAGGAATTGGCTGTACAGTCTGTCGGTGCTACAACGAGAATTTCGGCCAAATGACACGCTGGGTCTCCATGCTGCCTCCGGTTTTCTTCCATTTTTGTTTCACACTTGCTAAATGTGAAAATCTCCTTGGGAAAGAGTTCTCAGTCTGGTTGTGGCTTCGTTTCAACATGCGCTCCACTCACGAGCCATGACCAGAGTATCAGACAGGTTTGATTTTCTTGTGACTCACAATTTTTGATCGGGGGCTCATCGTGAGGTGCCGATTGCCTCTGGTGACCCCCTTGTATACTGCACGATTTGGCCAAGAGTCGGCCCGATCCCCAAAATTGTTGCACAACTGGAAAATCGGCTCAAAAACGGCCAAAAAATTGCACAGTGTATGCCGGGATTAAGACATTATCTGCCACAAACTCCATCATTTCACCAATACTTTACATAGAATGAACAAACTATTTAAGAGATCAGAAGTTCAAAGTTTTCAGTTTGGTTGTGTGTGGGTAGCAGTGTTGTTAGTAACGAAGTAAAAATACTTTGTTACTTTACTTAAGTAACTTTTTAAATATTTGTAGTTTACTACTTCTATTTCTGACGACTTTTAGTTTTACATCACTACATTTTCCGAAAAAAAATCAATACTTTTACTCTGTTACATTTACCTGAGCATCCTTGTCACTCGTTATAAAATAAGAAGGAACATGATAGCCAATGGACAATCTTTGTTTAGTTGTAGTGGGACTAGTAGCCAGTGATGTTTGAGATACAGGCCGCAAGACGTTATCATTGGTTTACCCCGTTGTGCAGTGGATGAAAGCAGTAGTGGGTAAATTTGAAATTTGTCGTCTTGTCGTGTCAGGAGTCTTGGATATTTTCGTATATGGCTGGGTTTATGTAAGGAGGTATTAAAGCTCCGTCACACTTTGCAAATTAAACAAAACTTAAAAACTAAGTTAAAAAGGAATAAAGAAAATGTTAAACTCAAATTTCTGATTGTGTTTTATTAACAGTACTTTTTACTTTTGATACTTAAAGGGACTAGAGGCAAGATTAAGAAATGAAACTGGCGACTGCCACGACTGGCGCTTCAGGTAACTGCAGCCACGAGCAAAGCCGCCATGAGAGCGTGCACAAACTGAAGCTATAATGTTGTTTACTACGCTTTTTCTTCGTAGTTCCACTTTTAGTGTCTTTCAGTTGATCTGGATCTTTTACTGACGGCAGAAGAATCCATAACCATCGCTTACAGTATTTGAATTTACTGCGACCGTCTTCTTCCTGTATCAAAACTGTCGGGGATGCAGATGTAGCGTCATTTGACGTCACATCTGCAGGGCAGCGTGGGAAATTTGGCCACCGTAT
Organism: Atherinomorus stipes; assembly: GCA_023101725.1. Classification (NCBI taxonomy): domain Eukaryota; kingdom Metazoa; phylum Chordata; class Actinopteri; order Atheriniformes; family Atherinidae; genus Atherinomorus; species Atherinomorus stipes. The sequence continues at coordinate 231,464 of JALJCO010009927.1, forward strand.
TGCAGCTTTATGCAGCACACAGCCTGTTCAAGGCAACCGAGAGAGACGTGGGTGGGCTCGTTCTTTTTGGTTTTTAACGCTTCATCACCCATAAGTATTAAAAAAATTGGACATGCTCGTTTATTCTTTTGTAATTCCTGCCTCTAGTCCCTTTAAGTACAGTAAATACTAGCTACTTTTTTACTTTTACTCAAGTAATATTCTAGCAGGTGACTTTCACTTTCACTTGAGTAATTTTCCTGTAAGGTACTTTTACTTTTACTCAACTATGACTTTTGGGTACTTTATACCAGGGGTTCTCAACTTTTTCATGATGGGGTCCAAGTTTTCAGCCCAAACTGGTCCAGGGTCCATTCACAGTTTACCACTGTATTAGTGTAAAGATCTAATTTTTGGTTTATTTATTTAATAACTAAAGCAAATCCACCTTCCTGTAACAGACTGAACCGAGTAAAATGTGGCGTTATAAACATGAACATTAAATAAAAAAAATTTGTTATGAGATCATCACAAACACATTTATATCACACGTATAAGTCATGGAATAATGCTGCTTTCCATTTGAACTTGGAAGTTCAAATGGTTCCCAGTTACGAGTGGGAAGTTTCAACTGGAACGGCCCCCCGAAGTCGGATTTCCCACTTGGAAAGTCGAACAATCATCACAGCTCCAAGTTCAGATTTAAAGATGGCCGCATCCTGTGTTAGCAGTTTTAGAAGCTCCTGTAATGTTATATTTATTCACACTTCTTACTAATATTTTGTTGCATAAATCAGTCATACACATAGTATAAGTTTATATAGATGTAGTGGGAAGCTGCTGTTGTGTAATTCACATTTTTCATGTCGTATATGTGAACTCCAACGCCAGCTGTGCTAACAACGGCTAATAGCAATAGCCTTAGCAAACACGTTGCTGTGCTAGACTGCTAACTGGTTTTCCGACCAATGAGCTGGAACGCAAGTTGGTCGGGTGCGACGTCAACCCCCAGTTCCCATTTCCCAGTTCGGAGGAAAATGGAACGCAGCATAAAATCAGAATTAGGCTATAAACACAAAATCTACAACATTTTACTACAAAAAGAGGAACAACAGAAAAAACTGATGGAAACTGATTTTAAAAAAAGAGAGAATGGTGCACTAATAGATCAAATTGAAAATAAAAGGCCTCAATTTAAATAATCTGTAAAACCTGGATGTTATTTGTTTAGACAGGCCATTAAAGCACAAAATTTCATTAAACTATTTATTTATTTGAACTTTTCTTAGAATTTTTTAAAGAACTTTAAAAACCACACGATAACAGACAGAGTTAACTCTGAACTCACAGGACAATAATACTTGTTTCATTTGTTCATTATGTGAATGTCTATAGAGATTAAGGAGTATATTACTATTGTACTGGTTTATTCGGGTTATTATTATTCCACTTTTTAGTTTTGTCATGGACTTCGGCGCCCTACTCCTCCAGGGTTTCAACAAAAAAAAATAATAAAAAAGTGGGGGTGGGGGGGGGGTGGTTTTTTTTTTTTTTAAAAAAAAAAAAATGGTTAAATAAAAAAAAAAAAAAATATTATTTAATAAAAAAAAAGGGATTGTTAAAAAAGGAGGAAAAAAAAAAAAAGAGGTATTTGAACTTTATAACTCAAACATAAAAAAAAAAAAAAAAACAATAAAAAAAAAAAAGAGGGAAAAAAAAAAAAAAATTAAAAAAAAAAAAAAAAAAATAAATATTTGTTAAGTTTTAAAAAAAAAAGGAAAATATTTTAAAAAAAAAAAAAAAAAAAAAAACATCCCCCCAAAATTTTAAAAATTTATAATTTTAAAAAAAAAAACAAAACACCAAAACCCCATTAAAAAAAAAATATAAATATTAAAAAAAAGAAAATATTTTTGTTTCATTTCATCCCTCCGCACATTTTTTTTTTATTCGCACGGTTTTTTAATTATGGATCTCGGAATTTAAGAAAGAAACAAATTAATCTTTAAACTCCCAATTTTATTAAAAAAAAAAAAAAAAAAAAAAGAAAAAAAAAAAAAAAATAAAATTAAAAATATTTTAATTTAGATAAAATAAAAAAAAATTAAAATAAAATAAAGAAATACTGGAGTCCTGAAAGAAAAAAAAATATAAAAATATATGATTTTTTTTTATTAGTTTATTTTGTGTAGTAATATAAAATAATAAAATTAAAAATAAATTATCAATTAAATTTGAAAAAAAGAAGAGGAAGATTAGATGTAAAAAGTAAAGGAGGGAGATGTGAAGTTAGAAAAATAATAAATTAAAAAAAAAAAAAAAAAAAAAAAAAAATGAAAAAAAAAAAAATTAAACAAAATCTTTAAAGTTTAAAAGGTAAAAAAGTAAAGGTGGTTAGAATGGGTGTTAGAGATAAAATAAATACATATATTTTAATTTCTCTCTATCTTTTCTAATTTCTCTTTCTTTGTCTTTCATTGTGTGTGTATCTATTAAGTAATTAAAAAAAATAAAAATATATAACAGAGATATAGGTATATATATATTATATATCTTAATCAGTGAATAAATAAAGAAAAAAAAAAAAAAAGAGGAAAAAAATAGGAAATAGGGGAAAAACTGGTAAAAGGAAAAAAGAATAAAAGTATATATCTATATCTCTCTCTCACATTATCTATCTCTATCTCTGTCTCACACTGTCTGTCTCTCCCACACTATCTATCTGTCTGTCTGTCTCTCTCTCTCTTTTTGTTTCTCTCTTTTCCCCCTTTTTCCTGTTTTTCTATATTTATTAATTAACTAAAATATAATTAATCTTATAATTTCTTTTTTTTTTTTCATCTAATTTATAAAAAAAAAATTAAAAAAAAAAAGAAAAGTGTATGGAAGAATGAGGGAAAAATAAGAAAAAATAAAAATTTGAAAATAAGAAATAATCAAAAAAAAAAAAAATAAAAAATAAAAAAAAAAAAAAAAAAAAAAAAATAAAAAATAAAAATAAAAATGAAGATAAAATTAAAAAAAAAAAAACAATGAAAATTAGAAAAAAAACAAAAATCAACAAAAAAACCAAAAAACCAAAAACTCAAAATCTATCTATCTCTCTCTCTCTGTCTCTCTCTCTCTCTCACTCTCTCTCCCTCTCACCATCTCTCTGTCTCTCATTCTGTCTTTCTGTCTCTCTGTCTCACACTCTCTCTGTCTCCCACTCGCCCTCTCTCTCTCAGTCTCTCTGTCTCCCGTTCTGCCTCTCTCCCTTCCATTCCCCCTCTTCCTACTCTCCCCCACCCTCCCCTCTTCACCCCACTTCCTCCTTTACCCTCCCCGCCCTCTTCCTCCCTCTCTGTCTGTCTCACTGTCTCTCTCTCTCTCTCTGTCGGTCGGTCTCTCCCACTTTCTGTCTGTTAATCCATCTTAGCAATGTGGCTCCCGCTTTGTACGTGGGGGGCAGATTGGAGGCATTCAAAAATTCTTCAGAAAATTCTACTTAAAGTATTGGTGAAATGAAGGAGTTTTGCTGCAGATAATGTCTTACAGTGAGGCTGCCTGTCTCTCCCATTATATGGATGTACCAAAGGGCGACTCAATGAAATATCTTCCGAAAGAGCCAAAGTGATACAGAAATGTTACCGGTGAGTAAATGCACGTATGAACTCCTAGAAATAAGGTCCAGGTTGGAAAAAAGAAAGTTATACTATAAGTCCAAACTGTGCGCAGCTGCAAGTCAGAGTTGTTTCCCTGCTTACAAACATCTGTTTAAAAGATGTTCAGCTCTTTAACGATGTTCTCATCCGGCTGTTTGCAGGGAAACTTTACGAGTCCTGCACGCCCTCTGATCTGTAATGAGACTGTACCTCTGGTCCAATTTCTCCACTGAGTCCACGGGTTCCTGGAGGTCCCATTGGCCCCGGCTGACCCATGTATCCCTCCTTTCCAGAAGGTCCAACAGGTCCAGGAGGCCCCTGAATCACATTGCAGCAGAAAGTTAACCTAGAACCTCTAGATTTAGAAATCAAATTATATCAAAATTAAACTAATCTATTGTTCCGCATGAATCCAGCTGCAGATTCTGACGTAAACGTATCACTTACCCTCGGGCCGCTTGGTCCAACAATTCCTGGAGCTCCCTGCTCTCCAGCTGTACCCTGAAAAAGGAAAAATGTTCATTTGTCTGAAGCCACATCTGATGGATGTTTGTTCAAAAGTGATATTTTATTTCATTAAATTATAATTTAGTATTATTTTTATTTATTATTACTCTTTTTAGTTTCTGGTTATATAAATTTCTGTTGTGAATTTAGTATTTTCTTTAATTGTAGGGTATGAATAATTTTGTGGACTGTGTCTACCATGTGTGCTTCCGATGATGGGAACCCTAATTTTTAATCCTGATTCCAAACGTTCCTGGAGGCTAAGAGTCAGGTTTAGATCTGAGTCCCTGGATGTGGCAGGAACCTTTTCTCATCATTTTTAATCCCTGTGGTGATGTTCTCCACCACAGCATCATTTGACTTACTGGAGGTCCAGGAAGACCCTGCAGACCAGTGAAACCTCTGTGCCCCTTTTGCCCTCTCTCGCCATGATCACCCAGGTCACCCTTATCTCCTCTTGGTCCTTGGGGTCCCTGAAATTGAAGTGATTGATAATCTTAAACTACCACAGGCTCGTTTTTCTTGCCGTTCTGCACAAGCGTAAACAGAAGAGTTCATTTAAATGTTTGACGTCAGCAGGATGGGGGCTCACCACTAATCCTCTCTTTCCAGCTGATCCAGGAGGGCCTTGAGGTCCTCTTGAGCCCTGTTGATGGGGAGAATGATGAGGACTTCAGGTCACAGAGAGATGGTAATGAAGTGAAGATCTACTTACCGACTCTCCTCTCTTTCCTGAATCACCTGTTGCACCAACAGGACCAAGAGGTCCAGGAAGCCCCTGAGGACCAATCAAACCCTCTGGACCAGGATCTCCTCTGTCTCCCTGAAATTGAACTCCTGTCAGTCACTTGTGACACGAGAAGAAGGACCAGAAGTTCTCAGTCTTTCATCTCACCCTTTGTCCATAAACACCGTCTTTCCCAGGTGGACCGTCAGAACCTGCAGGACCCTGAGGACCAGACAAAATCCATCATTAGAACAGGTCCAGAGGTGTAACCTGGCAACCAGTTCAAAATGAGTACGTACATCAGGACCAGGATCCCCGCGAGGTCCGTTAGCACCAGGAACACCAACGGGACCTGAGGGGCCTTTATCTCCAGCTGGTCCTGGAGATCCTTGCTTTCCTGGCGGACCCTGCAGGATAAAAACCGATGGCTCAGAAACACCCACTGGTATCGCAGCAGAGAACCTGAAAGTGGACTTCAGTGATACCAACCGCTGGTCCCGGAAGACCTGGCATCCCACGTTCTCCTCTCTGGCCGGGAAGACCCACAATGCCTCGCTGTCCTGTAGTTCCAGCAGGGCCTGGAGGTCCATCAGGACCCTAAAACCAGCAAACACACAGAACATTTACATCTGGTTCCCTCAAACACCACCAAGCAGAAATCCTTCCAGAGTTTACCGTTGGACCATCCTCTCCAGAGTCCCCTTTGTCTCCTGGGCTCCCTGGTGGTCCCGGAGGGCCACGCTCCCCCTGTCGTCCAGGGGATCCATGATCTCCACGGAGTCCAGGGGGACCTTCTTTTCCTGGAGGTCCCAGTGGTCCAGGTTCTCCAACAGGACCCTGATAAAAGAAGTTGCAAACATAAAGTAATTTTTTTGATTTTCTTTCCCAGAATGATCCAGGAAACCTCGTCCAGGCTTTTGTTACTTCAAGATTGGACTGCTGCAACTCTGCGTTCAAAAACTGCTTTGAAAATCCCAAATCCACATGTCGTCGTATTTCTCCAGTTTTAGTTTCTCTTTGTTGGCTACTGTTAAATCCACAATAGAACTTAAATTTCTCCACATAAAAAGTTCTTAGTGGTCAAGATCCATGAGATCTTTGAGATCCCATGGATTTCAAAGATCCATTGGATCATGTCACTGTCAGACTGCAGTTTTAGTCCTGGTTCCTGGAGGTTCTGAAAGTAGACCAGGAGGCTAAGCATGCAGTTATCAGACCCTCTTTGTGAAAATAGCTCCAGGTTCAGCAGGTAGGCTCTACGTATAAGATTAGATTTAAAACTTTCTTTTTTAATAAAACTTATCAGTGCTGACTTGGGCTCAATCCCAACTCTCTTTTTTACCCCTTCTCCCTGGCCCTTGCCACTTAAAACAAAGGCTGAAAGTCAACCCCTACAAACTGGGACACCCCTTCAACAATCACATCACATCAGTGATCTGTCGGCTCGTGTGTAAGCAAATGTGTGCTGAGCTTTCGGCGTAAATCGTGAGAAATCGGCTGTCTACAGCTGTGGATTAACGTGAACAAGCAAGTTCGATTTGTGCATGACATCCCTGCTTGTGTTGTATCCTACGAAGGACCTCCATGTAAATGAAGACCAGCAACAATGTTGCTGAAGTTTTTATTGGTCATCCTTCACTGTACATCAGGGGTGTCCAGCTCCGGTCCTTGAGGGCCACAATCCTGAAGGTTTTCCATGTCTCCCTTCTCCAACACACACCTGACTCAAATTCATAGGCTTTTAGATTCATTTCATTTGAGTCAGCTGTGTTGGTGCAAGGAGGCATGGAAAACCGTCAGGACAGCAGCCCTTGAGGACCGACTTTGGACACCACTGCTGTAGATTATCACAGAGCACCGCTGGTTTTCAGCCTGGTAGTGTTTATGTTACTGAAACTTCTACGTAGTACTAGGGATTTTTTTCATGTGCATTTTCAAAGAAAATGACAATTATAAAAAAAAAAAAAAAAAAAAAAAATGTTTTAACAGTGTTAACCTAGACAATACAGTGGTTTTCATACTATTTAAACTATCTATGGAGAAAATATTTGCATTTGTGGATTTTTTTTTTTAACTCGGTAGCAGCCATCTTGCCGATGACTGTCAGTGTGTGCTTTGGAAAACCCTTTGTTTGAAGGGGTATATGCCCCCACCCCTCTGTTCTAACAAGATTGAGATACCCCTGCTCCTACATGTCATAGCGCAAAACGTAGGGGAAGGGCTAAGGTGGAGAATTGAGATTGGGCCTTGGTGACCTTTAGGCCCCGTTTTCCTCAAGGGTTCCAACTCGGTGCAGTTTGGTTTGGTCTGTAAATCCCAACCTCTGTTGTGTTTCCACAGCCAACTCTACTCCTACCTGGAAGGATGGGAATAAGCCATAAGCTGATTAGTGATAAATACATCAGCTAAGTGATGTCCTAGCAACGCAACACCCTTCTTCAATTATAACAAAGCAGAATGTAAGGCAGACATCCTGCGGCTTGTTCTTTCTTCTTGCCATGTTGTTTTACACACAGACTATATCTAAACATGGTGCTGTTCCCACCCTGTTCTTATTGCTGAGTCACATCGGAAGTGATGATTCTTTTGACCAATTAATGGACTGTAGTGTGTCAAGTTCCAGCCTTTAGAGTCGGATCAGTAGGATTGGGACCCTAATGGAAGGTACCAGAAAAGGTTGTGTGACAGTGTGTGACCTGTCACTCTGCCTCTGATTGATCATGCGCCCAGGCTACTTGGACACAGGGACATCCCTTTGGCTGGCTGGTTAGCATACATGACTCTCACCCGGGAGTCTGGGGATCAAAATCCCGCCCGGGTCCTCCGTTGCGTACCTTGCCACAGTTGGATTGGATATTCTGGCGCCTTTCCCAGTTTTTGCCTGTGAAAACATGCATACTGTCCTGTACCAACCCAGATTCCTTGGTGGAAATGGAGCTTCTGTCATCCCTTTAGTGATGCCAGGGCAGGCAAGGACTTCCCATGATGCACTCAGCCTTTCCATTGTCTTTTACTTCTTTACTCTCAATAACATTTTTGTTGTCATTTATTTGTATTTCCTTTTTCTTTCTCAGCAGGTATCTCTGGCTTAGACTTCTAGTGCTTGTTAATTTATCTTTCATGTCCTCTGCACCCCAAACTGGTTGAGGCAGTTTGCTGTCCTTCCTAGTTTTGATCCTGATTGAGATTTACAGTTTTCTTCCAAGTGTGGCTTTTTTCTCTCCTGTTATCTGAAGCTCAGGATGGAGGATTGAATCATAATCGCTGATGCAATCAGCTGGTTTCCTTAGCAAGGTCAATATTTTCATGAATTGGTTTATATAAGCTCAGTTATTGTAAATCAGACTAATGTGGGTAATAAAATAGATTTGCTTTAATTGGATTATAATTAGACCTGGTTTGAATTCAAAGATGATGTAATGAAATACAGAGGACATGCTGTGCTCCAGTTAGAGATGAATCCTGGTCCAAATGATTCTTGAGACCATCCCAGCAACATGAATCGAAGAAAATATCTCCCTCTTAGCCTGCCTGTGACCTCACCCAAGCTCAGGGCGGTACTTACGGGTGGGCCTGGTGGTCCAACTCTTCCTGCAGATCCAGGGAAACCAGTAGGACCCTGCAGCAGAACACAAACATTTTTATCAATCACATCAGAAAACAAAATCAATGGAACGAACCAAAAGTGAGCTAATCAAACTTCGTACCGGTGCACCCTGTGTTCCTCTTCCTCCTTTCGGTCCAGCAACGCCAATTGGCCCCTAACAACACGATAAACCAACACTTCAAATAATTTCTCAACAGCACATCAGCAGGAAAAGAAACTGTATCATCTCTGAACGCATTTCATTTCTTTATTCTTGAGACTCACAGGAGGTCCGTGAGCACCAGCTAAGCCCTGAGGTCCTGGAGACCCGGCATCTCCTTTCTGCCCTTGCTCTCCAGGCTCTCCCTTGACTCCAGGTTGGCCATCAGGACCCTGAACAGCATTGTTATCATGAACAATTTCACAACCTGCGTGTCACTATGAGCTATAATATACAGTCTGTACCCGGTCAACTCACAGGGGGTCCAGAAAATCCAACAGCACCAATCGGGCCTGGATCGCCTCTCGCTCCCTGAAACAACAGCAACTCATACTTGATATACTCAAATCACCAAACAAAGCCAAAATTATCCAAGGTCAGGTCTACGCACAGGGATTCCTCTTGATCCTGGAGGTCCAGCTGGTCCTTTAGGTCCAGGTTCTCCCTGTAAAGAAGTCTCTTGTTTACAGACAGTCCTTGGTAGAGTCCTTCACTGAGTCTGCGCTACTGCATGTTTGTTAAGAGATCAGTCTTACCTTCTCACCACTGGGCCCAGCAGGTCCGAGTGGGCCAACAGGACCGGGGGCTCCCTGCAGACAGCGAGGAGAGATAAATCGGGACTCTCCAGTCATTGTTTATGGTTTATGAGAACACAGAGAATCCTGTTAGCGGACAAGCTGGGACAAGCCGTGAGCTTGCATAAGTCCGGCATCAGCTTAGTGTAAACTCAACCTCTTTGTTCAGGACTGAGCCAAGAGGAAAATGTTGGCAGGGAACAGAAGATGTTTAACTTACTCTCGCACCGTCATTCCCAGGTGTACCTTCTGATCCTTTCTCACCAATTGCCCCCTGATTAGAGACAACAAAGACATGTGGAGAAAGGCTCCAGAGGCAGAGATCCAGCTCATGGTTTGAAAAAAAAATTCTTAAAGGATAACGTTCTTTTTTTTCAACCTGGACCTTATTTCTAGGAGTATATACATGAATTTTCTTACCGGTAAAATGTCTGGAACACTTTTGTGAGTACTATTGTCCCGTGAGTTCAGAATTTCCCAAATTGTTTTTTTGTTGTTGTCTGGGTAACGAGCTGCTCTTCTCAGCTGTACTACGGAAGCACGCATCATGAACGCGCGGCCCCGAAAAGTGTGTATAACACCCTGATAACTAACGGAAAGCTAAATCTGGACTCACAGGACAATAGTACTCGTTCGTTTTTTCATTCTACTTAAAGGTGTCATAACCTGCTGTTTTACATACACAATCCTTCTTAAATTATCTTCAAATGAATTTTTAATTCTAGTTAGGTGGGACGAAAATTTAATGAGCTCATTTTAACCTCTTTTTATCCCCAACTTTTGTTTGTCACGAGAATACGCACGAGAGTTAGACCTGTCTGTAAGCGCGTTCACGAGGCAAACGTCAAAATCAAAACAAAGTTTTATCAGGACAGACCGAGTGAAGGAAAATGATGTCCCAGCAGAGAAAAATGTGATAAAAACGTAACGGTACGGTTGATAGAGAGGATCTGGAGTAAAAAGGCTGGACTCTGATGAATATAAGGAACGGACGTCTGACGTGAAATTAAACGAAACAGTGTTAGCTTCTGTAGCTACATTAGCAGCTTGTCCGTTCATCTACCACTGTTTACTGGTCTCTGACACAAAAGATAATAAGTTACACAAGCAGCAACACTTACCCACCCACTATACCCAAATATAATCCACTGGTGCCTGTTAGTGCTGTCCCTCCTGTTAAAGCACCGAAAACTGCTGAACTTCTGCCGAAGCAGCTCAGTTCGGCTAGCTTCACAGCTTGCTCGCAGCCTCTCTAGTTCACGTCATTCGGTGAAAGAAATTCAGATCGCGTACTGTGGAGAGAGCGCTCTTGTGGCCGATTCTGGTGAGAAGAGAGAGCCAGCACTCAAAGACGAAGTCATTTTCACTCTCTGAACTTTCTGGCACGTTTTAACTGAGGTCCTGTTCCAGTACACACGTTTTAACCTGAAAAAGTGGGATTTCCAGGTGATGACTCCTTTAAAGTATTGGCGAAAATCAAGGAATTTTGCTTCAGATGTGTCTTATATCGTGACTGCCCCGTCTCCGCCTTTATTACTGGATGTTCACCGAAGGGCGACTCAAGTTATATCTTCCGAAGGACTCAAAGTGATGCAGAAACTTTACCGGTGAGTAAATGTACGTATATACTCCTAGAAATAAGGTTCAGGTTGAAAAAAAGAAAGTTATCCTTTAACTTCCAAAAATCAGTTTAGGATATTTTCAAAGATGACGACAAACTTACTCTGTCACCTTTTGGCCCAGGGGGACCAGAGATGCCTCTTTCCCCTGGCATTCCCTGAAGTCCAGGAGGACCCACGTCACCCAGAGCACCAGTTGGACCAGGACTGCCCTGTAGTCACAAACATCAGAGTTAACCCAATCAGCCTGAATCACTCCAAACTTTTCCTCTATTCATATTCTGGGGTAGCTGATAGTACCTTTGGTCCATCGGGACCAGGTGCACCAGGAATTCCTTTAGGCCCCTGCAGACCAGTTGGACCCAGTTCTCCTCTCTCCCCAGGAATTCCACGTTCCCCCTAATGAATGGATACCATCAAGTAATCAGCATCACTGTCCAGTACACTCGGAAATGAGTAAAAATGATCATTCTAAGGTTCACCTACCCTTGGTCCGATCTGACCCACAGGACCCAGTTCTCCAGGAATTCCCTGAAAGAGACACGATGTGATATCACATGTTACAACCAAACAATATAAAACACTGCAAACAGTATCTAATAACTGTTATTGGACTCACTTGGTCGCCTGGTTTACCAGATTCTCCAGGAGGACCTTGATTTCCAGGCAAACCCTACGGAGGGAAACACGATGGTCAGATCTCTTCCCTTCACATTTAACCTCTACACCAGGGGTCTGCAACCTGCGGCTCCAGAGCCACAAGTGGCTTTTTAGACCTTCCACGATGGCTCTCAACAACATTGACTAAAAATTATAGCATACTGAGTAATATTTAAAAATATAGATGATAACAAATGTAGGTTTTAGCAGTTTTTCATAGGAATAATTGCATTTAATTTTTACAAGTACCAATGATTTTTTTTTATACACCTGTTTCTAATCTCATTAGCTTGGAAATTCTGGGCTTCTTCAGCAACACACCGTCTCAGAGGAGCAAAATCCCATAAAGGAAAATGGAAGTATCCCTTTTTTTTGGGGGGGGGGGGGGGGGGGGGGGGTTTATTGTATGTTTCGTTTTGTACGGAAGAGGATTAGGGCCACTGAAGGAAAATAAATTCTGAGAAAAAAGTCAGAATTCTGAATTTTTTTCCACATTTAAAAAAAAAATTGTGGATTTTTTTTATACTATTATTTCTGAAAACGTTCCAAAACATTTTTTCAAATGTGTGGAGATTTTTTTTTTCAATTTCTGAAAAAAAAAATCAGAATTCTGACTTTTTCAGAAAATTTCAGAATTTTTTTTCTTAAGTGGCCCTAATCCTCTTCCATAGTTTTGTTTTCCAAAACGTAAAACTCAAAATAAAACTGTGGTTCTTTAAAAATGGCAACAAATTTCATAGTAAGTATTTATCAAAAATGATAAGTTGTCTTTTTAAAAAAGGCCAAGAAATATTTGCTGCTCTGCACGACTTTTATTTAGCTGGGTTGAGGCAAAAATGGCTCTTTGGACTGTAAAGGTGCAGACCCCTGCTCTACACACTCAGAAAAATAAGTACCAGATGTAAGGGTACCACCCCAGGGAAAAGCCATTGTACCCCTAAAGGGTACTCCTGGTATACCTCTAAGAGTGAGTACTTTGTGCTTTGGATCATAAATTTACCTTTCAGGCTCCCAAAAAGGTACATATAGTTGCTTTGAGGTCCACTTCTGACCCTTACAGGGTACATAAATTAAAATTGTACCTTGAGGGACAGGAATGTACCCGTGCTGTCACACTATTTATGACAGTGTACGACTTAATAGCGCTATGACTCAGCAGAAAGCAGTTCCTCACCTGGAAGCCATTTACGCCCGGCGGTCCCTGCTCTCCTCTGTCTCCTGCAACACCCTTCAAAACAAAACAATCGTGTCATTTTGCGTGAGCCAGGAAAAGCTGTCAGCAGTTTTTGTGTTGTTGGAGAAGTCGTCTACTTACAGGTGGACCAGGGGGGCCTGCAGGGCCAACCTCTCCATCTTTTCCTGGAGGGCCCTGTTGGAAAAAGTGTTGATGTCTGTTATGCATCCAGAACTAACTGATAGCGTTTGATGGTATTTATCAACAGGACTTACCCTTTGACCTGGTACTCCTGGGGATCCTTGTTCACCTGTCTTTCCTGGGTCACCCTATGAGAGTAAAACACATTTAACAACCAGAGCCAAGTATAAACGCACTGATCTGAGACTTAATGCAGTGGCTGGAGTCTCCAGACTTACGTTGAAGCCTTTAGGGCCAGGTCCTCCCATGGTTCCTGCAGGGCCCCTGTTTCCAATGGACCCTGCTGGCCCAGGACGACCGTCCTCACCTGGAGCACCCTACATAAGAAACCAAGTGATATAAATCTAAAAATAAAACTTCTGACGGTGATTTAAAGTAGGCCATCAACATTTTTGCATCCTCTGTAGTTGGTGACTGACATCTGATTGGTTGCAGTTTCCAATTTGTGACACTAGATGTCACTAAATCCTACACAGAGTCTTTAACTGCCTGTTGTTTAAATCATAATTGAGCACTGTAACTTACCAATGGTCCTGGCTTGCCCTCTGCTCCCTGAACTCCTGGAGTACCGGTAAGACCCTACAAAAAAAAAAAATCAGCAGTATTTGTTTCAGTAACTACTCAGACGTGGTTAAAATGCTAAATTTAGCTCAGAGGTAAAATGTCAAGCTCTTTTGTTACCCTTGCACCTGGAAGACCAGGCTCTCCTGGTCGCCCTGGGTCTCCTAGAGAACCTTTTGGCCCTGGTGGACCAGAAATGCCACGATCTCCTTGAGCACCCTTTTACAAAAAAAGATAAAATATGACAGTCCCTACACTTCACATCTAAATAATCTAAGCAGAATAAATGTTCGCAGCACAACTGAAACCGGGTTTACAGGAACGGAAAATAAACTTCACCTTTGGTCCTGGCAGGCCATCACCACCAGGGAACCCTCTGTTCCCAGGGGAACCCTGAAAAACAGAAGATGTAGATCAAGGGTAGCCAACATGGTGCCCGCAGGCTCTGCTTTAAAGACAACTATCACCAATGTGTAAAATGGATTGTTATGCTTTTTAAAAACACCAATACTGAATAAAGAAAGAAAATAAGATGAAAAAAAAAAATCAATGTAGGCATACACCCTTACGGTTCAGATACCAAAGCTGTGCGCAAAACTAAGCGCTGCCTCACTCACTCATTGCTACATGCTAGGGGTGCAGCTACGATGGAGAGCTAAGTCCAGGTTTTAGTGTTACCATAGACACTTATGTGGTAAGACACTGAGTTTAGTATAAATGTGACAAGATTTAAAGATGTTAATGATTTGCTGTTAAAATTTTTCAGATGTGATTATTTGAAAAATAAGAATAAACAAGTTTTATGTTGAAATGTGTTTCCTACTATGATATTTGATCATCTTGTGGAAAAATGTTAAGGTAGCGCTTTTAATAAGTGAATATCAATATTGTCATGAAAGGAGATGACAATCTCCTCACATGCTTTATTAAAAAAAAGTTTAATCTAGAAAGTAGCCCTTTGTATTGTTCAGTATCCTCAAAGTAGCTCTCAGATTCAAAAAGGTTGGTGACCCCTGATGTAGATTATAACTGTAATCTCAATCATGTTTAACTATAGCAAAAAGGAAACAACAGTTAATCTGACAGCAATGGTAACCAAACAGACCCAGAGTGCACGCTCATTTTGCCTTCCCTTACCAAAAAGTAGTATATGCAAGTATGCTTGAAGTATACTAATTTTAAACTTATTACTTTTAGTCTACTTAAAAGTGTACTTTCTAAAAGTAAAAGTAAGCTTGGAGTTTTTGTAGGAGGAAACTAACAAGAACATTGCTTTCAGTATACGTGAAAGTGTACTTTTAAATACTTTAAGTGGGCCAATTTAGTCCCAAGAAGTATACTTGTTAGTATACTGCTAGTACATTGGTATCAGTGTAGGCCTTCTTGGTAAATAAAAGTACACTTGAAGGGATATACTTTAATATACTTGAGTATATTTAATGACATGCACTCCATACTTCTTTTTGGTAAGGGTTGGTATGACCCACTTATGGATCAGCTATGGTACCATTATGCTGCTATGTTATGAGTTATGGCAAATACAGATTTTGCCACATCTGGCGGATCTGTGATGTGGACCAGACTTTGTTATCTGGAAAGAGTGGCCATGCTGGCAGGTGGAACTTTCTGCTGTGAGGTGACATCATTCACTACAACCAATGCAGAGTTTATGTGGTTTACCAACAACAGATTATTCACTCTGAACTGATCATGGAGTGACCCCCCACCCCTGCCCTCAAACTATGACACTGTTATGAATAAATGCCACACAGGGAGGAAGATTGCTGACTCACTCTTTCACCAACAGGGCCAGGAGGGCCAAGAGAGCCCGAGTCTCCACGTGGTCCTCGCTTTCCTTCCTCACCCTGAGGTCCAATCACTCCCTGGGAGCCTGAGGGACCCTATGAAACAGACACACAAGCCAGAATTCACATTTACCTGTCATTTGTGTGCATGTGCAATGATTTCCAGTAAAGAAAACATAATTCTGAGTCTTATTAATTAACTCTTTATTTGAATCTTACAGGCTCTCCTTTGGGTCCAGCTTCTCCTTTGAAACCAGGGACACCAACATCTCCCTTTGACACAGAAATGTAAAAGTCTTTATTAATGTAAAGTGTAGTTTTCAGGATCATCTGATTACTATGACAAATGATTCAGTTTAAACTTAAAATCTGAAGAGCCATACCAGCTGTCCTTTGATACCAGGCTGACCGGTGCTACCCTGAGGACCTGGTGGACCAGGGGGTCCAAGATTTCCACCTTGACCTTGTGGACCAATATTACCCTGTAAAGAGTGAGCCGTAGTTTTGAGACCTGTTCATTTGTTTGATTAAAATAAATTTTGCCTGAATTGAACAACTGTGTACAAACCACAGGTCCTTTGGCACCTGGGCCTCCATCTGTACCCCCGGGTCCCTTTGGAAACAAATAATCTCATGTTATTCACAGTAACAATATAACTGCCCTGTAAATATGTTTCATGTGATGTCTAAGTAAAAGTAGAGTAAGATATTCACCCTGATTCCAACTGGTCCAGGTCTACCTAGGTGACCGGTCTCTCCTCTCTGCCCCTGCGGGCCTTCTGGGCCTCGGACGCCTGTGGGGCCAGGTTGTCCCTGTGGAAATCAATCACCAGGTGTATTAAATATCAAGAAAATCGATACATTTGACTCAAACATCCAAAGTGTTCATCACTGAGATATCCAGGTAATAAAGAGTCTCTACATACCTTCATTCCTGGAGTTCCAGGATATCCAGGTGGGCCGCTCAGACCCAAGGGGCCCTGTTAACCAACAGGGGAGACAAGACAACATTGATGTAAAGTTGTAACCCCAAAAATGGGCCTGTATGAAGCAATCTTTGGAAAACCCATCAAAAATCCATGTCTCCCAGGGCTGGGTGTTTATAAGAACCTCACGATTCAATTCGATTTCAGCTATTTTGCCCGCAGTTTGATTCAATATTGATTTAAAGGCGTTGACATCAATTCAGTAAGAAGTAGAAACTCTGTTTAATCGAGTTGAAATTTTTTTTAGCCATTTTTCTTGGCACAATTTCTAAAGGTTATTATGAGGTTATCCCAGGCAATTTGTTGGCCGTCATTAACAGAAATGGTAGATTTGGAATGTTCTAGCATTGCACTACAGCTCAAAAAAGTTTATTTTGGGATATTTTCTATATGAATAAATATATGTATTTTATTTTTCAAATATAGAAGAATTGCAGAACAGCTGAATACATAATTTATTTTGGATATATCTATGTTTTTCTAGGTTTTCGCATAAATCTAATGTTCAAAGTAAATTTAATTTATTCATTTAATCTTTTATATATTGCAAAACAGCTGTACGGTACATAGTTGTAGCCTATATTTATTTTCAATCCTAGAAACCTAGAAAGAAATGCTAAATTAATGCACAGTGTAACTAGAAAATAATCCTTTGTTTAATCGTGATTTCAATATTGGCCAAAATAATCATGATATTGATTTTTTTCCATAATCGAGCATCTAGTGTGCCACCTTATATTTGTGGGAAATAAAACATCTGAAAATAAAGAAAAATAATTGCCATTTTGGTATTGTATGATCTAATATGGCCTGTGCCCATACATCAATGACAGCTCCCCTCACATCAGGAGGTGACTCATTCAGAGGATTTGTCGATTTAATATTGAATTGCACAATGAAGTATTGCGATGCATCGATTAATTGATATTTTTACCCACTCCTAATGTCTCCACTGACTGGTTTGAAGTAAATAAATATAGTTGCATGCCATAATTTTGTAAAAGAAGTAGTTGGCCTAATCAGAAACCAGCCCAGAGGAGGAAAAAATACAACAACTGCAGTGGACATCCACAGGAGGAAAATAAAAACATCCCTTCTTCATAAATTAACTTTCAAACAGAGGCTATGTTTGAAAAAACATGTTTAACCTTGTTTTCTTGGTTTATTCTTTTACAAAACTCTGATTAAACTAAAAGGTTCTTCTTGCCCATGCAGCCAGAGTCTGACCAATTGCAATAATTTCCAGTTAAATGAAATGACTGCTTATTTTTCTATGTGACCTTATCATGTCATGATCTCAAGAAAACAAGGCTCATTGTCTTATATAAAGCAGTTACTACAGGTAGTTAACTCAAGAAAAAAGGACGATTTCTTGAGATAATGTGAAAAATGAACTAGCTACATATTTCTATTTGGAAGCGGAAAACTGCGGAAGGTATATGTTAATTTCTCTGTGCAGAGCGAAAGAATGAATAGAGGACGAGAGTCAGATTATACTGCATATCCAACAGTAATAAGTTGTGAAGTTGAACTTGATGGAGTTTAAACAGTTGATGACTGGTAGCCTAAATCTGTTCCACCCAAATCCATCTTAACATTAGTGTCTAAGTTGAAAATGACGATGATTTGAAAGTTGGCTTACCATTGGACCACTCTTCCCGATATTCCCGGGTGGACCACGTTTCCCCTAAGAGACAAAAACTAATCACTATATAGCAGAGATTTCAATACCTCTACAAAATACCGAACTCCTAGCAAAAAGATGTGAATGTGTCAAATTTAACCATATGTTGGACTAAAATGACGTGCTTACTGCTATTCCGCCGGGTCCTGGGCGCCCCCTCTCCCCAGGCATCCCAGAAGGACCCTGTTGGCCACAGACAAAGATAAATTACAGCTGCTCTCCGTTTAAACTGAAGAAGTTCAGATTATTTCAGATCAGATGTTCGTGTTCAGCTCCAGTCATTCAAGATAAAAGCAAAGAGCAAAACAAGATCAGAACGTCTGGGTCTGATCTGAACATAAATAGTTAGCTTACCATAGGACCGGGTCCTCCCATTGGACCAGGTGGGCCTGTAGCACCCTAAAAAACAGGAAATCAATCCGTTTACATCAGGTTCCCAATGATCATTCTAGGAAACCATCAGACACACTGAGACTGATAACTGTACGATAGTTTCACATTTCGTCTGTACCTTGGATCCAACCGCTCCAGTTTCACCTTTTTGGCCAAGTGGTCCAGAATGACCCTGTTCACATGAGCAGAGAAAACAAACTCAGCATTCTTTTTCACGGTGTGGACACTCATGAGTTAGTGTGAAGAGGAGGAACAACAATCAGAGGAAACCCAGAGCAAATCAACGTAAGCCTACGGTGCATAACGGTCCCTACAGAAGGGTTTTTCCCTACTAAACACCGCTATTGATGGCACACTTGCATATAAGCCACGACATGGGACTCTAGTGAGTCAATATTTACCGCCACCTGGTGGCCAGGTTTTGTTAGCACGCGAAAAATTTATTTAAACGAAGATGGCCGACCGACGGGCAGAAATTCCTCGGGAATATCTCCTCTTTTCTTTTAAAGTAGATGACCCTAGATGATCCACTAAAATTGACTTCATGCATTACTGGACATATTCATACTAATATTTATAGTGTTAGTATTACTTTTTTGCTTCTGAAAATACATCAACAATAATAACTATTTCAGCATTAAAATAACTTATGTATTATTACAATGTAACTTGCATGTTGGTAACAAAAATCAATATGTGCAGATTATAGCAATATGGAGTATCAGTCACTGTATGTTTGGTAAAGTTTAAGCACAGTGAGGGACAGAAAGAACTGCAGGATTTAGATCTGATGAAAATAACTTAATAGTTGTTGACATCGAATATATTGTTTACAGAGCCACAAACCTATATAGAAATATTAAATCATCAGTCAGTCATTTTCTGTACCGCTTATCCAGTTCAGGGTTGCGGGGATTGCTGGAGCCAAAATATTAAATATTCATATTTATTACCATATAACTAACTATTATGAGTCAGTTTCATATTTGTTTAAAGAGACATGTCAAAGTTATAAATTCTAGATGGAAGAGGAGTTTTGTGTCAGCCTTGTATTTGTGTTTATTAGTAATACTGATGGATTTTCGTGCATCACTTTACGTCATTAGTTTCCCATACAACATGATTTATGTTTGGAAAACTGGATGTGGGACAGGTGAGATATGAGCTTATAGGCAGAGGAGTCAGGACCAATGTTGACATATTCAAATCAATCTAAGAGCATTTTCTATATTATTTTGTGGATTCACAAAAGTGGAAAAAGTCTTTGGAAAAACCAAAGACTGTAAAGAATATGGACGTAGTATCCGGTCATGTCTGAAGAGGGGGAAGTTAAGCCAGTTGGGCGTTCCCCACCGTCGCCATCTTGCCGTGTTGCGTGTCATCACTCCCGAAAAATACTAAAATGAGCAAAGGCAAGGCCGCTTCAAGCCGCAGGGAAAATGACTGACAGCAAAGCTAACACTAACCGAGCTAATCTGAAATGAACAAGAACAAATGAAGATAGACGTTTAAAGGTAAGACACATTCAGACTTGCTGTTAACCAGCTAAAAACCGTCATTGTGCAACTCTGATACAGGAGGCCTTCCTGGGAGCAAGCAGGGAGCTAACTATTAGCCTCCACGGCTAAAAACGGCATCCGGTCTGCTGCCTGTCAATCAAAAGGACACGCCCCTAATTATGTGTAAGTTGGGTCTTTTTAACATGGGAGTCTATGGGGATTTCCTCTGTTTGAGTCCCTAGCAGATGAAGAAAGAACTACAATTTTTGGGCAACCTGGAAGAAGGCTCACTGTTCTCCAGCGGAGCTTGCTCCTTGGGAAAAACCCATTCATTTATCACATTTAAATGTTTCATGTTCAAAACGCGTGTTGTCAACCGAGTGGACACGTTAAGACTCCTTGACCAGTACATGTTGAATAATTTGAAATTATTATTTTTTTATATAAAGATGAAACATTCCTGATGGAGGTTATCATAATTCATGCATCATATTCACTTCATTCCAGTTACAGACCATTTCCTGTAATGGTTCATACTCACTCTGTGACCCTTCAGGCCAGGGGGCCCAGGGGTACCAGGAAATCCTCTAGGCCCCTACAGTATGTGACATGGAAGAGCATAATTAATTATTACTCATGGAGATCCACAGTGAAGCGCAGGAGATTGTGTCTCTGTGGGGTACGGAGCTGGAGGAGCTTACCGCTGATCCGGGGAATCCAACTTCTCCGGTATTTCCTGCTTTGCCCGACTCACCCTGCAGAAGGTCCAAGTATTTACACATTACTTGTTACTACATGACAAGGTTTTGTTGAGAACATTGTTAAAATGATTGTAGGACACCAAAGCAGCCAGAATCATCAGCTGTGGGTAATTTACTCAACACCCTAAAAACAGATTGGTTGAATTTGACCAATCTTATTGGTAGTTATGTGTCTAACCAATCTTTTGGTTGGTTAGATTTTTAACCAACACTTTGGTCAAAGTGACCAGTATCGGTCATTTGACCAAAATGGTTAATCTAACCAATCTTTAGGTTAAAACAACCAAAAGATTGGTTGTTTTAACCAATTTGAACATGACTACCAACCAGATTGGTTGAATTCAATCACACTATTCTTAGAGTGAAGGCTGCCGCCTATTTACCTAATTACAGCTTTGGCTGACTACCATATCCCACATGCGCTTGATCTAATGGAATGTGTTACATTAGTTTAGGTCCAAACACGTAACTAGAAAATAATTTTACGCTCGGTTTATCATATTCCAGTTCCAGTCAGAAACCAATAGGATTGGCTCATTGTTGTGTTTCCTAATTAAACAAGCTGTTACAGAATTTAGCTAACAACATGGCATCATTGATAGAAGTTGGACAGAATTATGTGAATGTGAGACACCAACTAATAGAGGTTCTAATAAACTGTATATTACTCCAGTATGAGCACTTTTTTTTTTTTTATCAATTTATCTTTTATTTTTGGTAGGGCAGCCATGTTGCATTTTGAGACAAGGTCTGGTCCAGCTGCTGTGATTTCCAAAGCAAAAGTATCTCTTCAGGAGATTTTTTTCAGCTCATTTTTTCAACTGAAAACATGGAAATGCCTTTTTCCAAATCCAAATGAGCTGCTATTGTTTTCTCAGTCTAAAGTTACACATAAAGACAAAAACTGCTGACTCACGTCTTCACCCGGTTTCCCTGCAGGGCCCTCTGGTCCCCTTTGTCCTGGTGTACCCTGACAAGCACAATCACGATTAAAAACATTTCAATTTAGTCTGAAAATCCTCTTGTGTACATGTAAGTAGTTTTTTTTGTATCACAAAGGTTGCCAGCTGACACAAATGACTGAAAATCCAGCACATCACATGGTAAAGTGTGTATGTAATTTGGCCAACCACAGAAAATTACAATAGAAAGATGTTATACCATCTGTCCAGGTTCGCCAACATCTCCAGGAGGTCCTTGTGGTCCTGCTACACCCTATAAAGAAGAGTTAAAATATTTTTTATTTTAAAAAGCAGCAATATGCAGGGAGAGCAATGAAATGAGAAGATGCTGTAAACAACATTGTAAAAATGTTCTGGACTTACAGGCGAGCCATTTGGCCCTGGAGGTCCTCTTGTTCCAGCCTCTCCCTACAACAAACAACGTGCTGCGTTAAATGAAGAGTTGGTCATGTATATAATGTATATCAATATGTATATATACATACATATATATAAACAGTTGTCAAATAAGTTGAAACTAGTGAAGGAACTAATAAATGAAAATGAAAATTGTAATTTAGGGGAATAAATTATTGTTTTTGAATTTTAGTTGAAAATAGTTATTTTTAAAAATCAGTAAAACTGCCCCAGACAGAGTAGAGTACCTTGCTCATGAACAGTGGACCAATATACAGTACCTGTGAACAGGTGTAGAAGTAATTTTGAACACTAGAGAAAACACCTGATGGCAGTGATTGCCTCAAAGTGTTGCTCAACAAAAATTTTAGATTCAGAGTCCCATCATGCTCTTAAATTTATTTATTTTTTGTTTGTTTTTAATATATCTGTTGAACCACAATTCAAAATAAATGTCGTGATTTTTATAACATTTTTATTTGTTATTACTTTCATCAATTTCAGCTTATTCATTCACAGCTAATTTTTTCCTTCTTTAAATGAGGTTAATTTATTGACAGAGGTTGAGGAGCAGGACCACGCCTCAACCACACCTGCCTCCAATCTCACTAATCACCAAGCAGCCTTAAATACTCGCTCACCTCATCAGCTCAGTTTCTCGTTCTCTCAATGACTCTCCCTTCCCCTCCCTTTCCTCTCGTTGCACTCTCCTCTACCTTCCCTTTTGCCTCGTCCGCCTGCTCCGCCCGGCCTTTCTCCATCTGCTGCCCCTCCCTGGCCTTTGCCCCCCCTCTTCTCTGCCTTCCCTTCTCTCCTTCCTGCTGTCCTACTTCTTCCCATCATCTGACCGTCCCCACCATTCTTGTTCCTTGTCTGCTTCCTTCCTCTTCTTCTCGGTTCCATCTGAGGGGGGTTCCCTAAGACGACTCACTATCGAAAGACTACACCCCCACACTAGGTCTCTCCTCCGGCTCATCATCATATCTCTCATTCTTCCTTTCAATCAATCAATCAATCAATCAATCAATCCTTTATCATCATCGTCATCATCAATCCTTTTGTTGTGGCGTGGTCCTTGCTAGTGAATTGGAGGGTATGAACAGTTTTGAGGATGACTAGTGAGTGTATATACACACACAACCATTTTTAAGATTCAAGCCACAACCTACAGTGTCTGATAAAGTTAAAAAACATCGTTTTGTTGTTAAGTTATAAAAAATATAACTATGTGTTTTTACACTTTTTTATGTAATTAAACAATAAGTAAGGGGATACATTTATCAATGTATTCATTTATTTGCTTGGACAAATAAAAATGTAAGAAATGTGAAATGATAAATAAATTGGTAAATATATTATTCTCTCATTTATTTAGTTACATAAACAGAAGTGTAATAAACTGTTGTACACAATGAATAAACTGGTAAATGGTATATTATTCTATCCTTGATTTAGTGCTGAAAAAACTTGCAGATTAGCAACACAACAGTAAATAATTGTGATTTTCTTCAGAGGAAACTCATGTATATCTGGACTGTTGATGAAGATATAAAAGAATAACAGCTGGTTCTGACAAACTTCAGCGCTAACACCTCAGCAGATGGTTCAGGGGAACTGTTGCTGAAGGGAACAAGTTTAGCTTGGATGTGGGAAGTTAAGGTCTACAGCGCATGCGCCAAAGTGATTCCCTGCTAAGCAGGCGAGTCAAATGACTTCCGGGTAGCTCAAATATCAGAGCAGGAAAGTTCCGCCTCTGTAGCCTGAATTCTGCCGCTGTAGAACTGCAGTGAGGAAGAGGAGCCCCGATTAAACATTCATTTCATGCAGTTTGTGCGGATTTTTATTCACGCTGGGGAAACAGACATTTTTGTCGTGAGTGAGGCGGTGTTGCGCAGTTCCGGGGTGCACGCGGGACATGGAGGAGCTGAGCGACTTCGACAAGGGCCAGGTGGTGGTGGCCGTGGAGCTGGGGAAGAGCGTGTCTGAGGTGGCGCAGATGGTGGGCTGCTCGCGCGCAGCGGTGGTCCACACCTACCGGCAGTGGTGCGAGGAGGGACAGCGGCTGCGCGCGGGGCGCCCCGGACTCATAGACCCGCGAGCGCTCATGGAGCAGCTGGAGGGGGAGGAGGAAGCCCCCACGGAGGAGGAGGACGTCAAATCTGAGGAGAATGCTGAGAAAAGAGAGCCGGCGGAGGGAGAGTGACGCTCCGAGACCAGGACCTGGACCTGGACCAGGAGTCCACCGTGTCCGGACTGACCACCTCTTCCTCACATCTGCAGCATCTAACATGCAGCTAGCAGGACTCAGAGGACCCGCTGACGTCTTCGTGGGTGGGAGAAGCACGTCAGTACGTCGTTTTTCTTCTAGAACAGATCATCAGCCTGTCAGCTGGACTCATCACAGGAATGTTCAGTACACTCTGAAAAGCGTCGGTTTGGGATTTTGCGGCAGTAAAACGTTGGTCCGCTGCAGCCTCCTGTTCCAGTGCTGAGTCAGGGGGGAGACCTGGGAGATCTGAGGGATGCTGAACAGCTCCCACAATGACCCTGGAATTCAAGAAGCAACACTAAAGCAGCCATGTTCCTGTGCTTCTGCAGAGGATATAAACTAGATTATGCGCAGCCAGTTTGGACATCCTTGAATACTTTGTGTAGCTTTATTTATTTTTATCACAGAAAACAGAATCTATTAGGGTGCAATGACACGTATTCGCATCGAACCGAGCTGTAGAGGTGTGTATGGAACCATGAGCACAGAGGTTTTAATTGACTTTATCAACTTGAGTTCAGTAT
Source organism: Atherinomorus stipes (assembly GCA_023101725.1). Classification (NCBI taxonomy): domain Eukaryota; kingdom Metazoa; phylum Chordata; class Actinopteri; order Atheriniformes; family Atherinidae; genus Atherinomorus; species Atherinomorus stipes. The sequence continues at coordinate 256,196 of JALJCO010009927.1, forward strand.
TGAAAACTCAGTGGATCTCATTCCACTATGTTCAGATCTGGTGTTTGAAACTACTTGAGTTTCCATGACATAAAGGCATGAAAATGTGATTTTTGTATTTAAATCAAATCAAATCATGACACTAAAGTATCTAACTGAACCAAACCATTTACCATTTTTTGTATGATTGCACCCTGACTATGTATCCATCTAGTCCTCAAAATTATTCACACCCTCCCATCAGCTGCTGAGGAAATAAGTTGAGATTGAAAAAGTAAAAATGCATCAAAATTCTATAAAAGTCATGACATTGATTTTGAATTGTGGTTTAAGAGAAATAATAAAAACAAACAAGACAAGTAAGCATGATGGGGCTCCTTAATGTTGAGCAACGCATTGAGACAATCACTGCAATCAGGTGTTTTCTGTAACGTCCAATCAGACGTCTGCACCTGCTGGACAGGCATGTTGGTCCATGTTCATGAGCAAGGTGCTCTCATGTATCTGGGACATTTTTGGTTTTCTTAAAATTATACTTTTTAAACCACAGTTCAGAAACAATGTTTTACTTTACATATATATTTACAGTCGTCCTCAAAATTATTCAGGCTAATTTCACAGTAATACAAAATTAAAAAACCTGATTGTAGTGATTTTCTCAAAGTTTTGATCAACGAAATTTTACCTTCGGAATCCCATCATGCTCGTTCACTTGTTTATTTTTGTGCGTTTTTTTTTAATATTTCTTTTTAAACCACAATTAAAAATCAATGTCATGATTTTCATTGAATTCTTATTTGGTCAATTTCAACTTATTTCACTGACAGCTGATTTTTTCCTTCTTTAATTGGAGGTATGAATAATTTGTGTGTGTGTGTATATATTTGCAGATTTTTTGTGTCCTCACAAAAAACTGACTATGCATAAGTATCTGTATTAAACTGCAGTGTCTTATTTGAGTGCAAAAATATTTTACTAGGCCATTAAAGTCCCTTGAGCTATTTAAAGTTCGAAAGATCCTGCAGAATGCATTCTCTGCATGTAATAAGCATTTTAGATTCAGATTTAGTTTTACAAAGGGACCGTGTACAGCAGCTTAGATTGTAGCTGTCAGAACTAACTTCCATCTGTAGTTCCTGAAACATTACACATGTAGGTAGCAACACTGAAAACAGGTCTAAGTTGTAACTATTCCCAGGAAACGTGTAATGTAAAATAAAGCATACAGTAAATTTGGATGTACTTCACAACTTGGAGAAAAAAATACATTTGGCTATATATATATATATATATATATATATATATGTATGTATGTATATGTGTATATACAGCCACAGGAAAAATTGAGAAACCAACTTTGTCATCAAAAATAATGGTTATGCAATCGAGTACCAACTATGGTATGAATCGTGACTAAAAGAGACAAAAATCTAAAGTGTCTAAAAGCTGTTTTTGGCAGAACAATGCCATAGATATTGATGTAAGAACTTAATAAGCAAAATCACTTATCAAGAAAATCACGGAAAATGGCGAGATATCAGTTCTGAAATTAAACTCATATGAGCTATTTTTGTTATCATTATATTTGTCCTGACAAATGTACTTTTGTTACTACCAGGCATTAAAATGACCAAGAAATATGAGAAAATAAGGGTGGTCTCTTCATTTTTTCCATGACTGTATATTTAACTTTAATGTACATCGAACAAGAGGCAGCTTAGTCCGCATGCTCCTGCCATAGATTTCATATAACGGTAGACTGTGGAAACGGGGGATTGTTCAGAAGCTACACAGCGGCCATCTTACCTCAGACAGCTCACCCCTTGAACAACATGTCAATGGTGAAATGTTATTTTTGTAAATCATCACTGGACATTTGTTCTTCGAATGCAGGATTGTACGTAATCTCTGGGTGGATTTCCATAACTGGTGAACATCAAACTCTTCAATTTTAACCTTTACACGGACAATGATTAAGGAATTTCAATAAACAAAAAGTGAAATATTTAATAAATTATAGGCTATACTGCTGTGCTAACCAAACTTTATATTCATAAATGTCATTTCACAAAATCTCTTCGTAATGAAAAGGCATTTAAAAATGAGTTTGTAATATTTTGTTAGTCTTAAATGAAAATCAGTGCAGCCCCCGCAATAAATCTGTTCACATCTATTTCTGATTTTAAACTGTTTTTAACCCCAGCTTTTTTCCCTTTATTTTTGATGTTCTTATTATTTATATATTTTGTTTTGTTTTTATTGTTTACATTATCTCTCTTGTAGGTTGGTTCATATTCGAGAACCGAGAATTCGAGTTTTTCTCGATTAACTCCTATGAACTTTAGTTAAGGAGAATTATTTATAATGTCTTTGTCTAGAATTCGTTATGTGAAATGGTCATTGCCTTTATATTTGTATATGTCTTTATTCTGTATGTTTCCTATTGTTAAAGTTTTGATGGGGAAAAACATGTCAATGGTGCATGTGTATTTTAATAACCACATCCCGGATAGCACACGTACGTCTGGCCGACGTCGGCCCAAGGTTGGACGTCGGCTCTATAATTTAAAACATCTGTCAGACATCGGCCCATGGGTGAATATCTTCAGATTTAATAGTCATTTGTCCCAGCTCATCAAGCGTCTCTGGAGCGTGCTGGCAGGTCGGCCCCAGACCTGCCCACATACGGAAGGAGCCAGAAGGCGGGACCTCTGTCAGTCTGCGGTCCAGGGACGTGGCCGGAGTGAGTTTCAGGTAAGTTACTTGGGACAATTTGCCCCCTCAATAATAGTTATTACTAGAGATGGGCCAATGAAGCCTTTTGAACCTTTTGAGGCCTTTGCTTGACTGTATTGGAAAAAGAGTCGAAGCTTCAAAGCCTCATATCGTAGATCATGCCAGTGACACCTGGTGGTCAGTTGGAGTCATACCCGCTATAATCCTCGGAGTGATTCATCTAAATTGATTCATATTCCAACATAACATCAATCCATTCAGCCTTACACATTTCTGGTCAGTCAAATGATCATCATGTACACATGGAAGAGTTGAACACTTTAGCCCTATTCTGACTGGATTAGTATTATATAGGGACCACATGTAATTTGTAATAATTACAGAGGTTGTCTGTGATTTTAATCCAGTGTGAATCGGTCATGTCTGTGATTTGCGATGTACAGTAATAATTCCCCCGCAAATTACGTACTATAATTTCCTAAACTCAGAGGTCCTCTGATAATACTAATCCAGTGCGAATGGACATCTCTGTGATTTGGACAGAAATTACCCGTAATTTGGTGGTATTTGTTTCCTGGACGCATTTCATTTCCATTTTGGCGAAAAATGGAGGCTTCAAAAGAATTTTTCCTCCAAAGTATCATGTTTACGATAATATAGGCTAAAGCATTAACTTTGGAATTGGAGTGATCAGTGGAGTTTCACTAGTCCCGTTCCCGCAGCGAGAAACGTTTAGGTTTGGACAACATGCTGACATGGTACAAGTTCTTAAAGCGTTGGTTACGACTGTCCGTGTGTTATTTAACACATTTGTTTCTGAATGATCATCCACTGCCGATGGAAACACAGCTCGTAAGAGCAGATGTTACGCAATATGCAGCACGTTGGCATCATATCTGCTGGATGTCTGTGAATTTCAGTCAAATCTCAGACTTCAGTTATCCAGTGTGAATGCGCCACATAAAAAACAGACGTCGGGGGGTAATTTATTTATTATATGTGGTTCCTAGATAATACTAATCCCGTCAGAATAGGGCTGATGACAGTGTACCAGTAGTCATGGTAATGTGTTGTCCGATGTTTCATTAGCTTTTTACAAACATGATTTGTATATAACACAAGTGCGCTGTGAAATACTATAACAAATATGTCAACATCAGTGTTTGGGAAATGTAACTGAGGGTCTATGAAAAGTCCTTATGCAACTCAGCGGAAGTAACTTGGGTCAAACCTGTGTTTACTACACAGGATTTGAAAATAATGCATGATTGGAAACTTCAGATGCATCACTGTGGAACACTTTTGCTGAAAACAGACTGTATAACTATTCCAGGTGTAGATAAAACAAATATGTACATGAGGGGATTGAACAAAGTTTAGAGACTGAATATCTGGAGGCTCCGCTTCTCTTCTTTACAAGGTATTCTCTGCAACATTATTTCATGAATACTTTCAGACGTATCTTGGATACTGATGATTGTTGGTTTCTGTCCTCTGCGGAGGTCAGCCCGCTGGAGAGAAACGACGTGGCGGAAGAAGATCAGACAAAGAGTTGTTATCGAGGGAAGCCTCGTGGAGAAAGCAGGTGAGAATTTCCAAAGCTTGGTGTGATGTGTTTGCTTTAATCGGTAAGTGGTAATAATCCCGGGATTTGTGTGCTTGTGATGTTTGGTGTTTAGTGAGGTTTAGTTGCTGCGGCGGAGTGGTGGATCTGTGGGCTTGATGTGGTTTTGAGTTGCGACGGAAAATGTTTTCTTTTCTTTAAGTCTTGCTTTCTCTGCAAGACTGAAGTGAGAAAAATCAAACGGAGGTGAAATGAAAATCCTGTAACGTCCAGCAGGACGTGTTGAAAGAATGGAGGAAGAGTTATTGTGGAAACAGTTACTTAGGTTTCCTCTCGCTCCCCTCCCCCTTAATCTCTGGCCAACAGGACTCCACACTAACTTTTTGCATTGGCTGCACCAGTAAAACAACTGGGTGCAGCCCAGTTCTCCCAGCATTGGTCTGTGTCCCATTTTTCTCCATTTTAAGGATTGCTTTTTGATCATAAACCATAAACACTGCTGGTTATTTAAATAATGGTGAACAAGGATGAGTTCTAGGAAAGTGTTTCTCTTCATCTGCAGCATGAATGTTAAGTAGGGAAAACACATTATTTCCAAAATCATCTTAAAGTTGTACTTCCGTGGTCATTTCATTAATATTTCTGTGTTCTCCATTATTATTGAATGCATTCTGCATCGTTTCTGTTTAAAAAAACCTTCTGGTATCTTTGTATCCAGCTGTATTTGTATACTAGAAGAGAGGCTTGTGGTCCAACGGCAGCTTTTCCGGGTCCTTCTCATGAATTTCCGTCTGATTGGCTGGCTCCCGTCAGTGTATGAAGGAAGCTCCGCCCTCCGCTCTTATTTTGTTACAGACAGGAAATAGAGCCGACAAACAAGTTTGTTCCGCCATGCTAACAAACAGTTAGCTAATTAGCTTCTCAACTCCGAAGCTACAGTCGTGCCGTCTTTACTTCTAGTGTGTAGTGGAGGGTTACCTGCCTTCCAATGGACAGATAGAAACCCCACGTGGGATACGCTATTTGCAATGTTACGTAGAAGTGCGAGGCTGTTCTCGATTCGCTCTTTTCTTCGTATTGTTTCTGTGATGAGGAAGCACAGCCGACTGGGGGGAACGCAACGCTAGCAAGTCAGCATGTGTAAGTAAACAAGGGGAAACCCTCCGTATTTCAGAAGGAGCAAGTTAAACGGGTTTTCAGTGGAAGGAGGCCTTTAAAGTGCTAGCTTCACTGAACTGAATGAAACCATGGTGTTTGTGGTAAATTTCCCTCCCCTGAATTTAGATTGAATCCATTGTTTTTCATGAGAATGATCTCCTTGGACATGAATTTGGTGACACGCAGCTCCTCTTTGGTGATATTCTGCCACGTTTATGTCTGCTCACCCAGCCATAAACATCTAGATTGTTGGACTTTGTTCCTTTTAAAAATAATATGCCAGCGTCTCCTACTGGTCATTTCCCCTCAGATTTCTTCCAGACAGCCTCCAGGTGCAGCTCTAACACACGGGCTGAGTCTGATGCAGGCTGCTCTGCTTTTCTGGTGACGCTCCTCCTTGTTGGTCAGCCAGTATATTCTCAGCCTAAAGTTTCAGCAGAAACAGGTGCAGCTTTTTCATTTTTCTAGAGCTGCGTAGCGTTGAATTTCTTTGTTTTTTCTAACTTGGCTGTTTGTTTCAGCCTCGTAGCCACTGCTGAACTTCTGGGGGAGACGTGCAGTTGTGTAGTCTAGTTTATTCTAGTGGGTATAATCTGGTCCGTCTCCCAGAAGACCAGCTGGATTATGTTTCTGTTTCAATAGTTGATTTTTCATATTATTTAGTTCTGAGTTTCCATCTTCTGCTAATTTCATCAGTAAGGATATAATTCATGGTGTCGTCATCATGGGAGATTAGAACAGTTTTGAAAGTTAGAACATTAGAAAGTTTGGCTGCAGGTCAAATCACCTCAGTCGTGATTTCATGAACGAATCGTTCAGAACTCGAGAATCACTTTACTGACTGGTGAATCATGATTCTTCATCTCTGCTACCGTTAGCCAACTAGCTACAGCTGCACTTCTAGAAATATATATAGCTCATATATCTGAGGAGATGCTCACAGTCGCCCAGTGTAACTCAGTGTTAAACAGGATTAACTAGAAATTAATACTTGGTTAAAATCACAGTGGAAATAACTATTGATAAATAACATTAAAATCTAAGTTCATAAATGTGTTTTTAAGTTTGCTAAAAAGAGTTTCATGTTTGTAAAAGGATGATAAAATTGTATTTTGATAGACACACTGAGCAACCAATAGCAGTTTAGTCTGATGTGGTGTTAGCCAATAAGATCCAGGTTGCGTCTCTGGGCAGTGTGCAGCCGTCACGTTGCTCAGTCTAATCAGACGCTGACCAGAGAACCTCCTGCTGGTGTTTTTGTGAAAGCTAACGTGCAGAAATCTGCATTCTTGTAGTGATTCAGTTGGTGATTGGTGAGAAAAAACCAACGTTAAGATTCCTGAATTATCATCACGTTTCAGTTGGTGACAAATCCTTTGTTAAAATCTGAAAATACTTCAGTGCTGAATGTCGAGTGTTGTGCAACAGTTTTGGGGATGGGGCCGACTCTTGGGCAAATTGTGTGTCCTGCAGTATTCAAGGGGGTCACGAGAGGTGATTGGCTCCTCACGACGAGCTCCCGATCAGAAATCGTGGAAAATCAAACCTGTTTGATGTTTTGTTCGTGGCTCGTGAGTGAATCTCATGTTGAAGCGGCGCCACGACCAGACTGAGAACTCTTTCTGAGATTTTCACGTTTCACATGTGTGAAACAGAAACGGAAGTAAACCGGAGGCAGCATGGAGACCCGGCTTGTTATTTGGATGAAGTTCTCGTAGAACCGACAGACTGCAGCTCACGTCTGGTCAGCCAATTCCTCGTCCACACATGATGTTATCGGTTTCGGCCTTTAGGAGCTGAAATTTATCAGTATCACTAGGCATGAAAAAAATACTTGGGGAAACTCTGGTGATGTTTCCTCTAACTTTGTCCTGTGTGAATAAAAAGCTGCAAGGCAGAAAGAAACTTTGGAGAAGGTATCAGCTCGTCTGTCTCCTCTTGCTGCAAGTTGCACTCTGACTTGGTGTCTCATTCTTTCTGGGTTGACAGAGAATAAATTAGCAAGGACGTACAGTGTGAGTGGTCAGATAGCATCCGAGCATCAGTTCGTACAGTGTGAGGACATACATCGCAAGCTTTTGAACTCTGCGACCTGATTCGTACAATTTGAGTTGGAGCTGTGAGCAACGATTGAAAATATCAGTGTATCCAGGCTTTAGCAGGCGTTGCCCAGCAGTTGTGAGCCCCATTCTCTGCTAGCTCTGATGCTCATTTCTGCTATTTTACTGTAAAATGTCCTTTTTATGGGTCAAACGATTATCTGTGGGTGGTTTATTCAATCATTCATGTCACTAGAACAGGGGTCGGCAACCCGCGGCTCCGGAGCCGCATGCGGCTCTTTAGTCCCTCTGTTGCGGCTCCCTGCATTGGAAAATGAATTAATGACTATTCTACTAAAGTGTATTGTATTTTGGTTGGTTCACTTTAATAATGTGATTTTAAAAGACCAAGACAAATGTCCCCTTGAGAGACAATAAAGTTTCTTATCTTATTCTAAATTTGAGGATTATGATGATCCCTCTGAGGGATTCATGTACAGTTGCGCACTTTTCCCGAGTTCTCCGAGCACTGCAAATGCAGCACGTGAAATAAAATCCAACTCAACTATTAAAATAAAGACATAATTTATATTTTACCATTTTGCAAAGCAGCCCATTGAGTGTAGGTGAAAAGCAGGTAACTGCAGTGAAAGGGAGTAACTGTCAGCACGCTATGATGCGTCTCACAAACCTTTACGCAGCCAATAGTGTTAATAACTGCACTTCATGCTCACGTGCCGCTATTGTGCAGCATAGCATGATACAGCCCTATTGAATCAGCAATCACGGAATTAAACATTAAAAACGGAATTAATTACAAACAAAGAATATCACTGAGTGTGGACGTGCCGCGGAGCGCTGAACTTTCCTCCTGGCGCACTATCCCACGAACGCCTCACAGCGGAGCGTCTCTGTTGTGCTGTTGCTGCAGTTCTGGCATTTAAAGTGAATAATAAACGAGCAAAAGCTTATTTGTCCACTCCGACCCTGTCATGCTGCGCTTTGATCACTTCTCCAGCAGGTAGGCCGACGATAGAGAAGAAAAGTGTCTGATGCACTGAGCATGTTCAGCGCTGCGTGGGCAGATTCATTTGTTTTCACTGTGACCAGATTATTTTGCGTAGCTATGTTCATATTTTGTGAAACAGTAATTTCATTTTTCGGGTAGCTTACTGCACGCGCCAGTAAAAGGATGACGGCACAGACAGGACAGCGTGTTTGGTTTGCTGCTGGTAGATTATTAAAGCTGCGTCTTTTTCCATCCTACATAAATACAACTAAAATAGATTTTTTTTTTTTTTAAAGTGACCTTCAACCCGACGTCTTTTCTTTTTTTTAGTTTAAAATGTTTTTTTGCTGGATGCAGAAATGTAATTTTGTTTTCTCGTTTTTATGTTAAATGCAACACATTTAACGTTAAAGTTTTATTTAATTATCAATGTTAAAAGTCAGTTGATGCTCCAGTGTTTTCTTTATTGTAGGAAACGGGTCTAAAAGGCTGTTTGGCTGAAACAGGTTGCCGACCGGCTTATTTAAGACTTTTACATTTTTGCGGCTCCAGACAGATTTGTTTTTCGTTTTTTTGGTCCAATATGGCTCTTTGAACATTTTGGGTTGCCGACCCCTGCACTAGAAGGTACTATGTATAGTTTTGTAATTTGGTTGTAAAAAGTGTTATTTCTACTCATTTTTGGTAGCAGCATCCAGTTTCTGTTAAGCTAGAGTGTCAGCTTGGTTCCTGAGCTCTGTAGAGGAGGACTTGAGAACTACAAGTGCAACTTCTTGCAACTTATCGGTTATTTTTGGTGCAAATTATTAGATCTGAAAGCCAATGTGCATTTGTACTTTCAAGGTATTTTGTGTTATTTCAGAGGTGTATTGACTATTCACTTTGAAAAATTGAACTAGTATGACTACCACATTCCAACTATTTTATTTGGTTTATCAAATGGTAATTCTGTAATTGTAAATCTTCTGAAACTATATTGTACATGTTTTTTCTTATAGACCCCTCTCAGTCACGTGACTATTCAGTCACGCAGCCATGCTGGGTGGCAGAAAGCTAGCCTGGACCACTGCTGCACTCAGTGGTGACCGTAAACTTGCTGTGAGCTGTTTCATTAATGACCGTTCTACATGACTTTACTATTTTTAAGCCAGTTCAGCTTTTATGTTGGCAGCTCAGGAAGCCATATTTTCATTAATTTGCCCTTGTTGGTGCTCATAACGATTTTAACCATATTGATTTTTCCAAATCCTGGTTTACAAACATCCAAAACTGCCACCAGACAGAAATGTTGCTGCCTGATTAGCTTGGCATGACATTTACAACCTTGTCCATCGACAATCGCACTTCACAGGAGCAGAAATAAAAGATTAAGTTGTTAGAAGCTTCTAAATATCTGGTGCAGGATGGTATCAGACCTTCAGCTGTGGAAAGCGTCCCTGACAAAGAATTTTCTCTTCATGTCAGAGATTAAAACAGCAGACCAGATAACATTAATACCATGTAAACATTGTGGACGTCTCTATGTTATATTTATGAATTAAGGTTACAATAACTAAGAGAAAACGCTGCTGTTTTATGACTGTTTAGTTTATTGACACCACAAAGGAAAATTAAAGTCCGTAACTTTTATTAACACTGAGAACTGAAAACTCCCGTTAGATTGTTGTCTCCTTCCTTTTTGCCTTTTTTTATCTGGATCACAGACAAACGCGAAGCTGGACGGGACATAAGCTGGGGACGTGTGTCTCATGTTTACCTGAAGGAAGACAGAATAATCCTCTGTCACACGTCTGTTTGTCTCTGAACAACTGACAAACGTGAAGCATCTGGTCGCAAAAACGTTAAAACAACTGCAGTTTGCTGCATTTTAGTCACATCGTCATAATTTTTATGTGAATAAATATAATCAAACTTAGACCAGCTCACCAAAAACAGAATTAGCAGGAAACTCACTAGGGATCGACCGATATTTCTTTTCTTGGCCGATACCAATACCGATTATTAGTGATCATGGAGGCCGATAATTGATATTCAGATATTCATTAACAGAAAAGATTTTAAAACTGTTGTTAAAAAAGTGGGTCAGATCGGGCCAGGCTGGATCAGGTGGGTTTTGGGAAAGATGTGTTGATTTCACGTTGCATCCCCACAGCAAACTGTACCCTTAACCTGGAAGTGGATTATTAACCGGATAGCGCTGCTGTGTGATCGCGTGACATCATCACCGTGCAACACCATTTAACCAAAGCACCACACGTGACAGAAACAAAGGAGTCATCCCTGCTTTGTTTTTAAGCCGGGTCACGCAGGAAGTGACGTTTTTTTCAATGTATCAACATATTGCTGTGTATTCGCTCCACTTCTTTGGTCCGGATGGTTAGATCAGTAGCCCTACCGGTACAGTACCAAAAAAGTAGGCTGAGTCAGGTCAGATTTAAGATAAATAAGATAAGATAAAGATACTTTATTGATCCCCGAGGGGAAATTCATGTTTCAGTACAACCCGTCAAAGACACAAACACAAGAACATTACAAGACAGGATCAGGCAGACCGTGGTCACGCAGCCCCTCACAGGGCACCTTTGCAGAAAGATAACGGTGACATGAGGAAAGATGGGTTGGTGGTAAAAGAGGTCTCCGAACTCTCACATATAAGATGGAGACCTTGGAAAAAAAAAAAAAAAAAAAAAAAAAAAAAAAAAAAAAAAAAAAAAAAAAAAAAAAAAAAGGGGGGGGGAAAGGGGATTTAAAAAAAAAAAGAAGGAGGTAGGGGGGGGGAAAAAAAAAAAAAAGAGGAGAAAAAAAAAAAAAAAAAAAAAAAAAGAAAAAAGAAAAAAAAAAAAAAAAAAAAAAAAAAAAAGAAAAAGGGGGGGGGGGGGGGAAAAAAGAAAAAAAAGGAGGAAAAAAAAAAAAAAAAAAAAAAAAAAGAAAAAAAAAAAAAAAAAAAAAAAAAAAAAAAAAAAAAAAAAAAATAAAAAAAAAAAAAAAAAAAAAAAATTTAAAAAAAAAAAAAAAAAAAAAAAAAAAAAAAAAAAAAGAAGAAAAAAAAAAAAAAAAAAAAAAAAAAAAAAAAAAAAAAAAAAAAAAAAAAAAAAAAAAAAAAAAAAAAAAAAAAAAAAAAAAAAAAAAAAAAAAAAAAAAAAAAAAAAAGTGGAAACGGGGCTTAAGAATCCGTCTCCCTCCTTCTCAGTTGCAGCCACTCAGTCTGTATTTCACTGCTGAAGGTGTGCTGCTCTGCTTAGATAGTCTGAGTGACGTCATATAAAAACTCAGTCTACACTTTGCAAAGAAAATAAGCAGACTGCTGCAATGAAATGAAAGAATGAAACTCAGGGCAGAACTCAATAGAAAGTTTCCTTTTTCATTACAGTATTGAGATTAGAAAACAGATTTTTGCCACATTTAGGGGAAATATTGATCTAAATTCCCAGTTGAATTTATATTTATTTTTTTATTCAGCAAAAGGAAAAACAAATCTTTCCCATAAGAGAACTATTGATTTTTCACTGATTTTCATGGATCATTTTTAGGTGAAATGACTAAAGATTTTCAACGAGACATATTTTTTAACCAATGAAATGATTGTAGTTTCAATCATTTTCAGTCACTCATTTTGGTGGTATGAATGAGTCAGAAATGGGAGCAAGGTAAACTTGTATGAACAGAGATTTCTTTGAACTCTTTGGTAACAGACTTTGTGACTCCAAAGACCCAACACGGTAATTTGCTTTGGTGGGTGACTCATTACAAATCGATTTTCCCGTCACTACATCTGAGAGAAGGAATGAAGCTGAAGGTGATTGTAGGGTGAGAGAAATGTTCATCACAAACCACAGAACCAATAAAAAAAAAAAAAAAAAAAAGGTGACATGAATGTGTGTTGTGGTTGTTGATCAACAGATAAAATTGAGGTGCAAGTAAGCTTTTCATGTTTAGAAGGTCTTCTCTGCAAATTAATTATTTTATTCTCTTAACATTTATGACCGAGGCATTGTATATGCAGGAATTAGAAGTGTGACTTTCAAGAAGTTCTGAGGGGGAAAGGTGGGAATTTTTCTGCTGTTTGTTTATGAAATCCAGCTTGATCTTTCTTTGTCATTTCAGTGTTCCTGCAGAACTGCAGCAGTTGTTGGACATTACAAAGTGGGTTCCCTGTAAATGGAGTCTGGACAAGCGGGACCCAGAGCCTTGCCACATAAAAGAGGAACCAGAGAAACTGCGGCCAAATCGAGATGTGATGGAAGCTGGGATGACATTGGGCTACATGGGTCAGATGTAAACAGTAATATGAAGTGTAACACTGTCAAAGAATCCCTGAGCTGCTCTGAATATGGAGAAGAGTTTCAAGAGTTTTCAAGAGTTAAGAAGCACTTAATAGAAACATCTTTGAGCTGTTCTAAGAAATATTTTAAAGCAGGACAAAAAGTAAATTTAAGGGAAATGGTTCACACAAAGAAAATCACAGTTAGATGTGACATTTGTGGTGAAATTTGTAATCATAAGGTAGATCTTAGGAAACACATGAGAATCCACACAGGAAAGAAACTATTGAGCTGTGCTGAATGTGGACAAAGATTTAGTGTAAAGGGAAACTTAAACAGACACATGAGAATCCACACAGGAGAGAAGCCATACAGCTGTGATGAATGTGGACATAGATTTAGTGTAAAAGGATACTTAAACCAACACATGAGAATCCACACAGGAGAGAAGCCATACAGCTGTGATGAATGTGGACAAAGATTTAGTGTAAAAGGAAACTTAAACCAACACATGAGAATCCACACAGGAGAGAAGCCATACAGCTGTGATGAATGTGGACAAAGATTTAGTGAAAAGGGAAGCTTAGACAGACACATGAGAATCCACACAGGAGAGAAGCCATACAGCTGTGATGAATGTGGACAAAGATTTAGTGTAAAAGGAAGCTTAAACCAACACATGAGAATCCACACAGGAGAGAAGCCATACAGCTGTGATGAATGTGGACAAAGATTTAGTGTAAAGGGAAGCTTAGACAGACACATGAGAATCCACACAGGAGAGAAGCCATACAGCTGTGATGAATGTGGACAGTTGGGGGATGGAAGGGTAAAACTAAACAACACATGAGAATCCACACAGGAGAGAAGCCATACAGCTGTGATGAATGTGGACAAAGATTTAGTGTAAAAGGAAGCTTAAACCAACACATGAGAATCCACACAGGAGAGAAGCCATACAGCTGTGATGAATGTGGACAAAGATTTAGTGTAAAAGGATACTTAAACCAACACATGAAAATCCACACAGGAGAGAAGCCATACAGCTGTGATGAATGTGGACAAAGATTTAGTGAAAAAGGAAGCTTAAACACCAACACATGAAAATCCACACAGGAGAGAAGCCATACAGCTGTGATGAATGTGGACAAAGATTTAGTCAAAAGGGAAGCTTAAACCAACACATGAAAATCCACACAGGAGAGAAGCCATACAGCTGTGATGAATGTGGACAAAGATTTAGTGTAAAAGGAAACTTAAACCAACACATGAAAATCCACACAGGAGAGAAGCCATACAGCTGTGATGAATGTGGACAAAGATTTAGTCAAAAGGGAAGCTTAAACCAACACATGAGAATCCACACAGGAGAGAAACCATTTCCCTGTGAGGTTTGTGGTGAATTATTTAGATGGCGTAATTGTTTAAAGGAACACATGCTTGTCCACACATAATGGAGACAACAAAGCTGAAGATTTTGCTGGAAATCTCTAAATAATGTGTCTAGTGTAGATTGACGTGTGTGAAGTAGGATTTCCACCGGGTCTGTGTGTGGTGCATTACCACTGCGGTGCTGCTTCCGGAGCAAGTCACGGCCGTTATAGTCAGTGGCGTGGCTCACATCAGAAACATGACAAATGCGTCCCACATCCATCCCAGGTGCGTCTTGCCGCTCTGCTCCGCTAAATATAGAAGTTTGGTCTATCTCTGGCACAGCACGCTCCCAGAGCACGTCAAGCTCTGCAGTGCAGACCGGACCAGACGGGAAACCAGACACGGGAACAGAGTAATGCCTACAACAAATGAGCATATATTATGAATGAAATGCGTCTGCTGGTTTAAGTTGGACTCTAAAGGGAAAAGTGAGTTTATGTAGCACATTCATTGTGAACACACCACTGGACATTTATCCAGCCCTCGTGATAATTATTGTGTGATCCTGCAAATGTGATTTATTGGATTTATCTGGTGGTAGCACGGACTGCAGTCCCAGGCGCGCCGTGTCTGACACGGTCACTGTGGGAGCTGTTGCTCTGTAGAAGTCGGAACTAAGTCACACCGCAGCCATAATGCACTGCACGCAGACCCGGTGGAAATCCACCTTTAGAACTTCAGGGGTGATTTTCCATGAAGGTCTCTCAGGAAAGAATCACCCAGAAAAGTCAGACAAACTCGCCCCTTTCTCATGCAATAAAGCCAGTGTCAGTTCACACATCATACACATTTCCTCTCATTCAAACTACTATGATCTCCCACATACACATAATCTCTGATTTATGACTGAGCTCATGCACACATGGGTTTTGCATACATACTGTAACTGTTATCACTCATTAAAATGGTATAGGATGTATTGATCATTTTGCTGTTTTCATTCATAATAGTAAGAACATTCTTTTTGTCAGACATCTTGAATCAGATCTTACCTTTCTGACACTTTTAGCTCTCACTTAAATCTTCCTCAGAGCTTTCAGGACTTTCTGGTATGACGTGTCTTTTAATACAACTGACCGGGAAATCCTGATGTGACATGTCTCAATCTTATGACAGGGCACAGAAACTTATTAAATGCCCGTACCTGGTCACATCTGTCTTGTCTGGGTAAAAGGTGTTTTGGATCAATGGATGTTTTAGTCGCATGTATGTTTGAATTTGATACCTTTTTTTAAATTTAAGATGTTGATCATGTGTGTATGTGGGACTTGATTTTATGTGTATTTTCAAGTGATTATAATCATACAAACATGTCAGAGGGGTATATAAGAGTTCAGCGTGTATTTAGTCTTATACAGCCTCTCATAGAGGACCTTCAGAGTCCATGAGGGCTTATGATGTAAAGCAGGTCACATAAATAAGAAAGTCAATGAACATCACAACATTTTTGACTAAAAGAACCTTAAAATCACCTGTAAAGGATCAGGATTGTACTAGTGTCATGTGTTTTTCCCACTGGTCCTTATCAAATCACAGTGTAAACTTTTTGGGACAATCAGAGAAACCAGATTACATTACAGAAACTGGATCTACTAGAAATAAAAGCATGCAACAATACCTCCATGCTAGCTAGAGAAAAGAATGGCTGGACTATTGTGATGTTTAAGATGATAAAATTCTGTCTTTGTGACATTTCTAATGTGTGGAATAAAATCCAGCTCAGTCTTTAAGATAAATTTGACCTGACTTGAATCCCTGTCTGCTCATCCTGGCTTTTTTTGTCAAGAGTTTTTGTGTCTGCGTCCTCCACTCTTACTTCATCTAACTTCATGACTTCATGACAAATATTTCATATTTTCCTTTTTTTAAAAAAAACAAAAAAAAATCTACTCCTGTATGAAATGTAACTGTTCTGTGTTTAATGTAACCATTTTTCTGTTAATACAGGGGGGGGGGAATTTTTTGGGAAATGGGTTTTTTGACCAATTCATCCTTTGGATGAATGTTGTTTTACTCCAAGGTGTATGGGGGGAAAGCCTAATGAAAAAAAAAAATTAGGGGGGGGGGGGTTTTTTAAAAAGGGGGGGGGGGGGGGAAAAAAAAAAAAATATTTTTATTGGGGGGGAGTAAGAAAAATAATTTTTTATTTAAAAAAAAAAAAAAAAAAAATTATTTTTATTATTTTTTTTTTTTTAAAAAAAAAAAAAAAAAAAAAAAAAAAAAAAAAAAAAAAAATTTTTACATTAAAAAACAAAACAAAAACCAATCAGTGACCAATATAGCCACCTTTCTTTGCAAGAACACTCAGAAGCTGCCATCCATGGATCCAGTCAGTGTTTTGATCTGTTCCCCATCAACATTGCGTGCAGCAGCAGCCACAGCCTCCCAGACACTGTTCAGAGAGGTGGACTGTTTTCCCTCCTTGTAAATCTCACATTTGATGAAGGACCACAGGTTCTCTATGGGGTTCAGATCAGGGGCCTGTACGGCAAAGCCGGATTTTCTGTTATTGAGGTAACTTCAGGGTTAACCCTGGATTTTTCATCCTACGACGCTTGTTCACTTCTGATCGGGTTATATCTCCCCGGTAACTTATGCTGACCAGCATAACCGGACCAGGTTAAGATAAGTTCTGGATTAGAGATCACCAAGTATAAAAGCACCTAACCCTGACCAATCGGCACTCTTGGAAAATGGCCTGCCCATTTTTAGAAGATTCAGACGGCACTGGTGCGCAGATTGTGAGAGGAGTTCTTAGAAGAGAGAGAATATTCAGAGATGGTGCAACCCTTTTGATTTGTCAGATGAAATTTTATATGAAAGATGGAGGTTTTCCTCTGCTGGACTCCGTTACATCTGTCAGCTGTTGGAGCCGTACATCACAAATGTAACGCATCGCAGCTGCACTGACAACACCACAGATGCTCTGCATCACACTGAGGTTTCATTAATGTTAATAGATTAATTAAATTAATTTTGATATAGACCAACGCCTCACCTTGATTGAAAAAAAATTTGTGCTGTACTGATGTAGCTAAATAGCTTTATTTTTGTCGCCGAATTATGCTCATGGTGCCACTCAGTAAAAC
>JALJCO010009930.1:0-127500 GCA_023101725.1 Atherinomorus stipes
TCATTAAAACAAATAATAAAAAAAAAAAATCAGTATAGTGAAGGGTACAACCTGGAGGGAAGCGGGGAAGACTTCGATCAGCCCGGCGGATTACATGATCTTCTGTACCATGAGCAGCAGGCCATGAAAAAAAGGTTTAAAAAAACCGGGGTCAGCGTCCACCTGAAGACGAAAAAAAAATGAGAGCTCGGGTAGGAGATTCTTCAAGTGCGATGTCTTCATTAGAAAACTCGTGGGACATCCTTCTCTCCGAAAAGAGGAAAGTAGACAGCTTTGACGCCCGTTTGAACCTGGTGGAGGTTCTCCATAAAGAATTCCAGGCGCTCCGGAATCACTGGAGTTCAGCCAGAAACAGGAGGGAAATGCTAGCAGCCGCAAACGCCGACTCTTACAAGACACGGTTAAGTCCCTCACTGAGGGAATAAAACCGGCTGTCAGGAGAAAATAAAAAGATGAGGGAATCAGTAATCGATCTGCAGGCTCGGAGCATGAGAGATAATCTGGCATTTGCAGGGATCCCAGAGTCAGGCAGACGAAACTCCTGAGGAAAACAATAAAACCCTTCATTCATAAACAACTAAAACTCCTCCGATACAGTCAATGGTATCGGCTTTCATCGCGTCCATCGCATGGGAAGTAAAATGCCGGATTCACGCAGACCAAGACCGATTGTTGCCAAGTTTGTTCACAAACAACAAAAAGAGCAAGAAAAGAAGCAGGGCCGCGAGCTGAAAGGGACCAACTTTGGAGTAAACGACCAGTATCCCAAAGAAATCCTGGACCTGCGTAAAGTCCTGTTTCCTATCAGGAAAAAGCCATTACGGAGGGATCCCGAGCTGTCATCGCGGTGGGATAAATTATTTATTAACGGACATTCTTTATCGGGACTCAAACATCACCCTGTGGTTCTTCTGATGTCAGGTACAGTTCAGTTTCATATCCTCCTAACTCTGATTAGATGAATTATTATCTGTTATGATCATAATTACTAATCTCACTACCGGTTTCCACTTCACGGCTCACAACACGGATGCACTTTTTAAACCTCTGGTTTTCTGTCACTTTTCTTGTTTCACTTTCCACCTCTCCCTCCCCCCTTTTTTTCCCTCAACTTACACAGTGAACTGTCATTTCACTGGCGACTTTACAAACGTGAACACTACGGGTGTAGAAACTCCAGCACACGCACAGAAACTCCAGCACACGCGTGTAGAACTCCAGCACACGCGTGTAGAAACCCAGCACACGCAGCGCGAGGCACACATGCAGGTGCACGCACACACACACTGCAGGAAGAAATAAAGGGATGTACACACAGACAGATTGGTTTAGCCTGCAGCTTTATCTCATACTTACGGCAGAAATACGCGAACAGATGCAGCGGCTTTATTAATATGCATGTAACACTTATTTCAGCGTTGGAGGAATGAAAATAGTCACCTGGAATGTGCAAAAGGAGCCCGCACAGGGGATAAGAGATTGAAAATTTTCGAATCGAAGTTAAAAGATCTTCAGGCAGACATTGTCTTACTTCAGGAAACACATTTATCAAACTTCTCAGTCGATCTCCTTCAGACAAGACAATTTCCACACGTGTATTCAGCTGGTTATAATCTTCAGACAGAGAGGTGTGCAATTCTGATTAATAGCAGGTTAAAATTTGACATTGATGATACCGAGATCCAGAAGGCAGATTTATAATAAGTCACATTTGTCTGCTCAGAATCTAAGGTATGTGCATTGGTAAATATATATGGACCAAACGTAGATGATTCATTATTCTTTGACTCATTTTTCTCTGCTTTGCATAACTACTCTGATAGGCGGTATTATTGCTGAGGTACTCAACACAGGCGTGATCCAGGTAAGGACAGGCTCAGTACAGCAGGACATGTCGTACTTCGATGGCATTCATCGGATATCGTTACAGTACGTGAAGGATTTCGGCTCTTTGTGATGCATGGCGATCTCATCACCCCACCAATGCAGAGGTACCTCTTCTCCTCAGTTCACCATTCCTACTCTAGACGATTACTTAACCAGCAGCTCACTGATGAGTGAAATCTCAGAAATAGAAATCCACCCAATAACCATCAGTGATCACGCACCAGTATCATTAACTCTGAGAAATAAAACTATTAAACCAGCAAATTAGGAGTTGGAGATTTAATACATCATTACTGAAAGATCCTGAGCTTTATCAGCTATTTTAAAAGAGAATGGTCCATTTATTCAGAGAATAACGATGTACCAGAAACTCCAGCATGTGTCCTTTGGGAAGCAGGTAAAGCAGTAATGTGAGGAGAAATAATTTCGTTCTCTTCCATAAAAAAAAAAGGAAGCTGCAAGAATCTCAGAATTAGAAGTTAGAATTAAATCGATCAGAAGACGCCTTACCAGGTCTCCCCGGAGGAACACATGCTGAATGATATAAGGAAATTCAAGCTCGATGAAACAAAATAATAGACCAAAAAACACAATTCTTAAATGTCTAAAGGACTTCGTTTAGAAAAACTTCAACCATAACAATAAGTCTGGAAAGCTTCTAGCTAATCAGTTAAAAAAATAAATAAGGAAAAAGCAACAATCTCCTGCGTTAAAGACTCAGAAGGAAGTATCAGCCATGATCCCACCAGATAAATAACATTTTTAGAAACTTCACATAACATCATATAAATCACAAATAAACCCCAAGAGATGATGATATTAATCAATTTCTTAATAGTATCATTCTTCCAAATCCATAACAGGAAAATATTACGGTTTTAGAATCACCCCTCTCAATAAGTGAATTACATGACGCTCTGCAACATATGCCCAATAATAAAGCCTCAGGCCTAGATGGATAACTGCCTGAATTTTACAAAGGGTTCTGGACAGTCTGGCTCCCACTTTATAAAATGATACTAGAAATAAAAAGAGAAAACAGAAAATACCACTAAATATGAATTCAGCAAATATCACCGTATTATTAAAACCAGGTAAAGACCCGACACTTCCAGCTAGTTATCGGCCAATCTCATTAATAAAATGTAGATCTTAAGATAATCAGCAAAGCACTCGCTAAAAGGATAGAAAAAATAACTCCTCTGATAATACATCCTGATCAAACTGGTTTTATTAAAGGTCAATATTCTTCTACGAACACACGCAGGCTGATTAATCTAATAGACTATGCTACCATTCATATCTGGAATCTCACTATCATCTCGTTAGATGCAGAAAAAGCCTTCGATCGTGTTAACTGGAAATTCCTGTTTGCAACATTAAATAAATTTGGTTTTGGTCCTTATTTCATAGACTGGATAAAAATACTTTATAACAACCCTAATGCATGTGTGAGGACCAATGACCAATCTTCTCCAAGTTTCTGTTTACAGCGAGGCACCAGGCAGGGCTGCCCGCTCTCCCTTCACTTTTTGCCATTTTCATTGAACCACCAGGCAGCCGCTTATAAGACAGGACAGAGATATTAAAGGGATCCCCGGCAAAAATCTAGAACATAAAATAAGTCTTTATGCAGACGACGTACTGCTTTTCCTCCAGAACTCATCAACATCTCTCTCCCAGACAATCACATTGATCAATAAATTTTCAATGATATCTGAGTACTCTATTAACTGGACCAAGACTACAGCTTTATCTGTTAATTGTACTTTACAAAACATCCCTAACACCACAATACAGTCTGGTAATATCAGATATTTAGGAATAAATATTTCTCCACAACTTTCAGAGTTAATAAAGTTAAATTATGTCCAGCTATTAAAGTCAATAGAGGAAGATCTCACGCGATGAAGCACTTACCCATATCACTCATGGGGAGAGTTGCTACCATCAAAATGATGGTTCTACCGAAAATTAACTACTTGTTCTCAATGATACCCACCAAACCTTCCTCCAGTTGGTTTAAGTCACTGGACTCTCACATTTCCAAATTTCTTTGGAAAAACAAGCCATCACGTATCAGTTTAAAAACCTACAACAGGTAAAAGACCGGGGGAGGGTTAGACTCACCCAATTTCAATTATTATTTCCTAGCAAATAAGCTACAATTTATTTCCAAATGGCTGAAACCTACCCATCTAGATGAACCGTGGCTAGACACAGAACAAGCATTATGTGAGGATCTGGATGTCTCTGATTTGCCGTTCTCCATCAGTTCAGCAGTCAGATCTCATAAATGCTTTAAAAGTATCAACATCTGCTCTACCTGAAAGCATGGTGAGAATTCCTGAAGTTAACCGAGTCTTCTATTATTCCATGTAAACTCACACCATCTGGAATAACCTGGATATTTTACAAAACAAAGAAAATGATTAATTTTGTGCATTGGAAGGATAAAGGAGTAAAACAATTACAACATATCATTGAAAATGGAAAATTCCTGTCATTTAATACACTTACCTTACAATACGGGATCAGTAGTACTAAATTCTTAGAATACCATCAACTTAAATCTATATTAAGCAAAAAATATACCTCTAACCAACTGATCTTGCAGACTCCGGTCAGTGGTAGCAGAATTCCTGAATCTCTCTATCCCCAAACTACTGTCGAAAATATATAGATTATTATTAAAACTGGATGATTCAATTTCCTTCCAACTTCGAAGTGGGAGGCTGACTTGTCAGAACCCTTAACCAAAACACATGGACACAGATATGTTTAAACACGTTCCTAATGACTAAAAACTCAAATATGCAGTTGATACAATTCAAGGTTTTACACAGAGTACATTACACAGGACAGAGGATGTTCAAGATGGGTCTGTCACCTTCAAATATTTGTTTGCACTGCAATGAGAATACAACAGACAATTATCTTCACGCCTTGTGGTCTTGTCCACCTGTCCAGAGGTTTTGGCTTCAGGTGTGTGATGACCTGTCAACGTGGCTCAGGTGTAACTTTCCTGCAAGCCCCACACTGTGTTTACTGGGGGACTTGGATGAGATCAACACGGTAACCAACTATGCACATATGATACTTACTGTATTATGTATTGCAAAGAAAACTATCTTGGTAAACTGGAAATCCAAAAATAATCTGAGCATTAGCCAGTTTAGGAATTTCTTAGTAGACCATATCAGTATTGAGACGATGTCTGCCTCCTCTAAGAACCAGTTAGATGAATTCCACTCCCTCTGGTCCCCTGTGATTAGCTCCATCACTTAACGTTGGTGTAGGAGAGCCGCCTCGGCGATGTGGGGGTTGGGTGCCGGCGAGTGCTTGATGGCTATGGATCCCTGGCGGTTGACTTGGGGGGGTCTGGGCTGCCTCGCCGCTGGGGCGGGGCTGTATCCAGCCCGATGGGGGGCATGGGGGTCAGCGGTTGGGGCTGCTCTGCGGCGGTGGGCGGGTCGCTGG
The DNA here is from genome assembly GCA_023101725.1 of Atherinomorus stipes. Taxonomy (NCBI): domain Eukaryota; kingdom Metazoa; phylum Chordata; class Actinopteri; order Atheriniformes; family Atherinidae; genus Atherinomorus; species Atherinomorus stipes. The sequence goes on from JALJCO010009930.1 coordinate 5,368, forward strand.
TGGGGCCCTGGCCGGTGGCTGTCGGCTGGCGCCGGGTGGCCGGGGTCGTCCCGGGGCGGGGGGGGGGGGGGGTCCTGGGCCCCGGTGCTCCGGGGTGGCCCCTGCCTCCGGGGCCGGGGGACCCGGCTTGGCGCTGGGGGGGGGGGCGGGCCGGTGGGACGTGCCTCCTCTGGATTTGGCCGGTCCTCACGACCTGGTGACGTCTAGTCACTGCGCCGGGGGCCGGGGGCGCCTCTGCTGTGTGCGTGCGGGTGTGTGTGCTGGTGGGGGTGTGTGTGTGGTGGGGCTGGGGGATGTATCGTTGTCGTGTCTGTGTCGGGATGTGGGCATCCGGGATGTTGGTGTCGCGGGAGCGGCTATGTGGGGGGGTGTGGATTTCCCCTGTGCTTGTCCTGCGTGTGGGGCTCTGGGGGTCGCGGACGGAGCTGCGCTTTCCGCCGGGGTGCTTGGTTTTCGGCGGACCCGTGGTCATGTCGTGTCATATCGATGTTGGGGTGTCTGGCGTGGCTGTCGGGGTGTGGGGTTTTGTCCATATCGTTCAGCTCTAGTGTGTGGAGGTGGGGGGTTACGGGGTGGCCGGGTCTTTTCCACGTCGGGTGCCTGTCCCGCCCGGCCGCTGTGTCGGTTGGGGCTGGCCTGCGCTGGTGGTCTCGTGCGGGTTGGTCTCGCGTGGTCCGGGGGCTGGGGGCGGTGGACTTGTGGCGTGGGGGGGGGCTGGTGGCCCCCGTGGCCCCCGTCCTTGGTATGTGTGGGTGGGTGTGTGACTGGAGGGGGGGGCGTGAATGCGGTTGTGTGTGTGTGTGGCTGCCTGTGGGGGTGTGTGGAGATGGGTGGGTGGGTGGGGGTGCATGGATGATGGGTGTTTGGGTGCGGGGGTGGTGGTGCATTGGTGGGGTTTGTGTGTGTCGGGTTGGGGGGGGGGGGAAAGGGGGAAAAAAAAAAAAAAAAAATAGCAGCTCTGCGTGCCTCTTGGGGGTTTGCGAGGCCTGGGGATGTTGGGCCGGTGACTCTGGCCCCCTCCGCCGACCCTTTCCGCTCCCGTCCCTTTTCCCCCCTCCCTGGCCTGGCGTGGTCGAGCGCCCCCAGGGGCCGAGGCTGGCCCCTCTGTGGTGAACGCCGGGCCGTGGGGGCGGCCATGCCTGCCCCTTCTGCCCTGGGGGGATCCCGGGAGGCAGGGGTACCTAATGCCGGTAACGGCTCTCCTTCCAGGGGGGGAATTCATACCCCCCTGGTCTCCTTTCCCAAGACCCCCCCCCCCCCTGCTCTACCTCACACACACACACGTAGGGTTTTGGGGAGGGTGCGTGTCAAGCGGGCGTGGTGAGGGAGGGCACCAAAGTGCCTTTGCTTGCCACGTCTAGAGGCAGCCTGCTCCCCAGTTTTAACCACACTTAGACACCTAAACACATAAAATAACAACAGCTCACAACCACTTCTGAGGGGCGGGCCATATAGTGTGTGGAAGGAGGGAGGGGCCGGTTGGGGGGTCATGCCCCCTACGCGACCCCACTCCCGGCATGACTTGGCACTGCCCCTTAGTTTTAACTGCAAACAACACACATCTTACACACACAGTCATGAGCGGGGGGTGGGGGGGGGACAGGGTCCTTTCATACCCCGGTCTCCCGGGCGCTACTGGGGGGAGGGGGGACAGGTGGCTACTTCACGCGCCAGTGGTTAAGGCTGGCTGCATTGCGGGGGACCTGCTGGCCTGGGGGATGCCTGGCCTGCTGCGTCCAGGGGTGGGGGATGGGGGTGGTGGTGGGGGGGGGGGGGGACGTGTTGGGGGCTTGGAGCTCGCGGCTCCTTCCCCGGCCCGAGCTACCACTCAGGAGGCACGAGGGCATGGGCAAGAGAGAGGTGGGTATGTGAGAATAATGAATGAGAGTGTGAAAGAGGAAATGTGGGAGGGAGGAACTTGGGCTGGAAGAGGGAGGAGATGTGGGTAAGTGGTTGGAGGAAAGGGGGAGGAGATGTGGGTAAGTGGTTGGAGGAAAGGGGGGGATGGAGGAAGGAGTGGCATGCTCGTGAGTGTCTATTAGGGATGGTCATGAGGGGCTGAAGGAAGGAAGGGCGGGAGTGTGATAGGTCAGAGGGATGGGCGGGGCTGGACATGTAAGGGGGGACTGTATGGGGTATTGGGGGTATAGGGAGGGTGGGGGCGTATGTGTGGGGGGTGGGGAGGGGGTTGGTGCAGTTATGTGGGGGGAGTGCATGTGTGTGTTAGAGGGTATGAGGAGGTGGGGGTAGGTGTGGACGGTAGAGGGAGGAGAGTGTTGGGGGTGGAGAGAGGAGTGAGTGTGGGTATGTAAGGTCGGAGAGCGGAGTGGGTGGGTGTATGTGTGTGTGGGGGGGGTACACGGAGGTGTTGGGTAGGGCTGGGCGGTGTGGGCGGGAGGTTCGTATCTCGGTATTCGTGCCGGGCATCTTGGTGTCGGTGTGGTGCGGTGTGGCTGCGGGTTGGTTGGGGGCCGGGCGCTTTGGTGGGGGGTGCGGTTTTGTTTGTGGCTTCCGGGGCTTTTTGTGCGGGGCGGGCGCAGGGGGATCTGTATCCTGTATGTGGTTGCTCTTGCGGTATTGATGTCTTGGGTGCCTGTGTCTCGACGTGGGGGCGGTGACGGTATATCTTTCAGCCCTAGTGTGTGTGGGGAGTGTGTGTGCGAGCGTGGTGGCGGGGTAGGGGGTGGTAGAGGTGGTGGCGCCCTGGTGTCAGGTGTATGGGGCAGGGACTTTGGGGTGGGGCTGGCCTGCCCTGGGGGGGCGTCGTCTGGGGGGTCCGGTCCTCCTGGGTTTCGGTTAGGCCGCCCGGGTCCGGGGGGGGGTGGCTGCTCCTGGGCGCTTGGGCCCTGGGCCCGGCGCTGTCTCCGCTCCGGGGACGCCCGGCGCCCGGTGGGGTCGGCAGCTGCTGGTCTTGGTCCGCTGGGGCCTGGGCCTCCAGACTGCAGGGGGCTCCGGCTGGGGCCGCCTTTTGCCGCCCTTCGGGGGATGCATGTCCGCTCTTTGGGGGGGGTAGCTGGGATCTGGGCCTCTGGGTGGCTGCTGGGGGCCTGGGTCGTGAGCCTTGCGGGCTTCCTCCTCCTTGCGGAGACGAGGCTGCATCTGCATGACTGTATCACCACGGAGCACCCTTTATTATGCATGTTGACACTGTGACACTGCTTCCCATTGCGATGACTAGGTTGTACCTCTTCTCTACTTCCCATTGCGATGACTAGGTTGTACCTCTTCTCTACTTCCCATTGCGCTGACTAGGTTGTACCTCTTCTCTGCGTAGTTCTGCGTGTGTTTGTGTGTGTTTGTATGATCTGAGGATATTTAAGCCACCTGCAGGTCCTCCTGTAGGGGATTGCTTGTTTTGTTTTCCAACAGAGACCTTGGTTGTTTAGGGATCGCGGTACAGATGTACCAGTGAACTGTGTAAGTGGATTCATGTTTTCTCTCCTCTCTCTCTTCCTCTTCCTTACTCTCTCTCTCTCTGTTTCACTTTCTATCATTACCTCTGTTAACTTTCATTTCTCCTTGTCAGGCCCAGCAGTATGAAATGGAATGGTGTAATAGACAAATGTTTAAATAAAGAAATAAAATGAACTAGAACTGCAAGCAGTTATCACGGGGTCCAAGCCCGACCATGCCGCCTCCCCTGGCGCACCGCCCCTCCCTGGCCCCGCCTCCCATTGTTCGACAAACACTTAGATTTGTAGCCCTCCGGAACAAAGGGATGTTTTTTGATTATTTTGCAAAGAAGGTTTGCCCACCATGAAAACCTGTTGTCTTCAAGTACGGTGCAGCATGAAGTTTGTGTGTATGGGTAATGTTGTCTCAGTTTTCAGGAAAATGTCTAACAGCTGCAGGATTGTGGCTCTAAAGGACCAGCACTGGACACCCCTGTTGTAGACCAACATTTAAAAAAAAATAACAGCCACCAACTACTGCAGATCCTCTCCTCAAACTTCACCACAAGCAGTACAGTACCATCCGGCTTCTGCTTTAACAGATGTTCCTAAGGTGAATATCAGACATCAATATTCAAACATCCAGCTGGCTGTCCTCCGTGTGTCTAGTCTGCTGAACACGACCAGGATTCTTCCTCCTTGTCCTTTCACTGTTCTCAGTGTCTAAAGACCTGCCATCGCCCAGCTCAAACACAGTCTTCCAAGCTGCAGGCACGCGAGTGACTGATCTCGGTCGATGGTTTATATGGAAAACTGAAAAGTTTAATCAGTTTGCACAGGAAAAAAATATGCGCGACACTACCCGGCGCCTTTAAGAAAAGATGTGCTGTTGAGTTAGAAAATTTTATGCCACAATAGTCTTTAGACTGATGAAGAAAAAAGGTCAAATAGTTTTTTGTGACCTGAAAAGTTTCAGAGCATCTGAACTGGGCTTAGAGGGTGACGTGATCCTGCTTTCTCCCCACCGCGAGACAGGATTGTGGCTCTGAGGGTTTTTATGTAAATTCAGGTATTGTTACAGCCCTATATATGAATGATCAATGGCATAACCATGTAAAAATGAAGACAAACACACTACAGATGCAGTTGTAAACTTTTGACAACTTTGATATTTGCAGGATGAAAAATCTTTCCCAAACTGCTTGGGATTCATAAGGAATATCTTGACATTAATTGCAGCAAGATTGGTTTTTATATTTGGGATGCACGATAATTATTGGGCCGATAACAGGACATTATGATGTCATTCCGATAAGTCCGATGTCATGACGACATACCCCGATAATCTTTGTCCCATAAAGTTGGAATTTTAAAGATTGGACATGCAGAAGTTGAAAATCCCACTTTATGCTTTTCACGCTGAGATATTGCGATTGGGGAAAGAAAGCCGCTGCTTCACAGGGCAAACCCAAAACTGCTTACAAACCTCTTTCCCTATCTTATATTAGACACTACCTACCTTATACAGTTGGAAATTTTAAGATTGGACATGCACATGTTAAAAATCCCAGTTAATGCTTTTTTGTGGCTCTCAAGGACCAGCACTGAACACTCCTGTTGTCAACCAACATTCACAGAATACTAAACAGCCACCAGCCACTCTAGATCCTCTCTGTTCTCAAACTTCACCACAAGCCTTACAGTACAATAGGACTTCTGTTTTAACAGATGTTAATACACATTCGCACATGCACACACATCTGTGGCGATATGTTTGCTCCAGCAGGACTGACCACATACTTCAGTTAGAATAATCAATGTCTTATCCATCTAAAAATGAAGACAAACACACTACGGTGAATATCAGACATCAATATTTACACATCCAGCTGGACGCCCATGCGTCTGGCCTGCCAACCACGACCAGGATCTTCTCCTTCTTTCCTTTCACTGTTCTCAGTGTCTGAAGATCTGCCATCGCGCACCTCATTCACACACTCCCCAGCTGCATGCGTGTAAGTGGATCATTCCGATTAAAGGTTTATGTGCCCATGGAAAACTGACAAGTTTCATTTGACCTGCAGGGAAAAAAACTTGTGTAACACCGTACCTGGTGACTCTAAGACAGATGTGTTGTCTAATTAGTAACTGGATGCTTCCAAGAGTTTGTAGCTTGATGGAGAAAAAAGTGAAACAGTGTGATGTGATCTGAGAAGTTTCAGACCATCTGAACTGGGCTTGGAAGGTGACGTGATCCTGCTTTCTCCCACCGCGAGACAGGATTGTGGCTCTGAGGATCACAGTTTTTATTTAAATTCAGATATTGTTGCAGCCCTATATATAAATGATCAGTGACATAACCATGTAAAAATAAAGACAAACACACTACAGATGCAGTTGTTAACTTTAGACAACATTGATATGTGCAGGATTATAAATCTTTGCCAAACTGCTTGGGATTCATGAGGACTATCTTGACATTAACTGTAACAAGATTAGTTTTTATAGATTTATCTGTCATAGAAATCCTTGTGTTGAGCAAATTTGCATATTTCAGCCAAACCTTAGGGTGTAAAATCAATATAGAGTGAAGGCTGGATGGATTCAAATGTTCAGTATGATTCAGGGAATATCCATCACATTTTAGCTGTCTAGGAGAAACAGCTGATTTTAAATGTAATAGAAAATTTGGGTGATGCCCGCTCATAAACCATTCCCACTTTGTCCAATCATAGCCATCCTCTTGGGATCAGCACAGAGTGATGATATGAACATACACAGTGAGTTTCATATATATCTGATCAATTGTTTGTGAAATATAATAAGTGTCATAGCGCCCCTTAGATTTAAAAAATTTCCATTATGCAACATGAGTAGATAATCACGTTCCCCTGTTGGTGTAGGAGTTTCATGGAATTATCTGATGCGGTTTTAAAGTTATGGCCTTTGAAGTACGTAGCTAGCTTTGAAAAAAATGTTTCAATGCGCATAACTCCGCAACGAAGCAAAAATCCAACAATCGCTCTGATCAGTTTGTTCCTCTTGCTATGTTCTTTGTGTGGTACAATTTTCAGTTGGATTGGGCTAAAACTCTAGGAGGAGTAAAATAAACAATGTTTTGCATATTTTGCACTGTAGCAAAAAAAAATTATAGGCGGAAATGGGCGTGGCCTATGTCATAAAATTCAGGAGGGTCCAAGGAATCTGGGGATATAAGGCACTTAAATTTACTCCAAGCCGTTTTCGAGCTAGAGGCCAAAACGTGCTACCCAATGGTATAGCGCCACCTAGTGTCTGACATGAGTTTTTTCTCTTTTATAATTTCACAAAAAATTTATTCTACCATCCCTGTAAGTGGCAATATAAATCCACCTTTGATTTGGCCTCCCTGGCCATTTTTGTTGGGTCAGGGGAAGAAAAATAGCGGTCCAGGGCCCCTCGGCCGATTTCCGCCCCTGGGTTACAAAATCGCTAATAAAACACGCCCACGTGGTCCAATCCTAACCATCTTCTAGAAATATGCTCAGAGGGTCACTATCTACGTACCTTGGGTGCGGCGTGCAGATCGGAACAGCGGTTTTGCCAATATAAAAAAATCAGGATAACAGCGCCCCCTAGATTTGAAAAATTTCCTCCTTCGGTATATTTGTATAAAATCAAGTGCCCCACTGGGGTTTTGAAGGAATTGTAATTATGTGTTGTCGTTTTTGAGTTATGGCCTTTTAAGTTTTTAGCTAGGTTTTCATAAATGTTTAAACGCGCATAATTTCGTAACCGAGTAAAATTTCAAAAATCTGTTACATAACTTTGTTTGTCTATGTCTCTATTATATGTGGTACAATTTTCAGCCTGATCGGGTCAAAATTGTAGGACGAGTTTACGAAAATAGGTTTTGCTTATATCGCCCCCTAGCAAAAAATCTATCTAGGCGCAAATGGGCGTGGCCTATGTCAGGAGATGCGGAAGGGTCCAAGGAATCTGCTCATCCAGGTCCCATAAATTTATTCCAAGCGGTTTGGGAGCTAGAGGCCAAAACGTACTACCCCCTGGTATAGCGCCCCCTAGTGTCTGACATGTGTCATTTTTCTTATTTCTCTACATGAACCACTTTTGTCCAAGCCCATTTATATGCTTTTTATGGTTCTTTTGCGGTTTAGCCTCCCCATGGAGTTTTTGGGGCGGAAGAATAATAATAATAGTGAAAAATAATAATAACGAAGAATAAAAAACGAAGCAAACTCAATAGGGTTCCAGCACGCTGGAGTGCTGGGAACCGCGTTGCACTGCAACGCGGGCCCTGCGCTGCTCCGCGGGCTTGGACCCCTAATAACGAATAATAAAAAACGAAGCAGATATTGCATTATATCTATAATCCATCTAGAGTGTGAAGGTGGTGTGGCTTTTTTCCAGTCCATAAGTATCAGCCGTCTTGCAAGCAGCGTAGTGAATGCCAGAGCCTCAAGGGTTGACCTTTCCAGACATGTATTGTTAGGGGCGATTCCAAATAGAGCAATCAGTGGACAGGGATCTATTTGGACTTCATATATTGTAGAAAAGGTTTTAAATATACAGTATTAGACCAGAAGCATGACAATCTGGGACATTGCCAGAACATATGAATAAGTGTTGCTGGTTCAGCGTGACAGCGCTCACATGTTTCATCTATATCTTTGTACATTTTCTTCAGTCTTGTTTTGGAATAGTATATACGGTGTAAAAATTTAAACTGAATTAAGGAATGCCTGGCACATAGAGATGATGAATGTACTCTTTCTAGAGCTTGTTTCCATTCGCTCTCTGTAAAACAGTATTCTAAGTCTGTTTCCCACTGTGTTCTGATCTTTGACATAGAGGGACTAAATTGAGAAGAGATAAAAGAATATATGGTAGCTATCTTAGCGTTGTTATCTAGGCCATATTTTAAGATAGAATCTAAAGTCGATTTAACCGGTGCAGTTGGAAAATCGTTGAACGTTTGCCTTACAAAGTTCCTGACTTGTAAATAACGGAAAAAATTGGATTTTGGGAGATCATATTTCTCCACTAATTGTTCAAAAGATGCAAAGCCGTTATTAATGAACAAGTCCATTATTGTTTTGATACCTTTTCTTGACCAAATAGCAAATGCTGTATCCTGACATGATGGTGGAAATTGGTTATTGTTATGGATAGTAGTATAAACTGAGGTGGCATGCAGATGAAAATGTCTTCTAAACTGTAGCCATATTCTTAGTGAGTTTTTTACCACTGGGTTGGTTGTATAACATGCAATTTTGCAAGGTAAAGATGAAGACAGGAGTGCAGGAAGTGATGAAGAATGACATGAAGATTTTTCAATCTGTAACCAAGCAGGCTGTTCTGAAGTGTCCTGAAAGTTCATCCAAAGTGTCATGCATCTGATATTTGCAGACCAATAATAAAATTGAAACTTAGGCAGGGCCAGACCTCCTAGTTTCTTTGGTCTTTGTAGAAGAGATTTACGTAACCTAGGTGTTTTTTTGTTCCAGATAAAAGTAGTAACTAGTTGATCTATTGAGTTAAAATAGGACTTTGGAATAAAAACTGGAATGGACTGAAACCAAGTAAAATACAGCGTCTAGCGAGACGGGAACAGAATGACAAAATGATTTTCTGCTGTGGCGATAAGTGTAGCGTGTCTGCTGGAACTCCAAAAATGGCAATTAGTGGATCGCTTTGGATTTGGGTTAAAAAAAACTCCTGACAGTATAGAAAAGAAATCACTCCAAAATTTTTGCAAACGTGAACAAAAAAAAACTTATGACTTAAGTTGCACAGTGAGGTCTGACATCTATCACACTGGTCTGAAACTGAAGGAAAGATTTTAGATAACCGTGACTTGGAGAAATGAACCCTGTTCATTACTTTAAACTGTACAAGCTGCAGCCTAGCACATGGTGTACTTAAACGTATACTAAGAATCGCCTTATCCCACCATGACTCAGACACTCAACACTTCTAATGATATGTTTAAGTGTGTCTGTGCACATACATCAGGAGACAATGTGGGGTTCAGGACACGTGGCACCATAAAAATCTGTGTTTGGCATGTTGACCATTTGCAACTACGTCACCTAATCACATGGGACCACCATGGCAGACGTCAGAAGTGAACGACAGGAGGACTGAATGGAGGAAAAAAAATTAGCGACTACAATTGTTTTTTCTGTTTTTTCCAACATGTTTTGAGAATATGGCCTCAGCTGCTACTTGTGCAAGTCATGCTAATCTGTTAGTGGAAGTAGCACATCTAGTTGGGACTCATAAGCAGCTGTGGCAAGGTATGCAAGGAGGGCCCCGGCGGGATTTGATCCTCAGACTCCCAGCTAAGAGTCATGCACGCTTACCATTTCAGCCAAAGGGACATCCCCGTGGCCAAATAGCCAGGGCGCATTCCTTAATCGGTGTGAACCACCCACTGTCACACGGTTAAAAATAGCTAGCTTAAAAACCGACCCTTACCTTTTCCTTCCTGCTGTGTCTGATTTGATCAAATCACCAACTTTGCCTGGATTCCCGCCCCGCGATTTATACCGTTATGTTATAAACAGTGTTTCTCTTTACACTGGAGCAGACTTCAAAGCCTACAGAAGTCTGGATGCTTAGTTTGTTGCTGCTAGCTGGATCAACGGGACAAGGTGCTACGCTAACTTCAAACAATAAATGCCAAGTTTGGTTAACATCCTTGTCTCTCCATGCAACCAACTGAACAGCACACAATGAATATTTTTTCTTAGTTTTTCAGTAAAATGATAGCAAAATAAAGCTAAAATAATTAGGCTAGCAATTGTCTGGTTTTCAATTAGCTTAATGGACATTAAGCATCCATCATGGCAGAGTCGGCATTCCACTGAGGAGCGTGACGTCAGGCGCAAAAGGGCAATAGTCTGGGAAAGTCAGGAATCGATCCACTGACCTTTCAGTTGACTGCACTTCCTCCTGAGCTGCAGCTGTTCTGTTTCTCCACAAAGGCAGGTTTGACTCAAACACTGTTATTTTGAGGAAATCTGTTTTCAATAGCTCAACGGATCAGCCAACAAAACAATCGTAGTTCTGCTGAGCTGACGTTCAGACCCTTTACGCTGGCAGCTGGCTTGTTTTAATTCAGTTTAACACAAAATGTAAACTTCAGATCCCTATAACAATAGAGCATAAACTATTTAGATGTTGAAACTGAGACATGTCATTGAAAATATTAACTCATTTTGAATTTGGTGGCAGTAAGACATCTATAAAAACAGGAGCCACAAAAAAGGTTATGTTTAAAAGATACTTTTGGGGAACTGTAAGAACAGTTAAACCAGACTGGTCCAAACAGACAGGGAGTATCGAGGGTGGTAATAAGGATTTCAGTATCTTCCCCCTGATAGTAGTTCTGGTTTACTGTCAGGTAGTGGTTTTAGACCGGATACTTAAGTGGCTAGCTCCCTATCGGGCTGATCTGGGTCCTTCCTCTGTATCAAAAAGTCAGAAATATCCCCCATTCTCTTTATTCTTATTTCTTCCTATACTTAATCAGATTGGTCCCAGGTTCTATTTATTCACATTTTCATGCTATAGCTACTTTAAAATCAACTTGCAGCCTTGTTAGCTTCCTGTTTAAATGAAACTGGATCATGTAGCGCTAGCTTAAAGCTTGTTACACACAGATGCAGGCTTGAAAAAGTTTTTTTTTCTGCCAGAAGTGGTGCAGTAATAGTGCGTTGTTACTGCACTATCACTTGCTGAATGACATCTCCCTCGATTACGTCATCACGCACATTGTCCAAACTTGGCCTGTGAAAACATCCTTGTTCTGGGCATTCATTTAAAGGAGCTGTATCATGCTTTTCAAATGTTCCAAAAGTCAAATATAGGCATTTATAAGCTAGATATGTTCCCATCGTTACTATAGAAACTAATTTGGTGTTAAATATTAAGTTTTTTGATGCATCTAATTTCCAACACGGAAGTAAGATGGCTGACTGTACTGAACCGCGGAGCTCTCGACCAATGGCAGCATGTTTTACGCCCATTTCATGACGTCGCCCCGGAAGAGACACTTATTCTGAAGGGTCACAGAATTGTCTGTAGCACCGGCACCGGCAGCTCTCATGTGGATGTTAGTAGTAAACATTGATGGATAATTACTCCGATCGACGGGATAAAACAGACCAGCCTGTTATGGAGCTGTATGCGCTCGACCCAGAGTCTGATATGGAGTTTGAAGTATACGCAGTACCACAGAAGTACCACAGAGACCCCTGACAAGCAAGTAATTTAGCGAACAAATCATAGGCTAACAGTTAGCGCTGAGCTAAGCAGCACTCACATGGATCTTGTAAACATTGATGGATAATCGGACTCCGATCGACGGGATCAAACGGAGCAGCCTGTTATGGAGCTGTATGCGCTCGACCCAGAGTCTGATATGGAGTTTGAAGTACACGCAGTACCACAGAAGTACCACAGAGACCCCTGACAAGTAAGTAAATTAGCGAACAAATCATAGCCTAACAGTTAGCATTGAGCTGAGAGATGTGTTGACTCACCAGTGCTGTTGTCTGTCCATGCGCGTTTTTATCGTAGGAACTGCGTCAGGTTTCAGAAGTAATCTCAGAGAAAAAAACACTTTACTGCCCGAGATTCATGAAGTTGCCAGGAGTGAAGTTCACACACAAAGTTGAGTTTTTTTTTTTTCCCTGCTCCTGAAGTTAAAATCCAACCACTTCTGGCAAGTCGATTCATCCAGTATAACAAATACACTCCCACGCTGAACATAACCACGCTGAACGTAACTGCATTTTCCCAACTTGCTGTCCTTTAGAGCTTAAAAAAAGAAAAAAAAAGGAAGAAAATTCTCCTGAACTCTGGAGCAAACGTCTGTTAGCTGATGGCTGCTTGTCTCTGAGGAAATCTTCCTGCAGGTGTTAGTTTCTTCCTCAGAGAGTGTGTACAGGATTCTCTGAGTTTCTGTTTAACAGAGGGCGTCTTGCTACGATACTGAGCGTGCGCATTTGGACTTTCGTGATTGGTGCCACGTTCATACGTAACGCGGTGGGTAGTCAGCCGTTTGCAGGGAGGTAGCGCTTGGTTTAAATATTCATGTAGATTACTCAAATATGCATGAATGAAGAAAAATAACGATTTAAATCATTTCTTGATGAGGAAATAACACACTGACATGCTGAAAAGCTCTTAAAAGTCCATTTTTCATGATAGGGCTCCTTTAAGTTCTACAATTGTTCCCCCTGGGAACGCGGGCGTTTCTCTGTGCGATGGAATTAGCAGACAAGTCGCTAATACGTGGCTGGCAGTCGGCAGAAAGGGGAACTTTTTCATGCCTGCATCTGTAGTCCACGAGAACCGAGGACTTTGTTCTTGGGGCTGCAAGAACAAGAAAAAAGTTTGTTTTCATCAAGTCATTACATACTCCACAAGAAGCTCTGCAACCGGGCATGCGGGGGGGGAGATGGCAACTGTGTTCACCCAGTGATTATACATTTACAATAGACTTCGTCCGTGACAGGACGGAGTTGTGCATGCGGTGGTGTCCGTGTATTTAAATGCCACGTGTTTAGTTTACATTTTCGTACTTTCTCACCACCTCCATCAGCTGTTTATTAAAACTATCCGTTCAACGTCGCATCTGTGGAAATCCGGAGGTGACAACTCTCTGCTTCAAGCATCTGTGTTAACCCCGCCTGCCTCAAATGTCCGACCAATCACTCAATACTTCTCGGAGCTCACCGAGAAGAAAGTTCTGCTCGGCTCAGAGGTCGAGAACAAGCCGCTCATGGCCCCGATAACAAGTAGAAAGTTCTCGCGGAGTATGTAGCAGCCTTAAGGCCTGTTGTTTGCTCCCCTACGTACATAAATAAGGACGTCTGTTTCAAAGGCCACCATATGTCGCCACTAGAAATGCACCGATCCGATACCTGGATTAGATAATCCATTTATTAAAGGTACAGTGTGTAAGCAATACTGACATCTAGTGGTGAAGATGCACATAAAAGTGGTTTAAGTGACCAAAATTCTCCAGATCCAGTGGCCTCAAATGCAGCGATGACTGCAGGTAACTACTTCAACATTGTGAATGTTTGTACTGTCTTCTTCTATGGTCCTTTTAAGGCGCTGCTTTTCTTTGTGATCAGGTTTTTTATTGGTTTGTGCATCACAAGTGATTTAAGATGCCACTGTACTTTTCCCAAATGGTGCTGTAGCACCTATCAAACAAAGCCAATAATGCAGTTTTAAAGGATTCTCACTTCACATAGCTTTTTTGTCCATTCAGAGATACCATAGTAAAACTGGTGGCTGGGTCTGTCTGCGGCTTGCAAAACAGAGGCGTGTCGTAAGTGGGCGTGTTACAGGGTGACATCACTCAACCACACCGATCCGATACCTGGATTGGATGTGTGTATATTGATCCCTTCAAACGATACTAATTGCTGTGACTACTGAGGTACTGATACTGAGGTATTCTTTGAACATCTTCATCATTTATTTTCAGCTCCAGTGTGAAAATCTTGATGAACTTAGTTGAGGTATAGTTCCTAAATGCTCTAAATGAAAACTAAATATGACCTGGTTTCTCTGCATTTTCTTAAAACGAATCTATTGCCAAATATAACTAGATAGCCCTGCTACAGTATGTAGCTTCATGCTAACATGAGATTAATAGCCTTGCATAACAGCAGTAGTTGAACTTTTTTAAAAATTATCATTTTAAAATTTAACCTCAGACTGGTGTAGTGATACTGGTAATAGGCTTTATGCACAGCTCCATTACTTCCTGAACTTAATACTGCACCTGTGTTTCCTGTCTTTCGAGATTGGATGAACTGGTTAATCCAGGTGTGTCTGACCATTTGCTGAGATCAGACACACCTGGATTAATCAGTTCATCTTATGAAAGATTTCTATCCTCCTTCTGCAGCAACCTGTTTATCATCTGTGGTGCCCAGTTAGATTTCAGAGGTGCCTCTAGCTCCTCCCCTGGCTCAAAAGTTGCTAATGCTTTATGACAGTGATTCCCTGCCTGGTCTTCAAGGCACTATCCTGAAAACTTTCCATGTTGCCCTGTTCAAATACAGCTGACTCACATTAATGGGTCAGTAGCAGACTGGTGCAGAGATCATCATCCATTTAATTTGAATCAGCTGTGTGCTAGCAGGGCAAAATGGAAAATCTTCAGGATAGTGTGCCTTGAGGACTAGGGATGGGAATCACTGCTTTATAAAATGAACTCCTTTTTTTTTTTTCAAAGTTGAACGCGTTAATGTGCCATGACTGCTTTGCTACATGCATGCTAACTTTCCTCACAACATGTGCAGGAATATCTGTAAAAAAAAAAAAAAAAAAAAAAGCCTGTTTTTCTTGATATGTTTGGAGGGAAGTTCATTGTTTCTTCTTCTTCTTCTTTTTTTGTTTGTTTTTTACCAAAACAAAGTATTTTTTTCTTTATATCTTAGGTTTTACATTTCCTAACCTGTAGGGTTACTCAAAAACATGTAAAAAGCCTTGTGGGCTACTGTAGTCATCTTGAGGCTGCAGATCCCTCTAATGATGTGACGTCTTGTCAGGAGGATTGCATTGTTTTTCCAAGGGGGTAGTATTTTAACCAGAGAGCTCTAGAGAGGGAGGTGAGTTTTAAAATTTGGGAATTGGACTGATTTATTTAAAAAGAAAACAAACGAACCAAAAAAAAAAAAAAAAAAAGTAGACGAATGTAGACACGACGTTCTGAGGTGAAACTGTTTGGTCGGGTCGCTGCAATTAAGTTCAGCTTAAGTTGATGAGAAAACATTCTGTCACTGCAGAAGAGCTCATGAAGAAAATTACCTTCATCTGAAGGATTACAGGCATGACCTTTGGAGCAGGCCACACCCCTCAGGAATATAAAAGCAGTAAGTCACTGTGTGATATGACAGTCAAGTGAAAATGACTCATAAAACTGAAATAAACTCCTGTAAGTGTTTTATTTTTAACATTAATTTAGCGAGTTAACTGTGTATTCTGTAGGCCTTTGATCAGAAGTGTGCTACTGCTTAATTATTTACACTAGTTATTTATTAAAGGTACAGTGTGTAAGCAATACTGACATCTAGTGGTGAAGATGCACATAAAAGTGGTTTAAGTGACCAAAATTCTCCAGATCCAGTGACCTCAAATGCAGCGATGACTGCAGGTAACTACTTCAACATTGTGAATGTTTGTACTGTCTTCTTCTATGGTCCTTTTAAGGAGCTGCTTTTTTTGTGATCAAGTTTTTATTGGTTTGTGAATCACAGGTGATTTAAGATGCCACTGTACTTTTCCCAAATGGTGCTGTAGCACCTATCAAACAAAGCCAATAATGCAGTTTTAAAGGATTCTCACTTCACATAAGTTTTTTGTCCATTCAGAGATACCATAGTAAAACTGGTGGCACAATGGAGAAGGGTCTGTCTGTGACTTGCAAGACAGAGGCGTGTCGTAAAGTGGGCGTGTTACAGGGTGACATCACTAAACCACACCTATGAGAGCATGGGAAAGGCCCTTTTCACATGGCCCCAGCACGTTTGACCACAAATTTTGTCCATGTGAAAGCAAACAGGCCAGGCCCAGTCTAGAGGTAGTCCGGGACCCTGCCCACCTGCGCTCGGGCAAGGAAAAATGCGTTGTGAAAATATCTAGGCAGTGCCAGATGTGACATGTGGGCGACTCACCCAACAAGCGGCAGTGACCAAATCACTCAACCCTACCAGCATGTGCATCTTTGTTGTGGCTTGCACCCATAGGGGACAAGAAATCTCTCCAAATGACCAAACGAGTTTTGTTCCTTGTTGATAAACTAACCCGTCGCTTGGCTGGTGACGTAACTCTGTTGCTTCCTCGGTTGTTAGCCATTAATGAAGTTTCCTCAACACTGCCACATAGTGTTCTGGCACTGTCCAAGCCTGGTTCAAGCACTGGCATGTGAATGCAACACAAGAATCAATGAACCCAGGCCAGGCGCAGGCCTGAGCACGCCATGTGGAAAGGCCCAAAATCTAACCCAACCCTAACCACGACCCACCCACCATATGACACACCTCTGGATTGCAAGCCGCAGATAGATTCACCTGGCCCAATAAAAAAAACCCAATATGGATTGAGATAAATGTGAGGTAAATTATGCTATAAATGACAAGATTATACTCTGTCTACAGAAAAAGTACAGGTTATATCATCAGATGTCCCCAGTTACATACAGGCTGACCACTTTGTAGTCCCCTGTGAAATACAGACTGACATCTCTACTGTCACATAGTGGCCATTACTCATTTATCTGTATTTGATCACTTCAAGCAATACAATGCGTGAATTAATGCAGAAAGCTCTTAAATGTAACTTTGTTTCTGGTACAAACTTTAAAGGGATACACGTACAAGACAATGCTCATTCTAGAAACTGATTTTTGTGCATCAGTGCAACATCTCTTCAGTTATAAGAATATGTAATAATTATGATCTAATTTGCTGGGTTTGCTGAGGAATTTTGTCTTAACAGGAGCAATTCTAAAATATTCAGGATCTCCACGTATAAGCAAAGGGGTTGTGTGCCCCAGACCTGCATTTTCTTCAGGACCTCCTCCTGACCCGGATGGATAAGGATGTCTTCTTTAGAGCGCTTCAGCTTTTCCATAAACCAGTAGATCCAGCTGACTGGCCGCCACTTCTCTCCCATTCAAATATTAGTAATATTCTCACAAGTTTTAATTAATTTATTAATTAATTTTGTGTTGATGTGTAAATACGCAATGCTTGATTTATTTTCTGTCCACGTTGGTCCACTTTATTCATTATTTATTTTGTTATTGATTCAAGGTGTAAACATTTGTGTTGCTGTGAAAACTTGAGCTGTAATTTTGCTTTCAATTGTTAAGGTTAACATTTCTTAAGTCATACTTAGAGCTCATCATAAAATTGCAAATGTTTGGTTTCCCTTTAGGGCTGTGTATGGACAGGTATTTATGTAATGTCAGTGTTTCGCCACCAGGTGGCTCCCTTTTTTCCTAATTTTTTCATTTTTGCCCCCAAAAGTCTTAAAACACGCACCTTATTGAGAAACAACTGTCACCAACTTCACCTTTCTATGCTTTCTCTTGAGTGAATCGGCTGAAAGCAAAACATATATTTATTAAATGATTTTAGTCTATGAATTAACTTGCATCTTCTCTCCTTTTTCTCTCAGTTAAAAACTGAAAATTCTTTCTCTTCTTCTTCTTCTCAGAAACTATTGAAGCAATCATTTATTAGGGGACTGAGATGATCGTAGGTAGAAAATGTCAAAATATCTATATATTAAAGTTTCACAAGCCCATAAACACTTATTAACGGACTGTTCCTTCAAAACTGCCTCAGCATGACTGTTGTGATTGGCCCTGCTGTAGGTGGATAATTACAAATTAGTCTCAGTGATGCATCCAAGTGTAGCGAACAAAATCTTTGAGTGAGCGGTGAGAGAGTCTGAAAGTTTGGTCTTGATGTTCTGAATTAAAGTCGAGTTTCTGTCATCTTCTCATCCACATTTAGTGTTTCCCACTCCTCCCTGGCTCAGCCTTTCTCCCTTTGTAGCTGCAGGCTTTGTTCCAGCAGTCTCCATATTTCCTTACTAATTAAAAAGAGGAACATGACACGCTGAATTCACTTTCACGTCTCCATGGCGACACTATGCGGTGGTAAAAGTTTGATCCTACAGCTTGACAGCTGCACTTTTGCAGCGTCACACACTTACAAAACATGCATATTAATCCAATTCACGATCGCGTACACCTGCACTACGTCACACTCAGTTACTACAGCCTCGTAAAAAAGATGTTAAACGATGAATGCAACACCGGCACACTGCACCTGTTTGCAATGATGTGTGGTTTCCATGACGACTAAAACAAGGAGCATCAAAGTTCAGAAGGAAGGCGTGATTTCAAGTTGAATTTAGAGCAGCACAGTTAACCTGTTTTACTCTGATCCAGTTAACAAGGTAGTAAAATATAAGTTAAATATTTAAGAGCGAGCTTATATTTGTAGGAATCAATCAGAAATTAGACTTTTTTTTCTTTTGATAATCACAAATGATCAAATGATAACTAACAATGTGATCGTTTGTTGGCAAATTCTGCTCAGTGTCCTCTGATTCCGCCTGATAAAACAAAACAATTAATCTGGTTGAATAAAGTTGCCCTAATATCAAATGTACTTGATTTATTCTTCAAGTGTAACCATGTGTGAAAAAAGCAGGTAAATACCATCTCCAAGCAGAATATAATGCATATTCCAGTGTGTCATTATTCACATTATACCGCAACAATGTGCAGAAGTTGTGAATGAAAAACAAAGTTCATGATCACTGTTTCCACAGGAATTAATATTTGATTCACTCATCATCCTCAGTGTGAACACCTCTGTAAAAGCAGAGGATGTGGCACCTGTTTGAAACATTCAAGTGTGTTTAAGACCATGCCAAGGAGGACAGACATCAGAAAAGATAGAGAAGCAGCTGAAGCATTCATCAACTTCAAAAGCATCAAAAGACAATCTCCAAACTCTCTGGGGTCTTTTATTGAAGACAGCTGCCAGTCTTCTTAGGAGAGGAGCGATTTAGTAAGGTTGTGCAACACTCGGAGAAGCGACATCTCAGACTCTCCAGGCTTCAGTTTGCATGTTAAATATTAAAGTTCTTGACAATGAAATTAGAAAAAGACTGAACAAGTAGGAGAAGAAGAGAGAAAGTCTCTTACTGGTGAAAAGAAAACCTCACCAGTCTACCAGCTTATGCATGCTCAGGACAAGAGGCTGAACCAAAGTGAAGATTTAAAGGTACAGTATGTAAAAAATCAAAGTTCAATGGCAGAAAAATGTGATAAATAATTAAAAACTGTGTTTCTATTGATGTGTAATCGCTGCACTAGAATAGCTGTTATATGTTTATTTTTTCCAGAATGAATCATTTATATCTACTTGCTGGAGGGTGCACATATGGAGGCTGCCATATTTGTTCCACCATTTTTACTACGGTGTCGCTGAATGGACAAAAGAATGCATGTGAAGTGAGAACCCTCTGAACTTTACAACTGCTGTTCCAGCTTTGTTTAATAGGAGTTAGAGCACTATTTGGGACCAGTAACGCCTTAAAAGACATAAAAAGTAGTTACTCATAGTGTCATAGCTGAACCTGAGACCACTGGATCCACTCACAGATGAAAACGTCTTTATGTTTGGGAGAATTTTGGCCACTAACAGCCACTATACATTCACAACAGTGCTGGAATATGAAGTCATATGAAAGAAAACATCTTTTCTTGTCCAGTTAAGGACACCTTAGTAAAAGTGGCACAAATATGGCAGCCTCCATGTATGTGCCTCCATGTATGTGCAAGTAGATAGGCTATAAATAACTCATTCTAAGAAAATATTCACTTAACAGTTATTCTAGTGAAGTGACTACACATAAATAGAAACACAGTTTTGGATTATATATTAAATTTTTCTGCCATTGATTGACTTTTTTTTTTTTTTTTTTACACACTGTACCTTGAAAGGGACAGGCTATAAACTCTATCTGCATGGCATCAGCTACAAACAAGAGCAACGTCCCTGTCAAATAAATGAATAGATAATTTAAGAAATTAAGTCTACCAGTTTTCACATCTGTCCTCAATAAGGATGGTTTGGATGAAGATGGATTATGAATAAGTAAGCAGAAAAATAATTTCAAATAATTTTAAAATAAATATGAATGATTTTATTAATAATTAATAATTTTTGATAATTACCAAATAATTATCTGTAAGAAGAAAAATGGGCATGGAGCATTGTAAAAGGTTTGACAGCAGAAATTATCTCTAGGACCTTCAAGGATCACAACCTGGGTGGACAACCCAGTCAAGTAGCTTCTGGAAAGCTACAAGGAGCCCAAACCCCTTTTTGAGGACATTTTAATGACAAAATGATGTAAATCCAAATATTTTGGTACTACAATGACATAAATAGTCATACAGCTATGAAATTTGGCAGAGTATTTTGACACATTGGAGAAGGCAGGAGAACAAGATTCTGAGCCTTGCTGCAAGTCTGTTTTAACTTATCACCTCCAAAATCCCCCAAAAGACAAAAAAAAAAGCATGCTTACAAGGCAAATTTCTTTTATAAAAATGTATATTTTTCAGCACTTTCTGAAGAATTTTTATGTCTTAAATGTAAAGCGAAAACTTCCTTAAATCATAAGCTTCCATTTAAGCCCAAGATGATCTTTCTACTAGCTACAGGGAAGATACAGGGCAACTCCAAACAATGTAACCCCTTGTGAAAAACTACATGTTATACTGACGTTATCCGTCTCCATTCTAAATCTGGTCTCCTCATAGTGAACAAGCAGTGTACATTTTTCTGAGTTGGTTGGTGTTCAAAATAAGTAAACATACTTTAAATGTTATTTCTTAATAAAATATAAAAGAATTTACATTAATAAAATTTATAGAAGGACAATATTTGTTTGCCCCATGCTAATTTTAGTTGTTAGTGTTTGTTTAACAAAGCAAACACAACATATCAGCACAAACACTTCATATTAAATGTCAAGCACGGTGGTGGAAGGATGATGGTCTGGCCTTGTTCTGTTACAATGCTGGTATTGGAAATGCCCCTAATACTGCAAAAAATGCTGGTATCTGTGAGTACAGGGGTTCAGTGGTCCGATACCACGTAGTTTATTAAAACAGGAATCTATTTATAGCTTTGTTAGCTCAAACACAGTTCTTCTTTGCTGCTTTTAACTTTGCGGTGTGCTTCTTTCTGCAGCCTGGTGTTTCAAAGCCTCTCCTCAGTCCAAGACATATGAAAGCCCGCATAGAGTTTGCCAAAAAACACATGAAGGACTCCCAGACTGTGAGAAATAAGATTCTCTGGTCTGATGAGACCAAGACTGAACTTTTGGGAGTTAATTCTAAGAGACATGTGTGGAGAAAACCATGCACTGCTCATCACCTGCCCAATATGATCCCAACAGTGAAACATGGTGGTGGCAGCATCATGCTATGGGGGTGTTTTTCAGCTGCAGGGACATGACGACTGGTTGCAGTTGAAGGAAAGATGAATGTGGCCAAGTACAGAGAGATCCTGGAAGAAAACCTCTTCCAGAGTCTCAGGACCTCAGACTGGGCCGAAGGTTCACCTTCCAACAAGACAATGACCCTCAGCACACAGCTAAAATAACAAAGGAGTGGATCAGAACAACTCTGGGACCATTCTTGACTGGCCCAGCCAGAACCCTGACTTAAACCTAATTGAGTATCTCTGGAGAGACCTGAAAATGGCTGAACACCACCGTTCACCATCCAACCTGACAGAACTGAGAGATCTGCAAGGAAGAATACAGAAGATCCCAAATCCAGGTCTGAAACACTTGTTGTATCATTCCCAAGAAGACTCATGGCTGCAAGAGCTCAAAAGATGCTTCTACTCAGTACTGAGCAAATAGTCTCAACACTTATGACCATGTGTTCATGGTCATAAGAAAAACTGTTAATATGTTCAGTTTTTTTTTTTTGATACATTTGCAATAAAAAATTTCTACATTTCTGTTTTTTTCTGTCAAGATGGGGTGGAAAAAAAAAAAATTAAATGGAAATGAAAAAAAGGGGAAAGGGGCTGATCCCCCCTGTATCTAAAGTTGTTTTTATTAATTTGGAGACCTGGTAAAATGAATTTCTTTTCATCTGAATTTACTTAGTGACAATGGAGCTCTCTGGCTTGGATGAACCCCATTTAAATAAGATCAGTAGTAGACATTTAATGATAATAACTACCCTTTCATTACACTTTACATCCTCTACTAAATAACATGAAAGCTCTGACATTATTCAGTTCCTTTATTGTGTTTTGACTTTAATAAATGTCACTTTCACAAATCAAAGAGACACTGACATATTCTCTCTCTAATATTGGAAGTTAATTAATTGTTGCTCTTTCTTTCCAAAAACACCCATCTTGGTGTGTTTTCCCAGGTATCATTACTGTCTTTTACTACTAAGCAGTGACAGGAAATGAGGGCGTTTCCTAGCAACATCTTTTCAGTCAAACGTCTCACTTTGGTTCAGACTGTCACTCACATTGTTATTGTTTTTATTTTTCATGTTGTTATCTGTTGTTTCCATGTGAACTGGATTCTTTTCACAGGTGATGTTGACAGGTTTACAGTAGAAATGTGCTGCTGCATCCAAGCAAATTTATTTATCTATATACTGTAATCTGATTTATCTTTGTTTATTCTTTTAAATATTCATGAAAAGAACCAGAAGAGTAATTGTTTGTGCTTCCACCTGTTGAGCATGCTGGGAAAAGTGAAAAAGGTAGGGGTTAGTGGGCTTTAGGACCCAGAAGATGCATGTTTTAAGGTTGGGTAAATGTGTATCTGTCGGCTCACAGCGTGGTGCCTTCAAATGCTGTGAGAATTATCAGCTTTCTCTCTCTTTTCTGACATTGCGTGAAATTTGATAGAACAAAAAGTGAGTTTTCATTACAAAGAAAAAAAAAAGTTGAGTTTCCCTCACACAGAGTGGTTGGACTGACAGCTACAATCCTGCCCCCAGAAGATGTCCAACATCAGGAACAACACACAAATTTTAAAATTTTATCACAACTATGGTGATAAAACCTGTAAAAATGATAATTTTACCTTTCTAAACACTGATTGGGGACGTATACTGTATGTGTGATGAATTTTTCTGCTTAAAGTTTCACAAATATTCATTCTGACCTCTAAATCTGCCAGAACCAGCTGGACATCCCACCAAAACAGCAACTGCAGGATTTAATTCATAACCTAAATAAAAGTGAATGGGGGACAAAAGTAGTGTCAGATTCAAACTGACTGCAGCAAAAAACAAACAAAAAAACAGCAACAAAACATAAAAATAACAACAAAACAAAAACACTAAACATGTTGCTAACCCAAAGCCTGCTCTCTGCATGTGGTCAATAGATAGTTTAGTTTTTTATCTTCAGGGTCTGATCCCTAAACATTTGGTTCAGTTGCTACATGGAAACTTTAGCAACAGGTGTAACAATAAAGTACATCCTTTTAATGATCAACCACCTAGTAGCATTGATCCAACCTCTAAAAAAAATAAAAAGCTCCTTCCTGATGTTTCTTTTAGGAATTTTTGCACAAAATGGTTGAGCTTCATCAGGTGAAATAAAGTTAATAAACTTGTGCACCCTGCCATCAAATAAGTCCCCATGAGAACTACTGTTTATCACTGGTTAACTGTGTCATACGTGTATTAAACTGGTCATCTTGAAGCATCCTCTTAATGTAAGGCTTTAAAACGGCCAGAATCTCCATAAATGAGGAGGTTAAAATGTTTTTGTGGATTCAGTTCACCACTGCGAAAAGGCATCTATCAACCAAAACAAGCTTTCTCAATGAGAAAGGGCCAAATTTGGATTTTAGATTAGCATCTGTAATAACTTTGTTTTTGGACACCTGATGATAAAAACTTGAAATGTAAAGCTTGAAAATTTTAACAATACTGATGAAATAAAATGATGAGAATACTGATTAAATGACTATGAAACAGGAAAAAAATTATGATTAGCTACTGTATATTGACTGGATATATGCAGGGGTTAAAGTGGGCCGGGTATATGCCCGCTCAGCTTCACCACCTCTTTCAGATAAACAAATCATTTAAGTCAGACTGGCAGTAGCCACATCACAGATCATTTCTGCATGGCTCTCTTATAATTGCAGAGATACTCAACAAATCAGAGCACAAAATCCTCATCATCATTCAGCAGATCCCGCCTCCTCTCTACCGACTGGTCAGGCATGCCACAGTGCCGGCCACAGCGCTGATTTCTTGGGTGGGTTGGGCAATTAGGAACAATACCAAGCCCCCATGTGGGATTGACGGCAAAGACGCTCTAAAACCAGATAAATTGTTAGCGCCACCTCAAATTTCTTAGTTGAAGCCGCTTTCCGCCTCCAGTAGTGCAGCAGTTTTAGCTCACTGAGCCAAAGACGTCTATTAGTCATCTTTTAGACCGAAAAAAAAAAGCTTGGTGGAAGGAGAGCCTAGTCTGCTGTGACATAGATATCTGCTCTGACACGCTCCAGAGTGAGTAGATGCACTGCAGAGGTAATACTGCATTCTACTTGAACTCGAAAGTCGGAGATTCCCAGTTCCGAGTAGGAAGTTTAAAGTGGAACGGCCCTTGAAGTGAGATTACCGACTCAAAGTTGGAGAATCATCGCCACCTCCGAGTACAGATTTAAAGATGGCCGCGCCCGGGGATACTTGTGAACAGGCTGCAGGACGTGATTGGGATGTCGGGCCCCTTACTTAAGTGGTTCACATCATACCTGGCTGATAGGAGCTTTAGCATTCTTGCTGACCACATAATGATGTTACATTATGTTGCGTAATGATGTCCCAGCCCGGCAACCTCGAGTTTGGCGTACCTCAGGGCTCTGTCTTGGGACCACCTTCTGTTCCTGTTATATGTCCTTCCTCTTGGCCACATTATCCAAAAATTCCATGATGTCTCTTATCATTTATATGGGGATGACCTCCAGCTGTATTGCTCATTCAAGGCATCTGATATGCACAAACTAGACCCTTTGATTAAATGTTTGTCAGAGGTGAAGCAGTGGCTAAGTGACAACAGCCTTCAACTGAACCCTGAAAAAACTGAGAAGCTGATTATCACCCCAGAAAACATTATTCCTCCTATCAAACAGCATATAGGTGACTTGAGCCACTCGGTTAAATCTAAATTAAGGAACCTTGGGGTGCTCAATGTCACTAGACCACCATGATAGGCAGCTGGTGAAGAACTGCTTCTTTCATTTGCATAATGTAGCCAAGCTTAGATCCATGGTGTCCAGAGATGAACTGGAAATGATAATTCATGAATTTGTAACTTCGCAGTTCGATTTTTGTAATAACCTCTTTTCTTCTTGACTTTTTTCTTTAAGACAAATTGTTTTAGCTGTTTTTACCTTGACAGTTTCGGCTGTCACTACAGCGTTCATCAGAAGTTGTCGGACTTCCTGGTGTGGCGTGTCTTTTATAGACACCTGACCGGGAATTTCGACGTGAAATTGTCAAGGTAAGAACAGCTAAAGCAATTTGTCTTAAAAAAGAAAAAAGTCAAGAAGACTAGCCTCTTTTCTTGTTTTAACGAGAAGGAGATGGCTCGGCTAGTCTGTCAAATACTCAACTGCTAGACTCCTGACCAGAACCAACATGAGGGCCCACATCACATCTGTCTAAAAGTCTCTCCACTGGCTCCCGGTTGTGTATTGCGTCCAATGTAAAATCCTGGTTCTTACTTTTTGTGCCCTATGACCAGGTTCTGACCTACATCCGCGACCTAATCACGCCCTACACCTCAGCTCGAAGTCTGACGTCGTCTGGTCAGAACCTCGTAATGGTCCCACGAACCCGCGTTAAAACTCGGGGAGACCGATCTTTTACAGCTGTTGCCCCCCAGCTATGGAATAAACTCCCTCCCCGGCTGCTCTCTGGACTCAGATGTGTTTAAAAAGCTCCTAAAAACTTTTCTGTGTACACGGGCATTCTAGCCCTATCTGACCGAATCTTATCTCTTATAGTATTATTTTGTTTTAACATATAGTTTTCTGTTTTTCTGCTTCTATGTTCTTATGCTTAAGTAGGTTTGATTTTTTTGTATGTTTGGAAGTTTTATCATTGTGAAGCACTTTGTGACACTGTGTCTGGGAAAAGCGCTATATAAATAAAGTTTTCTTATTTACTTACTTACTTACAGCGTTTGGAATAGTAGTAGCTCCTGTGATGTTACATTTAAATGCACTTCTGACTCATTTTTGTTGCATTAAATCAGTTGTACATGTAGTATTGGCTTATATAGATGTAGGGGGAAGCTGCTGTAGCATAATTCACATTTTTCATGTGGTATGTGAACTACAACACCAGCTGTGCTTACAATGGCTAATGACATAAGCCTTAGCAAACACGTTTTGCTTGGCAGCTAACTGGTTTTCTGACCAGTGAACTGGAACTCAGTTAAGTGGGGTGTGATGTCATCCCTAGTTCCCACTTCCCAGTTCCGAGGTAAATGGAACGCAACATAGGTAAGCACTAGGCTCGGTGGGAATCGGCCGCGCCGCCCCAAGCCGTGTCTGTACATTGACTTTACATGTAATTTTGACGCACGAATAATTGTATTTGTGTCCGGTGTGAACACAGGGTAAGGCTTTGAAGAAATAACAAACTCTATAAATGAAGCTTTATCGTGTCTTTTTAATGACTTCAGCATGAGTTATAGTTTAGTTGATCAAAAATAAACATGATCATTTCACAGATTCATCTCTCTTGATTAGAACGTTAATTCTGACAAACCTAATACTATTATTTTACTGGTTTTACAATGGTCAATATTAATAATGAAAAAAAAGGAAAGGAAGGGGAAAAAAATTTAAGAAAAAGGAATTGATAAAATGAGATTGAAATAATTTGTTATTTTATTGTGGGGAGTGGGGGGTCAGGGGGTAGGGTGGGGGGGGGGGGGGGGGAAAATAAACCCTGGGTTTTCCCGTTGGGGTCCTGGCTCTTCCCCCATCAATGGATTTCAATTCAAAGGGGGGGCGTCTCTCTGTGTTGACCCTGCGACAGACTGGCAACCTGTCCGGGGTGTACCCCGCCTTTCGCCTGGGATAGGCTCCAGCACCCCCTGCGACCCTGAATTGGATCAGCGGTACAGAAAATGAATGAATGAATGAATTTATTCATTGTCTCCTGTGATGTTTGATGAGTGTCATCAGAGCAGACTTTTTATTCCATTCTTCTTGTTGTCAATGCAATTTTAAAATGTGTCCCCGTTTGTAAATTCAATCCTCGATAAATTCCACATTTTTACTATAATAAGGGTCTAAGAAAGCCAATCATAACCCATAGCAGCACTACATTTAGTCTTTCTCCAAGCTTTACATTTAGGCTGGTAGTTAACTGTATTTCTTTATGTTAGTTAACCATGTTAGAGTGCTAATCCTGTCAATAAAGCCAATACAGGTCTTTGCAATCATCTTTCAAAATCTGCAAAAATTTTACATAATTTTGTATGTGTGCAGTATATTGTATAAATAAGTATTGGCACAATAAATAGGGACATGATCAGAAAAGCACGAGATCTTCCCACTTCTAACATAAAATAATCATTATATTTATTGCAATGACTAGTTGGATTTTGATTTGTGTTGCTAACATCATTGTCGTGTCAATTTGATAGCTTTTCTTTTATTACAGTGAGGCTTTTTTTGTTGTTGTTTTGTTTTTATGTTCAAAATAAAGAATTTTAACTAAGACCTAACAACAGCTAAGCGCAAAACCTGAATAGTAATGGCTTATCAAACGCTAACTTTTGGCTTTTCCTACTCAAACCAAGTGGTAAAGATAGTTTTTAAAAAATTGTTTCCACGTTAAAAGTATCATGACCACTGAAACGTTCAGAGCAGGCAGTTAAAGGGTTAAGTAACAAAATGAGGTTGTATAAGAGGCTAAACATGATGGAAAAAGCATCTGCCTAACAGTGGACAGGAGATAACAGTACATAACAAAATAAAACCTGTGTAAAGCGCTGAGAGTTCAGGAATCCGACTCTCTGTTGAGTCCCTGAAAGCAACTGGAGCGTCATCCTCCACCCCTCGAGGAAACGGAGCGACATCCATCTGACTCGCTGGACTCAGAGGTACTCTCCAGCCGTTCCTCCACCCGCACCCGCAAACTGCCCGCGGTCCCAGCCGGCTCCGGGCGGGTTCGGGCTTCTGCGCGCGGATTCTCCCGTCGATCCGGACCGTGGGAGCGATGCGACGTCTCGGAGGAAGAGGAGGAGACAAACTGGCCAGGCAGCAGCAGACACCTGAGAGGAGGATCTGAGTTAGTTTCCGTGTCATTAAAGAGAGGTAAGTGCCAAAGAGAGAGGAGAAAAGGGCCAAAGGTTTGTGTTTGGTCTGATGCAGACGCGTGTTTGGTTGTTTAGTGACGCGTTTCCGCGTTACTTGTCATGTCCAGCATCAGTGGCAGGCAGGCGGTATGAGTCATAGCCCCGGTGCAGGGCTGCTGCTGGATGTGCTGGAGGAAAGTGTCTGCAGCCTCCAGAAACGGTCCTTTATCAGCCGCTGCACATGCAAAGTGCAGCACATCATAGGCAAACCACTGCGGATGCATTGTGATAGGAGCTGCTTACGTGTGTGCGTGTGCAGGACTTGGGATCAGAGTGGGAGGCTGTAAATTCAGGTTTTAGTCAGAGGAAAAGTGTTTCTTGTTTGGGGCTACAGGTCGTTTTAAATGGAAACACGCGCATGTGGTCCATATTTTAATCTAAACTTCATGTCAACAGTTGGTGTTTGGTCTTTTTTCTGTGCAACTCGATGTGAGCGGAGGCTTTGGCCCTCAATATGTAATGGATGTGATGTTTAAAAGCCCTATAAATCACCCATTTAGCCACTGAGTGGTGTTTTCCAACAACAAACTCAATTTTCTTCTAGACTTACAGCACATTTATGCTTCATCTCTCTGTTTTATATCAGGGTGTGTGGTAAGAATGGATGCACCAATCAGAATCCAGAAAGCTCATTTTACCCCTTTTTGCTCCACAAACGTATTTTCACCACTTTACTTTTCATTTCCAGCTTGCAAATTGATAGTGAGAAGAATCCAACATAAGGAAAGGAATTGTGAATTTAATTCAGATTATTTATTCACCATAAATTACTAATAAAAGTAATCTCAGGGCACATAGAGAAAATATGTTTAAATTCAAGTTCAGTTAAATATAGCCTATCTAATGATCGGATTTAGTATATCTGTTTTAGATGTTTCTGTTTGAATACCCATCGACTACGGTACGGATAGACTGATGTATCGGCCGGACGGTATTTTTAGGCCGATATTTGCATTGTGTGAGTTGGGTGATACCCCTGCATTGTTTGCAGACAGGCATCTATACAGACAGTAGCTTTTACATACCGTCGTCCTCCAAATTATTCATACCCTCGTTTTAAAGAAAAGGCTGAATTCACAATTGTGATTCAAATACAGGAAACTACTGTAAAAGAACTATTCATAGATAAAAAAAAAAAAAACACAAAATTATAATTAAGTGAAATAAAACATTGCTTTTGAATTGTGGTTGAAATTAATAATAATAAAAAACAAAACTATCCCAGACACATTAGAGCATCTTTCCCATGAACAGTGGACCAAAATACCTGTCAACAGGTGCAGACGTCTTTTGATTGATTGCCTCAAAGTGTTGCTCAACAAAATTTTTAGCTTCGGAGCCCCATCATGCTTGTTTATGTGTTTTATTTTTTGTGTGTTTGTTTTCAATATTTATGTTAAACTGCAATTTAAAATCAATGTAGTGATTTTCACAGAAATTTTATTTATTATTACTTTTGTAAATTTCAACTTATTTCACTGACAGCTGATTTTTTTCCATCTGTAATTAGAGGGTATGATTTATTTTGAGGACAACTGTATATCTTTCTCTCTTTCTTTCTTTCTTTCTTTTTCTTTCTTTCTTTCTTTCTTTCTTTCTTTCTTTCTTTCTTTCTTTCTTTCTTTCTTTCTTTCTTTCTTTCTTTCTTTCTTTCTTTCTTTCTTTCTTCTTTCTTCTTTCTTTCTTTCTCTCTTTCTTTCTTTCCTTCCTTCTTTTTGATATACTGTTGTGATCCCTGGAGGGAAATTAGGGCTCTGCATTTTACACATCTCTGAATCAGAGAGCAGTGGGCTGCTACTTAAAGACACACTTTCATTCCTTCTGCCTCCCAATGCAGAAGCAAAGTTTTCTAGCCGACCCCGGTCAATCCTAGGGGTGCACCCCACTTTAAGGTGGTGGAGTTATTGATATTTAGAGATGGAAAAAAATTTATTTTGATAATGGGGGGGTCTGATTTAGAGCAATCCAATAAAGAATTACCCGGTAAAAAAAAGGGAAGAAAGGAAATGGGGAAGGGGGCGTTAAAGGGATATGCCACCTCTGGGTGAAATCCCCCCCGCGGAGAAGGTTTTTGAAGGGGGGGGAAAAAAGAAAAGCCGGACCCGGTCATTCTGTAAATCTGGCAGCACTGACTTTATCAGAGCTTAGCGTAGTTGCTATAATCTGGCAGATCCAACAAGCACCACTTGGGCAAAGTGAACTAATTGACTTGAGATTTTTTCCAAATACGTTTCATGAGCCGCACATTCTGATTGAGTACAAACGAGAAGCCGATTTCACATCAAAAGAATAGACAAAGGGGATAATGGGGAATAAAATCCCCAAGAGGAAAGGGGAATAAAAGGGGAGCACCGGGAGAGAGAAAGGGGGGCGCAGGGCGGATGGGGGGCCTCAAGAAAGTTGTGGATTCTACGCATGTGTGCGCAGCATGAGGAGGCAAAATTTCACCCAGGGGTGGCATATACCTTTAAAGCGCACGAGGAGCAGTTGGTGGGGGTTAAGGACCTTGCTCAGGGCCCCACAGTGGTTTGCCTGAGTGTCGTGTTGGGGACTTGAACCCAGATCCACTGCGCCAAAGCCTGCGACATATACATACATACATATACAGCATGGAAAGAAGTATTGAACACCACAACATTATTCTCAGAAAATATATTTCTAGTAGAGCTATTTACACAAGTTTTCACCAGATGTCGGCAACAACCCAAGTATGCACACATACAAAGAAATCCTCCTTGTTTTCTCTGAAACAACTGTAGCTGCTGATTCCAGGTCTTTCTGAAGCTCTCCACGAGTGGTCCTGGTTCTGTTGGAGAACCTTTCTGATTATTGTTCTGACTCCTCTGTCTGAAATCTTGTGAGGAGCACCTGGATGTGGCTGCTTTATGATGATGCCGTGATCTTTCCACTTCCGGATGATGGTCCCAATGGTGCTCACTGGAACTTTCAGAAGTTTAAAAATGCACCTGGAACCAATGCCTTCAGTGTGTTTGCAATAATAAGGTTGTGTAGGTCTTTAGACAGCTCTTTGCTTTTACCCATCATGCAATGCTTCTTGTCTGACACCTTGGGGATGAGAAACCTTTTCAAAGGTATCAATCAGGACTAAACCAGCTGATATTTACTTTGCACGGATTGGGGGCAGGATTACTTTCTAAATACTGACAGACTCCGGTTGCTTTCTTGGCTTTCTATATCTTTTGCGCCTCCATTTCTTCATGTGTTCAATACTTATTCCCTGTGTCATTTCACTGTATTAGACTGTGACATAACTTGATTTATGGACATAAATGTTTGGATTTCTTTGTTTGTGTGCATGACTTGGGTTGTTGCCGGCATCTGGTGAAAATTTGTGTCAATAGCTCTACTAGAAATATATTTTCTGGGAAGAATGTTGACGTGTTCGATACTTTTCCCCCTGCTGTATGTTAATATAAAATTTGATGTATTTATACTGTATATTTATTTGAAGTGCTTTGTTATTGTACTGGTATCGGCATCGGCGTGAAAATATCTGTATCAGTCAATCTCTACCATACACTTCCATGTTAAAAAGGCCAACTTCACAGCAGATTTAAACATGTTTACAGTCTGGTTCAAAACATCATTTTAGGTTTAATAGGTCAAGTTTATCTTCATGTCAACTGTGAGGGTCACTCAATTCAAAATTGGTGCTTGTGGGCTTTCTGATCACTTTGAACTGGTTGTCTCCAAAAGCAAACAGACGAGTTGTCTCTGTACACAGGAGGACTTTATAGCTTGCGTGATGTCATGAGGGATCTCTGCTGATGGAAGTTGCAACTGTTCTGGACCCCTTTTTTTTTTTTACACAGAGGTGTGAAGAGCAAGGTATCCTGGGAGTTGGAGTAAAACTCCCAAGATACCTTTGTTCTCCAGACCCTGTGCTCCTTTGTTCATCAGGCTGAATGCTTTGGTCTGATAAGTTTCATAGGCCACATTGATGCCCAACACTAGTGATGGGATGTAACAGCAAGTCTTCAGAGCATGTGTCGCGTAATCCAGGAAGTATTTCTGCAAAGCGCTTATTGGAGCTTAGAGAAGTGATGCCACTGATTGCTAATTTGTAGGTCTGAAAAGCAATAATTTGCAAAAATATCCTGTTATTTCCAACAAATTGTCCCCCGAGTTATATATACTTGTATCATCAGCAAACAACAAAAAATTTAAAAGGTAGAGGCTAAAGTTTCCCCCTGAATATAAACGTTAGACTTGTGCAAGTGAAATCCGTCTCAAACCGTGCCTTTGGGCCTCTACTCGCGTGCAGTGGTGAGTTTGACTGCAACTCCCTCTCCCTCTGCCTGTAATTCGCTCTTTCGTTTTGTTTCGGTGTGGTCGGGACGTTTCTGGGTGGAGATTTCTGTTTAAATCGTCAGCATGTAGCGATGCGTCGATGACGTCGACTACTTGGCTTTAAAATATCGGCAACGTCAAATCCGGTTGTCGATGCGTCACCACGCCCACTCACCACACGCACGCTCGAAAAATGTCATGCCTCATGGCCACAGTTACGGTTTTATGACCAGCGGTTGGTTTGATTCTGTCTCATATGAACCGCCGGAGTCCCGCGCACAGCTCCGTGCTGGATGATGCAGCATCACCAGGCAATACAAGAGCTTAAATGTAACGCACGCAGCAGCCTGTTCAGCCAGATGTTAGCTGCTGTGAGGGCAGCTGTAGCGCTGAACTGAGCCACTGTTAGAAAGTTTGATCCATTCGTCAAAGCATAGGACAATAAACTCATCATAATATGTAACAGACGTTCATATTTAAGGACGAAACACAACGATGTGGTGGTTTAACGGTGGTACAGCGCGTGAACCTGTGTGGGTTTCACAGAGCTGCTGTGTGACGTGACATGACAGGCTCGGAGGGACAGAAAAAAACAGAGGACTGTTAGCCATTACTTAGTGGGTAAAAACGAAGCACACATTACATTATCTATTGCATCACAGTTTATTTAAAATCTACTGTGTTGGTTTCATTTGCTGCCCAACAGATAAAGAACTATACATTACGATACCTCAGAGAAATGGAGAAATAACCGAATAGTTTCCTATTAGACAGTCATAAATGATGAATTCCTCATTAATTTGGTGCTACTTTGGTGTACAAATATATGCTAAATATTTTTTAATGTGATTGGAAGAATATAATTGATTAGAGGAGGTTTCACAATAAAGTAAAATAAGAATAAATAAAATAAATAAAATATAACACTGTTCCAACTCCTGACTCCCCAATTCCACCTTCAAGCTATGATTTAAAATTAGGATTCAGAATCAGATTAGTGTGTTGATACGGGACAGGAGAAACACTGTCCTGCATCTGTCTTTACAATTTTTCTGATATTACAGAAGTATCGAATCAGGACTCAGTATCAGCCATCCTCAAAATCAAATGATGGAAGGGGGAAAACCGGTCTAGTGTTTATGAGCACTAAAAATACTTTAGTGCAGATAAATACCTCTAGATAAATATGAAGACATTAGTAGAACCAAGTTCCACTGTTGGTTCAGTGAGAACCAGAAAATGACGTGCACCCCTGGTAATTTCCAAGTTATGGAAATCAGACACTGCTTTTATTTTATGTTAAGGAAAAGATGTTTGGCTTTGGAAAACCGTTGTATGATAAAGTCATTTAATACAATTTTGGGGGTATTTATTTGAGATTTTATTAACCGTGCAACAGAAAAGTAATTGTTAGATTAATCGGCTAATTAGTCATTAGAATAGTTGACTATTCGATAAAATAATTGGCCAAATAATCGTTTTAAAAATAATCGTTTACCGCCAGCCCGATTATATCACCAGCCAATGACAGAGCTAAGGGCATG
The DNA here is from genome assembly GCA_023101725.1 of Atherinomorus stipes. Classification (NCBI taxonomy): domain Eukaryota; kingdom Metazoa; phylum Chordata; class Actinopteri; order Atheriniformes; family Atherinidae; genus Atherinomorus; species Atherinomorus stipes. Next base: position 39,622 of record JALJCO010009930.1, read on the forward strand.
ACACTGTGTGGGAATAAGCTCATGATTGGAGCAGACGCCAGTCACTTGAACTCTCGAAGGAAAAAAAAGAAAAGAAAGAAAAACGGCGGATTCGCCGAAGAAAAGATAAGAGCTTTAGATAATGCATGTTGGAAAACCAGGGTTTGGCTTTTTTTTTCAGTTTGTCTTTTACTTGCTTCAGAGCTCTGAAAGAGGCTTGAAGCTGAATAGCCTGAAGAACGAGGCGGCCATTAGCCTGAGAGGGAGGGGCGCTCAGTTTGACTACTGTTGGTTGCAAACAGAAACGGTGGGGGGACTCCGGACTCTACCTTTATTGTTTTAGATGATTCACAGTTGATATTTATAAGCAAAAAAAAAAAACAAAAAAAAAAACAAAGGCCCCAAAACATACCCTTGTGGAACTCCACATATGACCCTCTACATTCAGAATTTAGCCCATTTATCTTTACATTTTGCTGACAATTTGTAATGTAACTATGAATCCACTGGTACGCTGTGCCCCTCGTCCCATGGTTGAATAGTTTTGATTGTAGCAGCTCATAATTTGTGGTGTCAAATGCTTTAGGTCATACCCAGCGTCACTTGTCTCCACCTTCACAGCAGGATCCTTCTGTGGCTTTGTTCCTCTCCAGCATGTAGGTAAACTAAACAGTGATTCCCCTGTGTTGACCCAGCAGCCCTCCATGGCTATATTGTTAGTGATATACCTTTAAAATGCCGGGAATTAAATCTTTTCACATAGACAACATCAAAATTTCTTAAATGAAGCTGCCTTCCTGCTTCCAAACGCACAGCAGTGGTAAGATACTCTGCTGTCCGACATGTGATGATTAAACATCCGACTCGCTCCCGGCATGAATTGACCTGGCAGAATGCACACAGACCTGATGTGAATCGACCATAACGCTCTAAAGATATCATAAACTTAATAAAACAGGAGGATAAAGTGTTTTATTTTAAGGGGTTTGGACCACCATTAAATCCAATAGGGCTGCAACGATTACTCGAGTAATTCGAGTAACTCGATTCATAAAATTGCTCGAGGCAAAATAACTGCCTCGAGGATTCGTTAAATTCACTCTTGGCATTTTGCGCATCCGCCCGGATGGTTTTTCTGTTGCACAACGTTAACGCAACGGACGTTCCGCCCGGACTGGTATTTCTGTTGAACATAACAGCTTTATGGTGATAACGTAACTAAAGTGGAGGGAGGAAAAACTGTATGGGACCGTACAAACTGGACCGAAAGAGAGAGGAAACACAGTACTCTCTCCGCGGTTTGGTACGCACGTGATCCATGACATAGAAATAATATAAGTCCTTTATTTATTTATTTATTTGTATAATCCGTGGATTTGGCTGCACCTGGTCAGTAAAGGCAGTTCAGAGCGGGTCCGTCTGCTCTGCGCTCCGTGTGCAGCGCGGCCTCCGAAACTTAACAAGACCGTTTTAATCAATGGTTTAGTCGCCACCGGGGACCCGCGGCTCGAGCCAGAAGCACGCTGTCGCAGCTCTCCTATACATATGGGAGTCGAGTCTATTTTTGACAGAGCAGCTTCCAGAAGGAAGGAAATCAGACGTAGAAGTAGCAGAAAGCATCCGGTGACTTTCAATATAAAAGCCCCTTCAAGTTTACAGTCGCTGAACTACATCAAACGTTACATTACCAGTGATACCAGGTTAAAAGTCTATCAGAGGGTCTCAGCAGGTTTTTTTTTAAATTTTCATAACAATAAATAAATGATTTTTTTAAAACTGCTGGGAGTCGGCTCAGCAGGTGCTGATCATCCTTTCTTGTTAATACATTTATACTGCAAGTGTTGTGGACTTGAATATGTATTTAGGTCCTCTAATGAACGGCCAATTGTTTCCATTTCAGTAAAGCAGAATTAAATGAGCAGATGTGGAAGCAACAATTAAGTTTTTGGCTGAGAAGCGGGGGGGGGCATCAGTGCTGCATTCAGGGAAAACTCAGCACTGTAGAACTCTGAAAGCTAGAAATTCTAGCTCTTACAATTGTGAAACTTAAAAAACTTGCAAAATGTCCAATTTATCCGATTACTTGATTAATCGTCAGAAGAATCGCTAGATTACTCGATTACAAAAATAATCGATAGTTGCAGCCCTAAAATCCAACCACCTACACTCCCAAAACCAGCTTTTTTCGACGAAATAATGCCAAAGTTGGATTTTTAATATGGCATGTGTTATAATTTAGTTGTTTAGAAAATTAACTGTCACAGATGAATTTTCCTGCATTATTAATTTTGACAGGCTTAATTTATTATCTATTTCAATTCTTTTACAGTCATCTGGCAACTCCCTGAAATTATTGTGAGCAGTTTGGTAAAGGCTGCATCATATGCATGGTGTGTTACTATACATTACAAATGCTAAAGCAAACTAAAGGTTGTACAGCTGCTTAGGTTGTACTTGATCAGCAGTCTTTCTGCTTCACCTCAGTGCATTATGACATACATTTGTGGGCTCAATAATCATTGATCCTATACCACTTCATGGTTGTGGGATACAATTAGTAAAGCATACAGGGTCTATAAAATGACCATTTGAACAGTGTTACATCATGGTGGGCTTTCTCTGTAGCAACCATATGAGTAATGAGTCTTTTTGGACTCAGCATGTCATCCATCCTTTATTACTCCCAAATATTTGGTTTGAAGATGAATGTCATTGAATTCAGGGAGAAATTATCTGCTTAATGTAAGATTGCCATTTAAGATTCTTTTTTGTGTGTGTGTGTGACGTCTTTCAAATCTCGGGCAGTGCATAGCTTGGATGAAAGCCAATAAGATGACATTACTGCTGTTTTCTTAGGGGCTGTACAGCCTCCCCCTAACCTGAGTATATATTTAAAAAAATTGACCAGGAAAAGCCCGGATCCAGCGCACATTCTCAAATTTAACCCTTTTCAGGCAGCACTGGTTGCTCCTCGTAAAACAACTTATCTCAAGGCTCTTTCACAGGTAAAGGTCTATTCAATCCAATTCATCGTTGTAAACTATAATGCAATTAAGACAAACCTATTATTTGATAGGGCTGTCAAAATTGCTCCAAAATGACGTTAGAATATTTGCTCTAAAATTAACACATAATTCGAATAAATTTGAATATCCATTTGAGCAATGTGCCAACAGGAGGACAAACTAATACAAGACATAACCACTTGTACAGACTAATCCGACCAATGTTTTGTGTGTTGCCCCATCTTGCGGCGCCCCCCATTGCCTGGGGAACGAGTCCCAATTACCTCCTATCTGCCAACATGGAAAACAGCGTGAATATCTGGATTTACAATGTTGGACAGTCGTCTAAGGTCATGATAACCTATAGGTATGTTATCCAGAGACCTTTAAAGTAATCTGTTGTGACTTTTTTCTTCTTCTTCTTCTTTTTTTTTTTTTTAATACAAAGCAGCATTAATTTAAACTATTATTCATCTCCAGGAACTGTCTTTAATGACAAGCCACACTGGAATAACATGCACATCTCGTGATTACTTATCCAAGTTTAAAAAGTAAACTCTTTCAAAAGTGGTTACTTTTCTATTTTATCATATATTTGGCTTTTGGTGTGATTTAAGGACTGTACAGACCACGTAGCCTTCCTGCAGATGAAGCTGCTCCTTGAGGAACCGAGGTCCAGGCGTAAGCTCCGAGGGGACCGGGCCTTTTTTGTTGCTGCCCCCAGGATGTGGAACAGTTTACCGTTCCACATCAGGCAGGCCTCCTCACTGGCTGTTTTTAAAACAAACCTCAAAACCTACTTCTATGGTTTGGCTTTTAACTCAACATGAGAATCTGCTCTCATAGTTGTTTTAGTTTATTTTTTAATAGTTTCAAATGTATTTCTAAACCCACTTTTACCACTGGCCTTCACCCAGGACGAGACCCTGCTTTGTTTTTAGTTGTTTCTATTGCTAGTTGATTTGATTCTGATTTCTGCCACGTTCAGCACTTTGTGTTAGCTGTGGCTGTTTTTAAAGTGCTATATAAATAAAGTTGTATTGTATTGTATTGTATAACTAAAGGCTGCAGGACATTGTCTTCCTGATCCATTTGTGTTTGCGACTGAACTTTTTTTATTTTCTGGTCCCAACGTTGCCCTGATCAGAGCAAATAATGTTATATTTTTACAATATCTCCCAGATTCGTCATTAACTTGCAGCAACACCACAGCTGTCTCTGTTAGCATTAGCTAGCATAATAACTTATGCAGTGCGTCATTTTCAGGAGCATAGATATGTGAAATAAAGTGTCAGATTAATCAGTGTTCACCAAAATTTACTGTGTTTTTTTTGTTGGAGATTAAATCCAGTGTTTTCTCTGCTGTGGCAGCAACTTATTCCTCCTCTGCTCCGTTCCTCCCAGATACAAACACACTGACATCAGTGGACTGAGCAGAACCGTCCAGTTTTGTCACAGACAGCAGAAATCTTCATGAAATAAATGTCTGTGATCTTCTTATTCACTCATTACCAGAATTAAAGTTTTCCACTGATGTTCCAACAACCAGGAATGCAACAGTCCTTCCAGATTTTCTCCATATTGTTAAGAAAAAAAGTCTGATTCTCATCTGTTTTACACATGTACAGAAACGCTTCCCAGGCAATGACAGACGGTCTAGATGTGGCGTTTGGCCGGATTAGTCTATAGGTATTTTTAAAAAAATGTTTATTTCAATATTAACATCTTTAACAATGCCCAGGAAATTAGAAAATGAACTCGCTGCATATAAACCTATTTATGAATACAACCTAGCTAAAGAAACCAGCACATTGCTTTGAATGTTTACACTGCCATTAAAAGTGGCTGATATCTGATTTTTTTACTCTCAAGTGACACAGGTCGGATATTTTCTTGCCAGTGTAAACACTCCAAATCGCTTCAAATCTGATCTTTTCACATCAGATTTGGGCCACATCAGGAGGTACCTTATCCAAATCCGATCTGTATCTGATCTTTTCAAATGCGCCCGCAGTCTAAACAGCCATGTGACCTGTATCGGGAATCCGACCTTGACGCCATCTTCGGGCGACACACATTGTTTTTTTGTGTGCGTGGGGAAAGAAGCTGGTGTTGTGTTGTTTGGTTGGGTGGCTAAAAGGTAGCTGCTCCTGCTACGTGTTAACTGCTTCTCATCAAGGATCTTACTTACGGACTTTAACGTGAACAACATGTAAACATTAGGAACTTCTCCACTTTATATTTATGAGTTTAATGCTACAATAACAGAGAGAACAAACTACTGTTTTATGATTGCTTAGTTTATTGACACCACAAAGGAAAACAAAAGTCTGTGACTTAGTTTATTAACACTGAGAACTGAAAACTCGTTAGCTAGCTGTCTGGTCGTCTTGCAAACGTCTCCAGGTCGTCCTTTTGCCTTCTTTTCACTGATGTGCAGAGAAACATGACAGTGGATGGGACATAGGCTGGAGACAATGGGTTGTTGCATTTTTACCTGAAGGAAACAGAATAAGCTGTAGTTGGATGTCCGACTAGTCTCTTTACATTAACAACACTAATGCGAAGCATCTAGTTGTGATACTGTTAACACACTTAAAAGAAAGTTTAAGAGTGAGTCATAATAGGGGATTATCACGCTTACCGGAAGTTGCCGGTTTTTGACACTTCCTCTTCCGGGCCATGTAAACAAAAGCCTTTTCTTCTTTGTTATATTTTTAAAATGGAAAAACTCAAAAAATACTAAATTTTTTATTAAAAAGGGAAGAGATAGGGAAAAAAGGGGAAAAAAATAAGGGATATGCGAAACACGAGTGGGAGAGTGGGGGTTAAAAAAAAAGGTGTTTTTATTAAAAGTTCGTTCCTCCCGGGGCGGATGTTGTTTTAATCCTCTTCTTCCTCACATCATTTAGGAAAAAAACGAAATTGGTTTCCATTTAAAAAATAAAAAGGGAGGGGGAAGGTAGAAGTGAAGTGAATTCTGGAAAAACAAAAACATTTTCTTCTGGCGTCTAGGGGAAAGGGATAATTTTGGAAAAGAAGAGGGAAGGGGGGGGGGGGGGGGGGAAAATATTTTTCCCCCCAACTCTACTATCGAAAAAAAAAAATATGTTAAAAAAAAAGAAAGAAGGGAGAAGGAAAAACGAAACGGAAGGCATACCAGGTATACAGTGAAACTGTGATATTTTTGCTCAAGGTTATCATACTGTAAGAATTTCATGCTGGCACATGCCTAATCACTGTCACTTTTCCACTTGAAGTAGGCTACGTTGCACAAAAAGCTTGTTTTCTCAGGTTTTTGGTCAAAAGGCATTTTTGCTGCAACTACACAGTTTTGTACTGCAAATTGCTAAAAAACAGCAATTTTTTCTGATGAAAGAAGAGTCTACTTTCTTTTGTAGTTTTCATGTTTCTGTAGTCCTGGAACTCGATATTCTGTGGGTCCTGAAAGATGAGCAAAAATGCCCTATTACGCCGGCAGTATAGGACTCTGCTGTAGCAGTGGCTGGCATTCAATAAGTTAAAAATTCAACTTCCAGCTCCTAAATGTCTCTTCATTTAGAATAATTTTGAACTTCCTTTTTAGCCTAAGTTTACCATTATGACAATTTTTTATTCAGTGTTTTCATAAAATCCTTATTTATATGCATGTAATGCTAAAAAAAAAAGACAATGATCACTTACCATTTTGATCAAACCTTTAAATGAAAATCTGAACACAGAAGTACAGCAAACACATCAAATAAAATCAAGTTTGTAACATTAACACTTTAGAGAAAGGGACAGATGTTTTTGTTGAAAATTCTGCTCACAGCTTTTTAGTGTACAATATACAGCCAAATGCTGCTTATTTTCTTTTTTTCCAGTTTTAGCTCATTGATTAACTTTTCCCAGACTTGCTTGTATTTAAACCTGGGTCTGTATCGCCACACTGTCTTCAGAACATCTTCCCTCTTCCTTCTTTTACAGTATAACCACAGTAATATTCATAAACATTTGCTGCATCCTGTGCCCATCAAACCTGAGTCCCACCCTTGGCTGCTGAGCCACAGGGGCTGAAGACTTGGCTCTCCTTGATAAGAGTTGGATTTTCTCATTTGTTTAGAAGACGCAACAATAATGAATCCCCCTCCAAAGTGGCTTGTAAGTTTTAATTTCAACCTGCCAAATCAAATTTTAACCTGCATTTGGTGGATGTTAATTTAGAGCCTTGAAAGCTACCCAGTGTGGTTTGTACCTCCAAGGGTAAAATTACGTACTTTATTTTCTGAGTGTGCTGTAATATAAACCATCTCTTTTTCACTGTTATAAAGACATAGATAAGTAGAAAGATGTGCTCAGGATGAAGGCATGACTAAGAAACTGTTGGCTGATGCTTAATGCAGTCCGGTTTAAAGCAGGTTATTACATTAGAGCAGGAGTCATGCTGATTATGGCTCCAGTGTGTTGCTGAGCTGTGATTTCTGAGTTTCCTTAATACAGCAATGATACTGTAGTTTAACTGTCTTAACTCCACTGTTCAATGCTGCATAGATCAGTCTTCACATGTTTCAGCTGCTTTTTTTCCTAGGATGTAACAGTATATTTGATGGAATTTTCTAATCCTGTTGGGCAGATTATGAAATGAAACGCACCTGATAGTAGTTTGTACAGAGTGGTAACAACCTGATTGAGGCAAAAGTCATCAGTCTTCACATGTTCAAACTTGCAGACTTTTTTGCTGTTTTATGAGGTGGATCAGCTGTTGCCATGGTGAAGATAGAAAAAATAGACACGTTTGAAGTTCATCAGGAGAGACTTGTAGAACCCACATTAGGTGTTTTGCTCTGTGACCTTTTAGGCTTGAAGACGGCCTCTCTAACCGGTGTGCCCTTTTCTTCTGGTTCTCCGTCATCTCCTCTCCCACCTTCTCCTGCCAACCACCTGCAGTTTATTGACCACAAACAGCAGGACTCAGCCTCCATAAGATGATTAATGCATAGACAAGATTTCCACGAGAGGGACTGACTGCAGAGAAACTCATCTCCAAGCGCTGCACGGGTTTCTGAGAAGATGGTCTGTCAGGAGAATTAAGTTTTAGTAATAAAGAAGTTTTTTGGCAGAAATAATGTTGTTGTCTGGAGCCAAAGCACCCACTTCTTTTTTTTTTTTAACCGAGCTAATTATTTAATTGGCAAAAAGAAGGGATAAACAAGTCTCATCTCAGAAGTCATGCAGAATTTGACAACTTTACTCTGTTAAATGGTTGAAAATCTTTAAAAAATATGACATTTTTGCCCATTTATGCATGATTATGGCAATTAATAACCACAATCTCGCTTATCCTAATTAGTTGTGATTAGGGCTGGATGATATGGCAAAAACAATTATCACAGTATAGTTTTTCATATTGTCCAATCTGGATTTTTTTTGACAATGTTTTTTAATACCACTAGTTGTAAAGCATCTGTACTGAAAAGATGATATTGATGGCCACACAAGAAGTCAGAGTCACCATAAAACCCTCCCAATGTTTGCCCAACATAAGTCGTACAGCAAATTAAAGCCTCTGCAAATTCTATATAGATTTCAAATGCTTTTCTAGTTTCGATTGTTATAATAAACACTGTTTTTTTTTTTTTTTTTTGATAATTTGAAGCCGATATCCGCTGAGCGGCTTTGATCTGCAATGTTCACTTGTTCAGTATAGCACCATCGTGATGCACAGGTCAAACGAGGTGGTGATGATACTATTTTCTACCAATGTCAGAAAATATACTAGAATCAATACGATATAAATGATATTATATGGCACACCCCTAGTTGTGATAATGCAATTTATATATAAATCTATATATCTATATATACAGATATATAGATATATATCCATATATATACTGTGTATATATATACATACATACATTGTATTAGTTTTATGATGAATAAATAATAATCAGACACCCCTCCACACACAAGTACACACACGCACGCACACACTGGCTGACAATGGCACATCTATTGTCGGTCATGCCAGTGACACCAGTCCGGCACTGTGAACTGTTTTAAGTTATCTGTAGTGTTTGTGATTGTCTTGTGGTTCCAGGATAAAGATGCTGTGACACATTGAGGTTAACAACTTCATCTCAAGTGTCTCAGTCAGCTCAGCCAGTCAGTCTGGATAATTTACAGCCAGATAAACAGCAGAGCGAATGAGGCAGGGAAACCGTTTCAAAGACTTAAATGAGAAAAGACAGTTTTACATACACTGGAGTCCTAAAGTTACACACATATGACATGGATCTAGCTTAGAAAATCCAAATTCAGTGCTATGATAGAAGAACAGACCTTTTCAGAAGAATGGCAAACCTCTGACAGGATTCCCCTTGTAGCTGCATCAGTTAACAGTGATGTGGCTGGGAAATAAAGAAGGGAACAGAACACTTTTTGCTATGAAAGAAAGAAAATAAACATCTCTGACACTGTTGTGTCACGGGTTGAACCAACAAGGAGCCTTCATAAATGGCACCATCTCTCTGATCTGGTTGGCTTTCTAATGTAAAAGGCAAAAAAATAGTGAGTTGTGCCAAACATATAACATCAAAGAACCTGGACAGTGATGGGTGTTTTCATTTTGGAATAAAAGCCGAGAACAGCAAATTTCTGGCGTTCTAAGGATTGCCCCCTTAAAACACTTTATTGGATCTTATCAGCTACATTCAGCTTTGTGGCTGTCAATTTAAGTTGATTTAGACGATAGTGAACAAACTACAAACTACCAACAAAGGTTACTGCTTTATCTAATCATATCGCATAAAAGTTGTTCTAGGGCTGGACGATATAGAAGAAAAAGATTATCAATAAAAAAAAAAACTGTATCTATCGATATTTATATATATATAAAAAAAGCCATTATCAAATTGAAAGCTATTTTAGGTGCAGCCCTGGCCATTTAAGCTTTCGCTGAATGACCTACTTATATTAAAGTTCACACTAAAGCCGTTTTCAGACCTGCATTGCGGAACATGAGCGGTAAAGTTCATCCGCTCTTTAAACGGACTCGTCTTTTCAAACATGCCGCTTCCTTGTAGACGTATCACATCCCCAGGCGCTTTCAGACATCAGGAAATGTTGCGGAAAAGTCAGCACAGCTCCCTTCAACTCTGTCCGGAACATTTTTATGTGAGTTCAGCCAAAACGACGTGCCGCAACATTTCCACTCTTGTGACATGTAGACCAGCCGGTACATGTCCACTACATCTCCGAGGTAAAAGACCGGTACGCATGTCTGAATGCAGCGTTATAAAGGACAGAGTTCACAATATTACCGCTTTCCAGTTAAAGTCTGAAAGGAGCATAACACTGAATTCCAGTTCAGGCTTTGCCTGGTCTGTGTTTGTGATTGGTTTGGATGAAGGAGTGACTGTAGTATCATGCTACCTGATAGAAACACAGTTTTCCGCTGTAGCCTATGTCAAACTTTTATTGACCCTCTTTTTTTTTCTTTTGAAAAAACCTCTATTGATCGGTATATGTCGATATCGAATTATCGTCCAACCTTAGGTTATTCCATACAAACACGCAAACACCTCTCTGTTCATGTCAAGGAATTTCTTTAAGAAACTAATGGAAACGTCTTGCTGACCATGTCCATCCCTTTATGACCACAGTGTAGCATCTTCTGATGGCTCAGACTTTTGAGGTGGGTGGGGTTAATGCAGAGAGGCTTGAAGCAGAGTTAGTACTTCTGCATTTCCGCAGATGAGAGATTGAACAAATAGTTTTAATTAACAGCTGATTGAGGTGGTGAGAAAATACAAAAATGTATACAACACATGGCGTTTAAATACACAGACACCACCGCGTGCACAACTCTGTCCTGCCATGGACGAAGTTTGTTTAAAATCTTCAATCACAGAACACCATCGCCCCCCGCACCCTGTTTGATGCAATCGTCTGCGACAGAGACAAATTTATGCCCCAGCAGATCTAATACAAAACTGAGGTTTCTCATCTCTTTTATTCAAAGCTATTATAAAAGCTAGCTTACCAGCTTTCCATCATCACGGTCATTTCTATCATGTAATGGAACAGCCCCCCCGTTGGAAAGCTGCCCTACTAACGTCTTGTTAACCTTTCGTTGATGTACGCCCGGACACTTTAGTGGACAGACCGGGGTTCGTCCGCTAAAGTGGTGCAGATTGTACTGACACAATTTGCAACTGTATGTGGGTTTTCCATCTCTTTTATTCAAAGCTATTATAAAAGCTAACTTTTATTGATTGTTGATATTGCTTGTTTTCCAGCTGATGTGTTGCTTTGCAGGATGGCTGACAATCTCACAAACGGTCATCATGTCTAGCAGCAAAATGGACATATTCTCTGCTCCATGTATTTTGTTTATAAAGTATTTTTTTCCATTTATACTGAACACTTCAGAGACGCAGGTTTTGCCCCTTGTAGTTGTTCTCTGTTGTCACTGAAAACTTCAATGAATCAAACTTTTTTTCACACAGTTGCTGCAGATTTGTCAACTGCACATCTATGATAAGAAGTTACCTTTCCACCAGATTTCAAAGCTGCTCTATAGAACCCAAAGCTGTGTACATGACTAAATGCATTGAGTTGCCACCACGTGATTGGCTGATTGACTATTTGTGTTAACACGCTATTAAACAGGTGCACTGAATAACCTGAAAGGTGAGAATGGCTACTTTTGTCAATAACTTGATACTGAGACAAGGAGAGGAGACTAAATCCATTTCCCAGCTGAACTATAAATATATAGTGGGTATGGAAAGTATTCACACCCCTTTAAACTTTTTGACTCTTTGTTTCATTGCAGCCATTTGCTAAAATAAAAAAAAAGTTCATTTTATTTGTCATTAAAATATACTCAGCACCCCATTTTGACAGAAAAAATGAAAATGTTAGAAATTTTAAAAAATTTATTAAGAAAGAAAAACTGAAATATTACATGGTCATAAGTATTCAGACCCTTTGCAGTGACACTCATATTTAACTCATATGCTGTCCATTTCTTCTGATCCTCCTTGAGATGGTTCTACTCCTTCATTGGAGTCCAGCTGTGTTTAATTAAACTGATTGGACTTGATTAGGAAAGACACACACCTGTCTATATAAGACCTTACAGCTCACAGTGCATGTCAGAGCAATTGAGAATCATGAGGTGGAAGGAACTGTCCAAGGAGCTCAGAGACAGGATTGTGGCGATGCGCAGATCTGGACAAGGTTACAAAAGAATTTCTGCAGCACTAAAGGTTCCTAAGAGCACCGTGGCCTCCATAGTCCTTCAATGGAAGAAGTTTGGGACGACCAGAACTCTTCCTAGACCCGGACATCCAGCCAAACTGAGCAATAGTGGGAGAAGAGCCTTGGTGAGAGAGGTAAAGAAGAACCCAAAGATCACTGTGGCTGAGCTCCAGAGATGCAGTAGGGAGATGGAGAAAGTTCCACAAAGTCAACTATCACTGCAGCCTCCACCAGCCAGGGCTTTATGGTAGTGTGGTCCAATGGAAGCCTCTCCTCAGGCCAAGACATATGAAAGCTCGCATAGAGTTTGCCAAAAAACACATGAAGGACTCCCAGACTGTGAGAAATAAGATTCTCTGGTTTGATGAGACCAAGGTTGAACTTTTTGGAGTTAATTCTAAGCGGTATGTGTGGAGAAAACCAGGCACTGCTCATCACCTGCCCAATACGATCCCAACAGTGAACATGGTGGTGGCAGCATCATGCTATGGGGGTGTTTTTCAGCTGCAGGGACAGGACGACTGGTTGAAATTGAAGGAAAGATGAATGCGGCCAAGTACAGAGATCCTGGAAGAAAACCTCTTCCAGAGTGCAGGACCTCAGACTGGGCCGAAGGTTCACCTTCCAACAAGAAAAGAAAAAACGGGTCCGCACAAACTGGATATAGCTCCCATTGACATTTATTTGCAGAATACGAGTAACGTTTCTGGCATGTGCCCTTCTTCAGACTCCTGAGTCTCCTGAGTCTGAAGAAGGGCACAAGCCCGAAACGTTACTCGTATTCTGCAAATAAATGTTAATGGGAGCTATATCCAGTTTGTGCGGACCCGTTTTTTCTTTTCTATTGGGTTTCTTGCGGTCCAGCACCTGGGTTGAGATTTCTTCGGGAGGTGTGTGGTTTTTACATTTTTTTCACCTTCCAACAAGACTATGGCCCTCAGCACACAGCTAAAATAACAAAGGTGTGGCTTCAGAACATCTCTGGTGCCATTCTTGACCGCACCTGCCAGAGCCCTGACTTAAAGTTAGGGTTGGCAATGTTGGAAAAAGTTTGAGCAAGCAACAGTTTAAAAAAACACACCACCCAAAACCACGCCTTCAGAGAGCAGGTTAACGATAACAGCTGAGTGGATAGCCCATTAGCTTGATAGTAAACAGCTGACAAACCACATTTTTAAAAGCTTTAATCCACTCACCTCCAACTCCTTCTGTGGTGTAAAAAGTCCACACTGCAAACGTTAACGCCTCCAAGACTTAATCCTTATTTGCTGTTTTGTTTTGTTTTTTTGGCGCAGCAGCAGTTAGCAGGCCGTTAGCAATATTTGTTTACAGTGAGCGGGGGTCATGTAGGGGACGGAGAGAAGGGATGGACAGAGACGAGACATAAAGGCATCAATTCGTTCTTTCTCCACGTTGCGAATGACCACTTCCCGCCTTTCGGCACGAATGGCAGGAATTGGTCAGAGTTTTTAGAGAACTGCAGCTCTCACAGACGTCTGACTGTTTTCCTTCCTTTTTATGAATACATGATGTATTGATACTGTCAGGATGGAAGGACCATTTCACCCAGTATAACAAAAAGTGTTTCTGAGCAGAATTACCAACTCTGGCTTTAATGAGAAATAAAATGAACTTTTTTTTAATGGGGTCTGAATACTTTCCATACTCACTGTAACTTGACTTCGCATTGAAACCTACTGAGCTCTCAGGTGTTAGACCTTCATTTTTAGCATTAAACCTCTGGTAAAGTCATTTTTCTTTACTGTGTTTATTTCAATGATGTTGCCTCCCTTTAAATCACCCCAATTGCTCTAAATTGATGAATTCTTTCCAAATTAATGTATTTACATTATCTATATAGAGATTTCATAATATCTTATGTAAGAAAAATGTTTAATTCCAAAGTTTTATCATTAAACTGGACATGTAATAGTTCAACGTTGAGTTTGATGTGTTCACTGTTCAACAAAATATGTAATGGAGACTCAAAAAGAGGTTTATATAAGTGATATTTTGGGCTTTTTGTGCCAAAAAGCTGAACAAGGCAGACAGCGCCATCTATGGACTACCTGAATAAATTCTTTGATTTTAATATTTAACAGCTGACTGATACAATACCAAAGCTAATGTGAACTGGTTTATCTGCTCAGCTAACTTTGTGCTAAAGGGCTACTGCAAAACTGTAAAATAAAACTGGAATAGTAAGTTTTTTTTTAATGCCATAACAGAGACAGAGGTTGAGAAACAGACACTGAGAGAGTAGAGGCAGGAAATCTTGGCCCGACTGCAGGAGATGGATCTGAAAGCACTGACGGATCAATAATGAGGACTGTTGTTCTGGACATTAAATCAGCTTAGCAGTAAATTCGCTCCCCACTGCTGCCACTTTTATCTTTGCTCATAAATTCCAGGATTACTACTGCAACTCCTCGCCGCGTCCGGCCGTTTTAATGATGAAGGCTAATGTTGATTTATGCACAGCAGGAGCATCCTCTTCTCTGAGGCATCTGTTAGATGTACAGACTGTATTTCTTCATCCTTTTTGTTGTCGCTTCCGAAGAAGAAAACTGAAGGGCAGGCACACAAGTGTAAATCAAATTGTGAATTAACGAGCTCTGATCTTTTTTTTGTCCTTTAGTTGCTCTTGTATTTACCAGATTAAGAATCTTTCTGTCTTATTTATTGTTTTTTGTCGCTACAAACAGATTTGATGAAGTGACGTTAGCACCTGAAGGCCGATCCTCCAGAGTGTGTTTTTTAGGTTCAGGAATAAACTTTGACATTTAGATTTTTCTGCACAATATTTTTTCTAATCGAGCTCCCTGCTGCTCTCTCCACACTGTCAACCCTGAGTTGGGTGAGGGCAGACGGATTCTCTATTAAACCACTGCCTTGACATTTTGGATTTAGTGCAATCCTTGTTTTTTCTCTCCTTGTGACAGCGTGGGAGGAAAAGATGTCTGCTTTAGTGTCTCAAAGGAACATTTTGGGAGAATTGGATTCCCCATCTTTCAGTTGCTTCCATCTACCTCACACAACCACTTTGCACTTATTTAGACATTAATAATGCATTAATATCAATTGTCTTGGCAATCTCACCTGTTGTTAGAAAACCGAAACATCACTTTATTTGTTGTTCAAGTTCAAGAGAATGGATTACACAATGCGGCCCCCCAGGAAGCACAGGGAGATGGCAAAGGTTTGGTTCTACGACGCCTGAGTGATTGTTGAAATTAAGGTTAAATCCACACAAAGACAAACTGAGGTGCGTCTGCTTAAGTTTTTTGTTTTTTATCATTTGGATGGTTTTTTTTTCATGGAACTGCAGTTTTGGGAGCCTGAAAACACAAATTTTTTAAATCACGGCCCAAAGTAAAAAAATAAATGGGGTCATCAAAATCTGCTATAAAACAATATTTCAAAGCATGTAGTAAAAAATTACAAGAAAGCTATACGCAGTAGGTCATGCCTTGTGCTTCCAGTCAGTTTAGCCAATCTGCTATTGTTTAATGCAGTGGTTCTTCAACCTTTTTTCAACAATGTACCCCTTGTGAAATACTGTATATTTCCAGCCAAGTACCCCCTTTCTGCTGCATATTTTTGAAAAATACAGCACTTTGTCGTTTGTGAGGTTTAATAAACTGAAATTGTGCAAAACACATAGAAAGAAGACAAAGATAAGAAAGGACATAAATTCAATCTTTTCAGTTGGATTTCTACAATCGACAGTGATTGATGGGTGATGTCATTTGGTCATATAGTAGCAAGTTGGGTCAAACTACGTTGGTATGTGGGAGACAGTTTTTTGTGAGGTTAATGAAATAGTGTGAAACTAACGGTAAAGTCCAATCCCCCCCCATGTAAAGGGGTAGTTGTGTCCCAATTCTGGTTCAGGGGGAGGGGGTAGTGGTAGGGATATCTAGTCCTCGGAACAGAGATTTTCCAGGGGCACACTAGAAAACGAGTACAGTAGTATGATATTGTTGCTGCAAAATGCTGCAGATGGTATTTTTTAAAAACAAATCTTTGACCAATTAATGCTGCAGATAGCATTGTGAACTCTTCCGACATCACAGCTGTTTCCGGAAGAGTTCACAATGGCGTCTGCAGCATTAATCATGTCATGTGAGTTTACTGCACCACGGACGACTATTGGTGACGCACAGGATTCCGAAAGGTTGTCCCATTTCTAAGGGGAATAATTTAATTTCTAGCACTTGAAACTCCTCTTCAAACGCTAGGAAAATATGAAGTGGTACCAGTTGGGGCGGAACTTACAGTTCAAACTAAACTGTTCACCTTGGTCATGGTTTGATAATGTGCAGAATCAGGTATTGCGCCTTTAAACACTTTCATTTAGTTTTTTTTTTATATCAAATTGCTTTTTTCCTACTATATATTGCCTAGCTCTATCTTTTAATTGATTCCTCCGCTTACTTTTCTTTTTTTTTATAACCTGATGAGAGAATAAGTCATCTTCACAGTTTGTGTGATTAAAACAGGCAAAAAAAAAAAATTCAAACATAAGATATTGTCCAGCAATCAAGAACGAGTTTGCCTTATACACTCTGGTCTATAATGAGCCAGAATGACCATCGCTTCCTGTTGCATTGATATAAGGAAGTGGATGTGACATCATATAAATTACACTATATTGCCAAAAGTATTCTCTCACCTGCCTTGACTCACATATGAGCTTAAAGGTGCCATGACATCAAATTTCACTTTTCTGGGGTTTTGGGTGTATAATATGATCTGTTGTGCACTGATGAGGCCATGTGAATGTCCAGAGTGAGAATCAAAGTTCCTGTTTATGGTCTGTCAGCTTTGTCTCTCTGCTCAGAAACAGTTGAATCAGACAGCAGGCTATCATTCTACGTATTTCTATCATTCTACGTAATTTAATTGCTCCAATAAGAGCACACGATCAAGTAAACAGCGCCCCCCCCCCCCTCTCTCCTAACGGTCTATGCACCGTCCACTCCCCCTCCCCTCCCTGTCTGATTCAGGTGCATGTATGGAGCTAGTAGTAACTTCTCTGCAGTCAGGTCTGGATTTTCAAACAAATGGATTTAAAAGAAAACTTCTGCAGCAACACTGAGGGAGGGGGCCACAACCTTGTCATTACCTGTAAGTTTATTTATTTTCTAAATGCTGTCTTGTCTGACAAACGTAGCTCACACTGTCTGAAGTGCCCATGTTGCTAGCAGTTAGCCTTTAGCAAACTCCGACCGCAGCTTGACCTAGATTCTCCAAAAAAGGTCATAGCCAAATAAGGTGTAGCCAATCAAAATGAAGTCAACGTGGTCTCCGGGTAAAGCTCCATATCATCACTGGACCCAACTGTATTACTGAGGAAGTGAGGTCTGGCGTTTCAAAACAATACTCCGCTGTAAAAAATGCCGTTTTTTTCTTTGGAGTATTTACATATGCAGTAATGCCAACAACATAAACTAGTTTTTAAATGCTATGTCATCACTCCTTTAAAGTGCTGATGACACGTTTTTGACATTTTTTGCCATGTTTTATAGACCAAAACTTCCTTCATGATGATCTATGTAACAGAAACAAGCGCAGCTGCATAGAGGAGTTATTAGAAAACATTGCAAATTTCAGCACATCAGACCAGACTGTGGCGCTGTGAGCCGAAACCGGATGTGACGTCTGCCAGAGAGTCTTTGCAGCTTATTTAACATTGAAGTGGCTTCATTGCGGTTTTTAAGTTCCTTTTCCAGTTTTACAGACAAACCGTAACGACTCAGCCTTCATATTGTGTTGACAGTTAACACAAGTTAATTGTTAAAAGCTCTTAAGTGCAGCGTTAGTTTATTTACGTGTCCTACATATTTAGAATTTTATTTTGAAGAGGATAAAGAAGCAGGTCGGAGTCGGACTCACTGGGAAACTGGCAGCAGCAGCAGGACCCCTCTCCTGTCTGCAGCATCTGTTTACTGAAACTTCAGGCACCAGCGTGTTGAGACTTCTAAATAGGGATGTAACAATATGAAAATTTCATATCATGGTTATTCTGACCAAAAGGATCACGGTTATCATTTTTATCGCGGTATTATGGAAATTCCCCCCAGCATCTTTAAAAATATCCAAAAGGGGTCTAAATGTCTACTTTGTCCTTTTTAAAGGAGGAAAAATCTCAAGAGAGCTGTCCAGGTGGGTGCCTGTGTTACTTTCAGCCATATTTTCATAAATTAAACATTGCAAAGTGCAGTAATCAATCACGGTTTTTACGATAATTCAAATTTGAAACGGTATTGCTAATCGTTGGGAAATTTATCACGGTTAACCATTATACCGGTAATCGTTACATCCCTACTTCTAGCACAGTAAAACTGGGATCATCTCCTCATCTCCTTTTTCATCCATCGTTGCTGCATCACATCGGTCATACAGCTCCTGCTATCGACAGACAGCTGCGGCTTGGTTATATGAGGACGTCTCTGGTCATCAGATCTCCTCCAGGTGCTTTCAAAGATTCATCCTTCCCTCCATCCTCATCCTTATAAACGGGAACTATTTAAAACTCGACTGGAACCGCAGGAATTGCAGCTGCCGTTAGCTGCGAGCTACTGCTAGCTGCGAGCTACTGCTAGCTGCGAGTTACCGCTGGGGGCGAGTGCCTCGTTTCTGTCACTCCTGGCTCTACTGTGTGTCAAACTGCCACAAATCATCGAGTTGTTGGTCTGCTTGTGTTGTTCCAGGTGACTCCTTACAGTTCTGGTTCCCTCTGTGTGGTCTTGCAGGCTTTTAGCTGAACCAGTGGACCTGAAGCTGGGAGACAGGGTGTAGGCAGCTGGCTACAGTTCTACTCCAGTTCTAGCTTGTAAAATGGGATTTCCCCAAATTCCTCAGCATCATCACACTTTTCTGAACTGGCTGATGATCCCAGCACACAAACCAGTTCCAATCTAGCTGTTCTGGAGCATCTTTCATGTTTTCCACGGCTTAGATTATACATGTAACTCAATAGGTAGATCACAACTCTTTACAATCACTGACGACACAATATGGCGGCTCGTTTTGCAACTGAAAAGCTATAAGCCTTTAGCCGAGCCTCCTAAACATCTGATATTTACGTAAATGCACGTCTGATTAACTTCTAACTGCACAGAGCTACTTATTTTGTCTTGGTGTGTTGTTGTATGGCAAAGTTACTTGAAGTTAAAGTCGTGTCATCAACACTTTAGGTAACATCCCATTCCTAATCCATAGGGTTCAATATGACGTTGGTCCATCTTTGCAGCTACAACAGCTTCAACGCTTTTGGGAAGGCTGTCCACAAGGTTTAGGAGTGTGTTTATGGAAATTTTTGACCATTCTTCCAGAAGCACATTTGTGAGGTCACACAGTGATGGGGGACAAGAAGGCCTGGATCTCAGTCTCCACTCCAATTCATCCCAAAGGTGTTCTATTGGGTTGAGGTCAGGACTCTGTGCAGGCCAGTCAAGTTCATCCACACCAGACTCTGCATCCATGTCCTTATGGACCTGCTTTGTGCACTGGTGCACAGTCATGTTGGAAGAGGAAGGGGCCAGCTCCAAACTGTTCCCACAAAGTTGGGAGCATGGAAATGTCCAGAATGTCTTTGTATGCTGAAGGATTCGGAGTTCATTTTACTGGAACTAAGGGGCCAAGCCCAGCTCCTGATAAACAACCCCACACCATAATCCTCCCTTCACCAAACTTTACACTTGGCACAGTGCAGTCAGACAAGTATTGTTGTCCTGACAATCGCCAAACCCAGACTTGTCCATCAGATTGTCAGATGGAGAAGCGTGATTCGTCATTCCAGAGAACACCTCCACTGCTCTGGAGTCCAGTGGCGGCTGCTTTACACAACTGCATCCCACGCTTTGCATTGCACTTGGTGATGTATGAATTGATGCAGCTGCTCCACCATGGAATCCCATTCCATGAAGCCCTCACTGTTCTCGAGCTGATCTGAAGGCCACATGAAGTTTGGAGGTCTGTAGTGATTGACTGCAGAAAGTTGGAGACCTCTTCACACTATGCACTACAGCATCTGCTGACCCGCTCCGTCAGTTTACGTGGTCTACCACTTCATGGCTGAGTTGCTGTTGTTCCCAAACACTTCCATTTTCTTATAATACAGCTGACAGTTGACTGTGGAATATTTAGGAGCGAGGAAATTTCACGACTGGATTTGTTGCACAGGTAGCATCCTATCACAGTTCCACGCTGGAATTCACTGAGCTCCTGAGAGCAACCCATTCTCTCACAAATGTTTGTAAAAACTCTACATGCCAAGCTGCTTCATTTTATACACCTGTTGCCATGGAAGTGATTAGAACACCTGATTCCCATCATTTGGATCGGTGAGCAAATACTTTTGGCAATAGTGTTTGTCTTCAGCTACACTGATGTACATTTTTATAACAGAGATAGTTAGATAGAGATGGATGTAGTTCATGTACAGCTGGGGATTTTCATCGACCTCAGTATGTTCTGCCTCCAGCATGATCACAGATCGAGGCTCAGCTTCTGATAATGACCCCTTAAATCTAACGATAACATTTTTTTTTCCAACCTGGACCTTATGTGTAGGAGTGTATACCTGCATTTACTCACTGGTAAAATTTCCTTTTCACATTGACTCCGTCAGACGATATTTAGATAAAGTTGCCCTCTGACTTGCATCCATATTGTGGGAGAGATGGGGCAGCCTCTATAAAAGTCGTTATCTGCAGCAAAACCCCTTCATTCCACCAATACTTTAGAATGAATGAACGAACGAGTACTATTGTCCTGTGAGTTTAGAGTTTCACAGATTACAGTTTGTTGTTGGCTGGGCAGCGAGCTGCTTTTCTCAGCTGTACTGTGCTGGCGCACTTCAGGGGGCATGGAGAGTGGGGCCTGTAGAGTGCGGAGAACACCCCCATATCTGGACTCACAGGACAATAGATCTCATTTGTTTGTTCATTCTACTTAAACTTCTAGAAATAAGGTGCAGGCTGAAAAAAAAAAGAAAGTTATCCTTTAAGTTTGGTTGAAATAGAAAATCCAGAGTTGAGGACAAACCCTTGCCAGGGTTGACGTATGATATGGCCACAAATGCTAAAGCTACATCCTGGTTAAGTGCCAGTGTTTTGATGGACCACTTAAATACATAAATCATCAATTTATGTGTCAAATAAAAGTGATGCTCATTTGATTTACGAGTACGTTTGATGATATAACACACTGCACCTCTGCAGCTTCTTTACTGCCACTCTGTTGATCCTTTTATAGATGGCCGTGTTTAACAAAGTCGTGCTCGGTTTGCAGTGAAATTGAGCACACTGTTGATTTGTCTGGTAATGACATTGTGTCTGTGCTGTAAAATGAAGCAGCAGATAAGAAACTAATTGCAGCTTATCAATAATGAATGCAGCTGGCAGCAGTGGCTGCAAGGCATTCATAGAAATGTCACCACGCTGTGTGTGTGTGTGTGTGGGTGTGCGTGTGTGTGTGAGAAACAGAAACAGTCTTTAATGTAGCATTGGCGGCATATGCATCGAGTGCAAGTTTGCATTCCAAGAAAGCGATTTGCAAACCGCTGTAGTGATCCATCACATGACCTTCCTGCAAACTTGCAAGAATATAATCTGTGCAATTTGTCACAAAATTGCAGTGGATTGTGGATATTTGAGGCAGAGATGGAACTCAGTATTTGATAAATGTCAGTATGATTGGTTTTAGATGTGATTTTTATTGTATATATGTTATATTCTGCTGTATTTTAGAAACTGTCATCAGTAATTCAGTCATACTACCATCAATATGTCATGGCAGAGTACTGCAGCAGGGAATATAACAACATTTTAACCATAAACTTAGCTTATCGTGAAATTATTTTACAAAACAAAAATATATTGCATTTGAAAAAAGAATTAAAAGGACACTGCACAGAAGTACATCCGATTTTCTGCTCTGGTATTTGTTTTCATTTATAATTCAGAATCACCGGTAGCGTTCCTGCTGTCAAGCGGCATGCAGCATGCTGTATATGGTGATGTCATCACATGCCAGCGACTCTGTTTGACCCCCTGCTTCTTCATCATACAGGCAGATTCAAATATAGCTAAAACATAGTTTGCATCACACGTGCATTTTGCTGGTTTATGATTGTTTTTGCACGCTCCAACATACATTTAACATTCAGTAGCTGCTTCGAGTGAATGAATCCAACCCATTTATATTTAATGCTTATCTCAGGATTCTCTGTTTTCAGTCTTTCCCATTTCAGTCAGGCTTTAGATGTCCGTAGTGGGAAATAAAGATGCCAGACTCGTTTTGAACTTATTTTGCGGCCATGTGGAAACATAATTACACCCACCTGAATGACGGCATGTGACATGTTACACTGTGTGATTGTTTATTAAGGAAAAATTAAACAGCATGGGGGTAAAAATTAAATAAATAAAAAAGAGACGACTGAGAGTTAAATAGAAAATAACGAAGACATGGGTAGACATGTTGACGTATTCAACACTGATTATGTAAATACGTCTCAACAAATTTTGGCCATCAACACGTCGTAAATGACGCGTTCAGAACACCTTCACCAAAATCACACCTAGAAAAACGTGTTAATTCTTGGACTTTTTGGGTGGATCACTTCCATTGGCTGAGGACTCTGGGTTAAAGCATTTCATTGAATATTGCGTGGGCTGCTGTTGGGCAATGAAGCATCACCATCGCTGAGCTTGAAGGAATAAGGTGACAGAAGCAATGATTCCTTTTAGCCTGTTTGACATCTTTACTGATGGCGGACGACATTCGACAGTTCTCTATCATGAGGCCAACATCTCAGAAGAAGGCAATACCACAAAAGAAAGGAAGAAGAAGAGAACTTTGAGTGCGCCAATACATTGGCTGTGTTGGCCGACCCCCCCCCGGCATAATTTACAGACAGAAATCTATACAGGCAGCAGTTTATATATATATTATATGTGTTTAATATTTCTATTTAATGTTTATTTACAAGTGATAAGTGCACTGTTACTCTTTTACATATTTATTTGAAGTGCTTTCCTTTCTTTCTTTTATCATTAAATAGTTTTTTAAATTAGTTTTCATTGGGGCCAAATGCAGTAACGGCCCCAAATATTGGCAAGTTGTATCGGTCGACCCCTATCACAACTATCCATTTATAAACACTAGATCCAACATGACACAGTTTTGAACGTCTTACCTCACGCCCACTCATTGCATTGTGTTAATGGTCAACATACTTGTTACATAACCGTAACTTGTTTAATCTTCTACCAATTTTCAAACGGTTTGGTTTGTTGTAAACGTTAGAGATGTATTTATTAAACTGCATACTTATCAGCAATTATAGCTAATAGAGCAAAGCTAAAATCATGGACTTTTCTTTTAAAATAAAAGATAGAAGCATTATTGAAGTATTGGGTATTATTGTGTAATCAATATTTAAGCGACTGAAACTTAAAACAGAATGGCAACATGATATTTATATATCCTCCTTTGACAGCACAATCTGTCGCTGACTGCATCCGTGTGACCAATGCTTGCTATCATCATGACAACCAAAATAAAACAATCAACCCACTGATCAGAACCCCAAAACAATATTTGTGGCTCCTAAGTTTGTTTGTAATCATTGATAAGTATAATATATGTGACTGTGTCTGACATTTATAACAAAACAAGCCTTTTAAAAATCAGTCAGAACTTGAGCTAGTTGTAGTTACTAAATAAGTACATTCCTTCATAATTCCTAACTCGCCTGGGAGTTTTTTTTTTCTTCCAGAATCAGAATCAGAATCAGAATGCTTTTTATTACCTTCCCATGTATCACATCCAGCCTTCTTTCCCCTCTTCCTATTGGCTGTGGTTATATAATGCAGACTTATTTAGCTAATGAATGATTGACAGTTTGGCTGCACAATATGTTAAAATATGGCATAAGCATAAAAAAACTGACTTTCCCTTTCAATCTGCTTGCATGAAGTGGTGAGATTGTATTTCTTTTCAGCAGGGAAACACTTGATGGATATTTGTGTGTGTGTGTACATATATATATTTATATATATATCCATGCATGCATATACAGTGTATGTATGTATATATATATATATATATATATATATATATTATATGTTGCTGGTTCGATTCCCGGCTGGGGAGGGGGGGTTCGAACAATTCCAACTGTGACCTTCCTGTGTGGAGTTTGCATGTTCTCCCCGTGTATGAGTGGGTTCTCTCCGGGTACTCCGGCTTCCTCCCACCATCCAAAGACATGCATGTTAGGTTAATTGATTACTCTAAATTGCCCCTAGGTATGAATGTGAGCGTGAATGGTTGTCTGTCTTTCAGTGTTGGCCCTGCGACAGACTGGCGACCTGTCCAGGGTGTACCCCGCCTCTCGCCTGATAATAGCTGGGAAAGGCTCCAGCAACCCCCGCGACCCTGAACTGGATAAGCGGTACAGAAAATGACTGACTGACTGACTATATATAATATATGCATACAGCTGTGTGAAAAAGCATACACACATATATATATATATATGTGTGTGTGTGTATATGTGTGTGTGTGTGCATATATATATATATATATATGTGTGTGTGTGTATATACATATATGTATATATATATATATATATATATATATATATGTGCCCTCCAGTTAAAGAAGGAAAGAATCAGCTGTCAGTGAAATAAGTTGAAATTGAAATTAATAATAATTAATAATAATTCTATGAAAATCATTACATAAATTATGAATTGTGGTTTGAAAGAAATATTACAAAAAATAAAACAAGTAAACAAGCATGATGGGGCTCGAAGCTAAAATGTTGTTGAGCAACATTTTGAGACAATCACTGCAATCAGGTGTTTTCTGTAACGTCCAATCAGACTTCTGCACCTTGTTGACAGGTATGTTAGTCCACTATTCATGAACAAGGTGCTCTAAAGTGTCTGGAAAAGATTTTTTTTTATTATTATTATTTCCCACCACAATATAAAAGCAATACTTTATTTCACTAAATTATAATTTTATAAATTTTTATTTATTATTAGTTTCTTTAGTTTCTTTGAATTACGATTGCGAATTTAGCCTTTTTTGTAATAGGCGGGTATGAATAATTTTGAGGACGACTGTAATATATGGAGTTTGTATGATGACTGCATGCTTCATCGTGGAGATTCTTCAAGGAAAAACTGTGTCTGCTTATCTGAGAGCTGAAAGAGCGAGAGAGAGATGAGCCAGAGATGAATGTAATTCAAAGAGAAAAGAGGGAAAAACTGAATGATGCCAGAGGAAGGGTGGAAGAGAGAGATAGAGGGTGATGAGGTGAAAGGGAGGTTGAGATTTAACTGAAGTCATCTGAGGATGAGGAGAGCGAAGCAAACATCAAAGAAACTGGCGGTCAAATCTCTCACATTACTGAAGGCTTGAGCGGTTATATGACAATTACTTGACAGAAAATTACATTTCTTATCAAGCATTAAGTTAAAGTTAATAAAGAAAGACCACTGAAAAGGGTGCCATGAAGTGAGATTAATAACAATAAAACAAGGACCAGTTATTTTCATCCTTAACTTGTGTTACATCCTCTAACACATCTGTTGCAGCCTCTTGCAGACGTGTGTTATACATGCTCCTCTTCCACCACCGTGTTTAAGACTTTTAAGTTGCAGCAGTCCTCTTTGCAGTGGCAGGTTTCAGCCTCCTCCAAAGATTTTTAATTGGGTTTAAGTCAGAACTCATTGCTGGCTCAAAGCCTTATGCAACTACTTCTTTTTTTTTTTTTCTTCTCCTGATATCAGCTTTGGATTTCTGTCCACCCTGCAGTCAAAAGACTCAACTCAACACAAGCTTCCTGCTCTGCACTGACATATTTTGCAGTAAATTTTCCTGATTACCTTCAGAATTTAATTTTATTCTAATAGACTACATTCTATTAGATTTGTTTGTGTGGTCGTTCATACTGTCATTTACATGCGACTCCCATCAGACTTCACTCTGAACTGTACACTTTATTTTAAGACTGCACCGTTATCAGTAACGGTCCCTTTCTCTGCTGGACGCATTCATGCAAGGCAAGGCAAGGCAAGTTTATTTGTATAGCACATTTCATGTACAGAACAATTCAAAGTGCTTTACATAAAACATTATAAGCAAAAGGGAGAGAAAAAAAACAACAATTAGAAGCATGATTCAAAATTAAAAGCATTTAAGATTAAAAAGAGAGAATACAGAGACGTGCGGATTTTAACTTTTGAATAAAATCTATGTAATCCAGCTGAGAACAGGTGGGTCTTCAGCCTGGATTTAAATAAACTAAGTGTTTCAGCTGATCTGAGACTTTCTGGGAGTTTGTTCCAGACATGTGGAGCATAGAAGCTGAACGCAGCTTCTCCATGTCTGGTTCTGACTCTGGGAACTGATAAAAGGCCGGATCCAGATGACCTGAGGGGTCTTGTAGGTTCATACTGGGTCAAGAGGTCACTGATGTATTTTGGGCCTGAACCATTCAGAGCTTTATAGACCAGCAGCAGAACTTTAAAGTCTATTCTCTGATGGACCGGCAGCCAGTGTAAAGACCTGAGAACTGGACTGATGTGGTCCACTTTTCTGGTCTTTGTGAGAACTCGGGCAGCAGAGTTCTGAATGAGCTGCAGCTGTTTAACTGATTTTTTAGGTAGACCAGTAAAGACGCTGTTACAGTAGTCAAGCCGACTGAAGATGAATGCATGGACTAGTTTTTCCAGATTTTCCTGAGACATCAGGTCTTTTATCCTTGAGATGTTCTTCAGGTGATAGTAGGCTGATTTAGTGATCGCTTTGATGTGTTTTTCAAAGTTTAGAGTCCATCACAACACCCAGATTTCTGGCCTGATTGGTGGTTTTTATGTGGATGGACTGAAGTTCTGTGACAACCTGCTGTCGTTTCTCTTTGGCTCCAAAAACAATCACCTCAGTTTTGTTTTTGTTCAGCTGAAGAAAGTTGAGGCACATCCAGTCATTAATCTCCTCAATACATTTACCAAGAGCCTGTTCAGGGCCCCGGTCTCCTGGTGATACTGTAATATATAGCTGTGTGTCATCTGCGTAGCTATGGTAACTAATATTGTTGTTCTTTATAACCTGAGCCAGTGGGAGCATGTAGATGTTAAACAGAAGAGGCCTCAGGATAGAGCCCTGGGGAACTCCACAGGTCATTTTTGTCTGCTCAGATGTAAAATTGCCTACTGACACAAAGTACTTCCTGTTCTCCAAGTATGTTTTGAACCAGTTTAGTACAGAACTAGAGAGACCCACCCACTTTTCCAGTCGTTGGAGTAATATGATGTGGTCAACCGTATCAAATGCAGCGCTGAGATCCAGTAAAACCAACACTGACATTTTACCAGTGTCAGTATTCAGACATATGTCATTCATGACTTTGGTCAGAGCAGTCTCGGTGCTGTGGTGCTGTCTAAAACCTGATTGGAAGACATCATAACGGTTGTTTTCTCTTAAAAAGTCATTTAGCTGGTGAAAGGCTGCTTCACCAGCGATGCGCACTTCTTTTCTTTTTTCTCTCTTTTTTTTCTGGTCTCGTTCAGAAAAAACTCACATTCACACACACTGAGCTATCTGGACCAAATAAAAGTTGTCCCACAACACTTTCACAAGTTTCCAAGTTGAAGTGCAATCAGAGCCAGCAAAAAAATCTGATTTAATGTTGTTCAGTCCATCGTTTACATTCCGTGTCCCGTCTTCTCTGGAAATAAAGACATCTGTCTTGGCCTAACAGAACAGGTCGGATGAGATGAGACATGCCTGTTCAGCGGTCGCTTTGGCGCGGATCGTGTATCTGATTCAGTACCACATCCAAAAATGTCAGATTCCATGTTAATTGTGCTGTTTGCACTGTCAAACAAATCGGATGTGGGTCACATTTGAGCGAAAAAATCAAGAGTCAGGTCACATTTAAAGGAAGAGTGGATGATGTTTTCCAGGAGCATTCTTTACTATATAACTTAAAATCTTCTTTACACCCCGAATGCAGCAAATGATTAAATGCTCTGACACAAAAATTTAAAAATGTCGTCACCTGTGGAACGGACAGGATTGAAAAAACCCCATCCAATCGTCCTGTAACAGCTCGTGCTTATTGATTGAATGATGATATGTCCATCAAACTCAAAAGCGTTTGTCTCTCCTTCTCCCCACTTCCCCCACCCCCTGCGCTCGTAACTCCCCGTGAACGTTTCACAGTGTACACAATGGCTGCTCGCTGCCGTCATCTGCGCCGCTGTTTGCTTTCAAAATCCACGGAAAAAAACAAGCAAAACAAACAAAAAAAAAAAAACCACAGCAGAAGGAGCCAATTATCACGTTTAGAAACATGGTTCCTCAGGTGTTTACTAGCAAGCTAACAAGCTATCCACTCCCTGTTCTCGGCTGTTATCGACAACCTGCTCATAGATAATTGGTGCACGCGTTCCTGAGCTCTGGAGCCCTGGTTTCAGGCGGTGTATTTTTCTAAATGTAGCTTGCTTGAACCATTTTTCCAGGATCCCCTACCCAGCCTTTAACTGCATTGTGTGAATGTAGCCGGAACACGTAGGCAGCAGGTAACAGAGGCAGAAAAGTACCCACTGCATGATTCAACCTCTGCCATGCTTAATTGTCGATTTGATGGACTTTCTTATGTTACACTCAAGGGGCAAACTCCGCTGGCAAAGAGTGAAGCCTGGACATAAAGTTAAATAATTGTAGTTCTTTCTTCATCCACTAGGGGCTCCAAAACAGAGTAAAATCCCCACAGACTCCCATGTTAAAAAGGCCAACTTCACAGCAGAAATAAACACGTTTACAGCCTGGTTCACAACATCATTTTAGGTTTAAAAGGTCAAGTTTACCTTCATGTGAACTGTGAGGGGGGTGAATTTTTTTTATAAATCATCCATTTAGATGTTATTTAATTTTAAAAATTACACATAATTAGGGACTTGTCCTTTTGATCGACAGGCAGCAGACTGGGTGTCGATTTTACCCGCAGAGGCTAATAGTTAGCTTCCTGCTTGTTCACAGGAATGAAATAGAAAATACTTTATTTATCCCAGGAGGGAAATTCAATATTGTAATAGACTGTCTCTCTCTCTCTCTCTCTCTCTCTTTTTTGTCTTCCAAAGACTATAGCATAAATACAACATAACAATAATAAGTGTAAAACAATAATCAATCAATCAATCAATCAGTCGGTCTTGTTCTTTAGGGTGATGCTGCTGGCAGGAATGAATTTCTGTATCTGACGCAGCCTCCCACTGAACACACTGTTGATTCTTCACTGTGTTGTGGAGAGGAGGAAGAATCCTCCGTCATCTTCATCAGCTTGTGCAGCATTCTTTTCTGAACGATCAGCTCCAGCGGCTCCAGAGTTGTTCCCAGCACAGAAACAGCTTTCTTGATCAGCTTGTTTAGTTTCTTGAAGTCTCTGATTCTGATGCTGCTGCCCCAGCAGATGCTGCAAAGCTGATGTCACTTTCCACAACAGACTTGTAGAAGATGTGGCCTCTGCTCCGCTCTGCACAACGCAGCAAATCCGTTGCTATTATAATCAATGAGAAGCAGTCCACTACTCCGCCAGCGCTCCGCTCCAACATGTCCGCTCAGGTCTGTCAGCCTTTCGCCAAAAATACGGATCGACTCTATTTTCTGGTCCGCTCCAGTCTGCCCGACTCCATTTAGAGGAAATTTCAAAGCTCAGTGAGTGTTAACGTCGGGATATTAAAGTTTTTTCTTTACATCTACTACTTGATCTACTACAGAAATAGTTGATGTGTATAACTTGTTGTGGACAATTTACAATTGACGACAAACGTATCAGAACCTGGCTTGAATGATGCGATGTTTCCTTTAAAGTTGCAAATGAATGAAAAGTTTATACACTATTCATCTATTTATCCACTTGAACTTAAACTTTGATCCACTTTAACATTCGGTTGGAGCGCCTTCAGCTTTGGTTATGGCAGCATTCACTGTGTCATTGTTTCCTTAAGCTTCTGCAATGTCAGCAGATTTATTTCCATCCAGTGTTGCATTCATTTTTCACCAAGATCTTGCACTGATGATGGTAGAGTCTGACCGCTGCGCACAGCCTTCTCCAGCACATCCCAAAGATTCTCAATGGGTTTAATGCACCCATCACTGTAGAACATCAGACCACATGACCTTCTTCCATCGCTGAGTCCAATCTTTATGCTCCATTCCATATTGAAGCCTTCTTTTCCGGTTAGTCTCACTGATTAGTGATTCGTGGTTTTCTTAAGGCTACACAGCTGCTCAGTCCCAATCCCTTGAGTTCCCTTTGCATTGCGCGTGTGGAAATGCTCTCACTTTTACTATTAAACATAGTCCTGAGTTCTACTGTTGTTTTTCTTTGATTTGATCTCACAAAATGTTTAAGTGATCATTCAGGATATTTTTCTTGCCACATTTCTTCCTGGAAGACGATGATCCACTATCCTTCCAGTTTTTAATAATGCGTTGGACTGTTCTGAACCCAGTTTTAGTAGTTTCTGCATCTCCTTACATGTTTTCTCTGCTTGATGCCAATGATTTGACCCTTCTCAGACAGACTAACATCTTTTCCAAGACCACGGATGTGTCTTTCCACATGGTTGTTTAGGAAATGAGAAGCAAGTCATTGCACCATTTGGGGTTAAATAACTTGTTGCCAGCTGAAAGATAATCGCCCATGCAGTAATTATCCAATAGGAGGCTCGTACCTATTTGCTTAGTTAAATCCAGGTGGCGACTTTTTTTTTTGTCCAGGAAGTGTATCATTAAGCCTTTTCAATTGAATTTTAGTTGTTTTTAAAGTACCAATTTGTTACAACAGTCATCACAGTACTTTTAAAAGACAAAACAAAGTAAATTTGAAGTTTGATAAGACATTATCCAATTTAGTCCAGTCATGTCACTCCAACTGCAATCAACTTCAAAGCAAGTTTTTAGGGTTGTAGTAAAATCCCAACTTAGGCTGGAAAACTAGCTATAAAAAAAAAAAAAAAAAAATCAAACAGCTGGAGGAGCATTTGATAACTAAATAAGTAAACTATTGTTTTAGAAACATGACTGGGTATAACAGGAGAGGCAGAGTCTCAGATGAGAAGAAGGACAGCGGTTCATCTGAGACACTGTCCAAAAATGTGGAGCCATTTCAAGAAAAAAGTGTTGCCCAGCTCTTGAAAAATAATTTTGTACCTTTTCACCACCATATCTTGAAATAATCTTAAAGGTTTTGAGTGTTTGATACCTTTCTGATTTTAACCCCTTGATGCCTGTTGCACATTTGTGATGAACCACTTCTGGCTTTTGTTTATTTTATTTCTTTATTTCGATCAATGAAACGTTATTAACAGAAATATCTTTATTTATTCATTATTCATCTGACATATAGTTGTATCTTATTTTATTTATTTATTTATTTATTTTATGATAGTCTTTTCTTTTTTTTTCTTTTTTTCTTATAGTTTTTCAATTTTTATATGTAGAAATAGGTTCAGGTCTTAATATTTACACCTGTACCTTTAAAATAATTTTGCATAAATAATGTTTCTGACATCTGCCAGCAGTAGTGAATACCCATCTTCTGATTAGGGATGCACCGATCCGATCTTCAGATCGGGATCGGTTCCGATATAGAGAAAAAATCCTAGATCGGTAAATATCGGTAAGGGTAAACATAAGCCGATCCACGGCCCGATCCGTTGGTGCAGATCTATTCAGTGTATTTCTATGCTGCCCCTTTAAATGACATCACGCGTTGCCGACGCAGCACGTGGAGGCCGTTTGTTTACAAGGCCAGCGCCGCAGCTGCTAGCTAGCAGCTAGCAGGCTGCCGTGTGTTCTGTTGCTGCTCCAACAAGAGTCCTGCGGCGGTTTGGTTTCCACCTTTCACAGGTAAAAATCCCGCGAGTGCCGACAGGTCGCAGAGAAAGTAGGAAATACTGTTAAATCTTTCTGGACAGGACAAGTTTTATCACTAAGGGTATCCACCGGCATCCGGTGCAGTGCGGGAGAGGCTTAAAAAGCCAAAAAAAAAAAAAAAAAAATCTCCAATCTCCCTGTTTGGAAATAAGCTATGTTAAAACTCTGATTAAGTGTTTGTTTATTCAGCTGCTTTTGTCACGGATCTTTCATTTTTATTTTCAAAGTACTACAAAATCGTTTTTAAAAGATGAAATGTCAAGCTAGTGGAGATATTTCTTTTTCTCAATTTCAGCTCCTTTTATTTCTTTTAAATTGATTTTAAATTTCTAATTGCACCGACTGAACCATTTGAAAGAAGTTTTGTTCCTTTTTGTTTTGACATGTTTGACTGAGAAGTAGGGCTGTTGTTTCTCCTCAGTTTCAGCATTTTATTATTTTACATTTATTTAACTGCACAGACTGAATCAGAACGTTTTGTTATATATTTACATATGTGAGCAAGCTTGTGAAGATTGTTAGTTTATTTAAGATTGCTGTGTGTGTGCAGGTGTTAAATAAGTAATTCAGTACATTTATCTCCTCTTTTAAAAACCAGGGAAAACAATTTTTTTAAGCCAAGTCTGATGTTGCCTTGCACAAAAGAAAGATCCCAGTCTGTTTTCACAACGAGGTGTGCAATCAAACAATACCATGCTGTTTTGTTCCCCCATTTCTGTATCGGTATTGGATCGGTATCGGCAGATACTGAAACATCAAATATCGGATCGGATCGGAGCCCAAAAAAGGCGGATCGGTGCATCCCTACTTCTGATGGTTACTTCTCGCAGCATATTGCACCATGCCACAAAGCTCACATCTCCAACTCCGTTCTTGAACATGACGATGAGTTCACTGTACTCCAACGGCCTCCACAGTCACCAGATCTCAGTCCAACAGAGCAGCTTGGGGATGTGGTGGAACGGGAGATTCTCATCATGGATGTGCAGCAACTGTGTGATGCTATCATGTCAATATGGAGCAAACCTCAGAGGAATGTTTCCAACACCTTGTTGAATCTATGACACCAAGAATGAATTCAGTTCTGAAGGAAAATACTACATGTTGGACCTTACTGGACCAGAGATGTTATACTGAAAAAAGATACACGCCCAGTTATAAGATCCAGAGTTCATTAGACATAAATAAGATTCTTCCTTCTGTTTTAGTTTCCATAAAATTGTGTGTAAATTCTACTCTAATCACTCATTTCTCTGTACTCGTATATATACTTACTATAATGCGTGGAGCAGGGAGGAGAAGGGATGAAAGAGCTGAGGGAGTGAGGAAAGGCTTGTTGCTTGGTGACAGAGGCAGGAGCAGAGAGAGGAGAGAGAAGGTGAAGAAAGGAAAAAAATGAAGAGGAGGAGGAGGAGGAGGAAGGGCGAGGAGTTGTTTTCCAAGAGCAAAGAGTTACTGGTCACGATGCTACATCTGTTGCTGCCATTCCTCCTACTACAGTCTCTCTGCCCGACTCAGGGGATGCAGAGGAGGTGTCGGGTCTCAGTATTTACATCTTCTATCTTCTTGAATGATTTATAGTTTTTAATTGCTGTAATCGGCCTAAATGAGGTTTATTTTTGGTCTTTTTCTGAATACAGTTAGCTTAGCCTTTACAAAGACTGACCCAGGACGAGACATTTGGCTGTTGAATGGAAGGATCAGAACCGCATGTCCACTCAGACTGCTTTTATTTCTCAAAAACACCAAGATGTATTCAATTCATACTTTATTTAAGACACTTCTCAAAAAGAGGTCCCCTACAAAATATTTATAGAAATTAAAAAAAGTACACTGAAAACAGATAAACATCACATTAAGGAAGCTGTTACTATATGTAAATTTATGGTATTATTACACCACTTTTGTGTTTAGCACAAAGCGCAGAGCATCATGCCCTATTAATTTTCAGTGATGGCGGTCATATTGTTCACGCATATAAAACACTCGAGTTCAATTTTTTCAACTCCAGCGAATAGGCGAAATACGCTATATTTGCGCGAGTAAAAAGCTACATTCGCGCGACTGTTTGGGAGTTGTGGCGCCACAAATTTGTGTCAAACGCGCCGACCCAAGCAAACGGACATCTATTCGCGTCTGTACTTTGACTTAACATGTAATTCATTTGCAGGAATAATTTTATTTGCGTCCAGTGTGAACACAGGGTTAATCTGTTTGTTTGGAAGGAATACGTAACTCTTCCTTTGTTCTACTTTCCCACTAAGGGAACGCCTCTTCTGCAGCTCACACAGAATTCAAACAAAGCAACACAAGCGCAAACGTGGATTTGCTGAGTTGGTTCAGACATATTCTTTGATGGAAAGTGATGCTGAAGGATCTTTACAATTAATTAATCGTGGTGTTTAATACCTTGATTAATTGTGAAATTATTTAATGGTGACATCCCTAACCCTGCAGACTAAAGAGGAGAGGGAGCATCCAGCTTGTTATCAGTGGACAGAAAAGCTGCATCTCTGATGGGATGGGGTTGCATTAGTGTCTATGATGACAGCAGCCTCCACATCTGTGAAGCTCCATCAATGCTGGAAAGTACACGGAGGTTTTAAGGCAGAGACACACCGGGCCGATTTTCCGCCATCTGGTGTCATTTATGGAGTCTTCTGAAGTCGGGGTTCTGAGTCAGTTTGGTGTGTTCTGTGTCATCGACCGTCTGCAGCCGTCTCCAACACCGTCGGCGTTCTTTTCAGCTGATTGAACATGTACAATCAGCGTCAGCCAGTCGTAATGGGCCAACCAATCAGATTGGAGGAGGCGAATCAGCAAACGAGAACCAGATGAAGGGCGGATGTAATGCAAACTCTTACACATCGTTTGGCATCATTTTGGGACCTCAGCAAGCAGTCTTTGCTCTCTGCTAACAACAGCTGCAGCTTTTATGTGTTTTCGTCTTGAGAATTGGTCCGTCACTTCTGGTTTTTGGGGCCACATATAGATCAGCACCGCCTGCTGTCGTGGCGACATAATATTTTGCGCATGCACAGAAGGTACACCCAGGTCTGGAGTTGGCTTGATGTGTTCTTGGGCACTTTTCTCACCGTGTTGACGAGACTGAAGCCGATTGATCAGCCCGACCCCATTTCCTGGCGAAGACCGCGACGCTTGGCTGTCCATCCGGTGTGTCTCCGCCTTTAGAGCAACATCTGCTCCCATCCAGACAACGTCTCTTTCAGGGAAGACCTTGCAGGTTTCAGCAAGACAATGCTGAACCGCATCACTGCATTCATCACAACAGCATGGCTGGACACAGGAGAAGAGTCCGGCTGCTGAACTGGCCTGCCTGCAGTCCAGATCCTTCACCAGTAAAAAAACATCTGGAGCATCATGAAACATCTTAAATAGCAATTTTATTCTCAAAAGAAAATCCTGATTGCTTTCTGTTTCCCTGCTTCAACACACTTGACTCAGATTATAGATCAGACAGCCTAGCAAGTTCTGCACAATGACTCGTTAATTTGAGTCAGGTGTGTTGGTGCAGGGAAATGTGGAAAACCTGCAGGATTGTGGCCCTCGAAGACTGGAGCGGGACACCCCTGTTTAGGACCATAGGTGATTCTTAATTGACTCGAGTGGGTTTGATCTTGCGTAGTTGTTGTTCTCATTTGTCTCTGAGTTGACCCTGAGAAGGGACAGCAACCTGTACAAGGTGTACCCCACCAGTGAATTTCAGGTTTTTTTTACACCAGAAAGATGACCCGTACTTTGTTGGTGTGCAGAGGTCTGTAAATTCACAGTAACTGTTAATGTACTTATGAAAGAAGGAGGTTTCATGCACCAGTTGTCTTGAAAGTGCAGATGCAGTGTGTACATACAGACACAGTAGAGACCAACATCCCCCCCGGTAAAGCTGAGCTCAGTAAAGCTTTAAGACTTATAGAGAACTCGCACTTGTGCGCTGCATTTAAATCTTATGAAGCAACACTTGCAAGAAGCTGAAAGAAAGTATTCTCTTTCCAACATGAGAAACTTCTGGGAATTTCAGAGTCGACCAGTGCGCAGTTCATACTACAGTGTTTGTTCTGAATGTTACAAATAAAGGATTTGGGAAACCCAACCAGTTTGCAGCTCTACAGAAAGCTAAATGTGAGCAGCTGTGAGAGATGGTGCTGGGTATCGTTCAAATGCTGATTAGCTGAAACTCTGCTTGAGCCAAAAGAAGAGAGATTTTATAATAACATATGATCAATCACCGAAAAGATGATGCACAACAAGAAACACAAGTCTAAAAAAATTAACCTGGCTGGACAATCTTTTTTTGCAATTATATTTTTGCCACTCCACCATCGGGGCTCTTTTGGTGCATCCCATTTGAATGTAGAACCGAGAGAGAAGCTGCCCCCTAGTGGCTGCAACATGCTACAACAGGGGTGTCCACCTCCGGTGTAGGTACTGGACCAGATGTGCTTGGGTTACCAGATCGGCTCGGGGGCCTGCGTTTGGTGATGACATCACGTTATGGCAGCTATGCTATGGAAATGGAGCTTTTTCACAAAAACCAGA
Organism: Atherinomorus stipes; assembly: GCA_023101725.1. Lineage (NCBI taxonomy): Eukaryota > Metazoa > Chordata > Actinopteri > Atheriniformes > Atherinidae > Atherinomorus > Atherinomorus stipes. The sequence continues at coordinate 76,383 of JALJCO010009930.1, forward strand.
AGTACGATTTTTTTACTGGGTCGTCTCAGCCTCTCATTTTAACATACGTGACAATATTGGTAACCCACAGCTATACCAGAATAATACATGTATACTACACAAAGCTGCATCATGTGCTGCTATTCAGTACAGTGCACCACACCGTAAAGGATTTCACCCACAAATAACAGTGGCCATGACTTTGCACAAGACAGTTAAAACTATCTGGTTCCAATTCATACGAGGACCAAAAAAATACAAAAACTTTTTTCTTCTACTTTGAGACTGACCGATGAAAACAGTTACTCGGGACTGAGAACATTTTGGTTAAACACAGAGTTAAAGATTAGACAATTAAAGGGGAAGTTTGTTTTTTTTCAATCTGGACCTATTTTCTAGCATGAAATATGTTCATTTACTCATTCAGACAGTTTTGGTGCAACTTGAATCCCTTCAGGAGACATTTAGATCCACTCCAGATCAGCGTATGTCCAATATAGTGGCAGTGATGGGGCAACCGCGTGCAGCCTCTAAATAAGGCATTATCTGCCACGAACTCCTTCATTTCACCAATGTTTTGTTACGAAACATTAGTCGGACCCCGCTGTGAGCTCGAAGCGGCTTTTTTGTGGTGTAGCATAGTGTTGCATAATAGTGACGTCATCAAAGCCGCCACAGTAAAATTGTCTATAAATAAGGACGGTTGCCCCATCACTTCCATTATATTGGACATACACTGATCCGGAGTGGATCTAAATATCTCCCGAAGGAATACAAGTTGCACCAAAACTGTCTGGGTGAGGAAATGAATGTATTTCATGCTAGAAAATAGGTCCAGATTGAAAAAAAAAATAATTAAACTTCCCTTTAAGGAGCCTCATGACAGTAATGAGGTCATGAAATCTTGTCAACACTTCCCCTCAGCTGATCACACTTGGAAAACCAGCAGACGTAGCTCTTGTTGACCGTATCAAATGTTGTGTTGTTTGTTTTTATTTTCTTTTTGACCGTATCAAATGTTTGCAGCAAAAAATCGATGTGGTCACGGCCAGTATAACAGTATGTGGTGACGGCAGTCGTGTCAAAATGACTTGGTGTTTCATGAGGCTTCGGTTTTTCCATCCCTGTTGAAAACTAATGGAAATGGAAGTAGATCTGGTTCAGAGCAAAAGGAAAGCAGCCCGGTATGCTGCAGTGACTCGAGCTGCTAGCGTCAGTCATTGTTGTTGGAAGTAAAGATCCCCAACGGTTGCGTATTTCCGGTCAACAAACAAGGAAGTGTGAAAATGGTGTACTGATCTCGGCTGGAGGGGAGAGCGGAGATTTGGTGTGATGTTTGTAATATTTTAGGACTCAGGATTTTCATAAATACACAAAACCGATCCGTGTTGGCGACTTCGGCCATTTGTATTTCTCCTTCCGCCCTCATATCCCGCTCTTCCTCACACACCCGTTGTCATCTCTGTGATATCTGCGCCTTCGTCTGTGAAGGGGTGCTACTACGTGTAACATTAAGGGACATCAGGAAAACCTAACGCTGCAACAATGCCTGTACTGTTTGTCATTTTTGATGTACAGTCGTCCTCAAAATCATTCACCTCCAGTTAAAAAAGGCTAAATTCACAATAGTAACTTAAGAAACAAGAAACTAAAGAAACTGATAATAAATAAACATTTACAAAATTCTAATTTAGTGAAATAAAATATTGCTTTTGAATTGTGGTTGGAAATAATAATAATCAGAGAAAAAACAAAACAAAACTGTCCCAGACACATTAGAGCACCTTTCCCATCAGTGGACCAAAATAGCTGTAAATAGGTGCAGAAGTCTCTTTGAACGTTAGAGAAAACACCTGATTTCTTTAAAACCACAATTCAAAATCAATGTGATGATTTTCATAAAAGTTTTATTTATCATTACTTTTGTCAACTTCATCTTATTTCACTGTGAGCTGATCTTTTCCTTCTTCAGTTTGAGGGTATGAATAATTTTGAGGATGACTGTACATGTACTGTACAAGGTTATAGTTAATGAAAACTAACAAAGTAAGGAAAACTAAAATTGAAAATACATTTTCGTTAACTGAAATAAAAATAAAGTTTGAAAAAAAACTAACTGAAACTGTATTGTGTGTTTACAAAACTAACTTAAACTAAGTTAAATTTTTGCAATAACTTACTTAGTTTTAGTCTGTAAATTTATTAAATACATAGGTCTTTTGGGTTTATATGAACTCCGTTTACTTGTATATATTCTATTATGTCCATGAATATTCTCATGTATATACTGTACTTCTGTATATTATGTTATGACCTTGTATATATTTTATTGTACATGGTTCTACATATATATATATAAAAGTGTCATATAGTAGAAGCAGGTGATACAACATGTGGAGTACTTCTAAATCTGAAAGTTCATTTGAAAAGCTGTGGTCTATGGTGGGCAGGCTTCTCTAGTCTCCACTTTGTCCCTTTTATGGCCGTTTACTGTTGCAAGAGCGCGGCTTTGTTCTGTGTTGACCAGGAAAAAAAACAGTAAATTCTCAAGGGGATTAGCATTTAAAATTTATTACTCATTCTTTCTTATCTTCACAAGCCATATGTCTGTCTTGACCTGTAGCACCTCTAAGACATTGTACTTTATTAGAAAATGAATGTGGCAGAGTTCTGACAAAAGGAATAGCTTATTGACATGAAAAAAGACCTAGTTTGGATGCTAAGCTATTAATTAACTTGCATGAAGATGCCTCTGACATTTTTCAGCTCATTCATGCGTGTAGTTTTTTCTGTGCTAAAACACAAAAGTAGAAGATTGAATCAAAGAAAAGTAGATTGTGCTTATTAGGATTGTTTGCAGTTTTGTTACTAAAATGATACCAATTAACCCAATTAGTTATCAAATGCACCTGGAGATAATTTTGATTTGCAGTAATTACTTGTCCAGCTGTGTTGCTGCCATGGGTTCAAAATGATCTCATATTTTCTGTGAAATGGCAAAATGTCTTATTCAGCATCTGATATGTTGTTTATGCTTCAATGGGAATAAAATATAGCTTATTTGATTTTCAGATTATTGCTTTCTGTCCTTATTTATATTCTGCACAGGCTCCCCTTTGGAATTATGGTTGCTTAAAAACTCTTCCAGCCTTGTTGTATTAGTTTATGGATGATATAACAAAGGCTTCTCTTAAATTGCAGGATTATTCTGTTTTAAAGTCGAGTTTGAAATTGCAAATCATCACTGCGGATTGTCATGTCATTGAGCTGCAACACTGGAGCATCTACTTGCTCAGTATGATTATTACATGGAAAAAAAAACATTATTAGGAGGGAATTTATTGCAGTAAAAACTCAACAATGTCTTGTTAGATTTACATGTTCCCTGAGCAGTGAAATAGCTCTGAAAATAGCAGGCTATGGATAGATCCTGTCCACGGGGTCTGGGTGTCCCTGAAGGATCAGCTTCATCATTGAGCACATGTTAATCCAAGCAGGGGGTGGGAATCATTTTTATAAGACAGTTTCTTAATTTTCCTTTCACGTCTTCATCCCTGTTTTTAGATTAAATCTTCCACTTTCCACATCAGGATTGTCTTCTGTCTCAATGTATTTTCAATTCATCCTTTTGTTAGGGATGTTATACCTCAAAATGCACATCCATCAGGCTTACACAAACAGATTCATCTCTCTGTGGACAGTTTGGAGGAGGACTTCATTATATGAAGCTGATTATAGAGCACTTTACTTACTTTCTAGCTCTACTTTCACTTAAACTGCTGATAACAGCACAGAAAGATTGGATGTTGCAGAGCTGAACATCTGCATTAACATTGTAAAAATGCGCCATCTGGACCCTAAAATGAACAAAAATACTTATCTGTTTTCCATACTTTGATCACTCAAAGTATTTAATTTGTTCCCTCAAATGATTTAATGGTGCCCCTCTCAGTAGCTCTCTCATGTGAAACTGGGACAGCGCTATTTTTGATTCCCGATCCACAAGATTCTAGGAAGTCCCCGGACTGGTGAAAGAAACACTTTGTTATTGCTTCTGATCGAGTTTTCTCTTCTCTTTTACCAGTGTCTGATTTATGGACAAACAGACTTTAGACATAAAAGAGCAACAGGAGCATGACATGAAAATGAAAGAATACGCAGCAGTTCAAACTTAAATTTATGTGTACATCATATAAGCCTTGTGTTAAGATTGTCTCATGAGTTTAGGCATGCTTTAGATACGTAATGAAACCTTTAAAAATCCCCTATTTGTTCCTGTCTAATGAAATTGCAACAACGGACAAGTTGGTGTCAGTTTTTAGACCTTTTGACCTTTTACCAAGTTGTCCTCAGCTGCATTGAAACCTGCATTGATGTACATTACACGTGGTGATGCACTACGCTAAGATCTTTATGAAGTTTTGGTAGCTGTCTTTAAATTATCACGGTGAAACACAACATTTCTCCTCTTCACCATGACATCACAGCTCTCTTCATAAGAACCAATGAGGGCATGGATTTACATACTTAACTCCACCTCACCCCTCTTTTCTGTCATGCTGTGCCTCTTTTAAAGACACAACACGGCCTGAAATTCACTGCGGGATTGCGGGAATCACGCATAATACCATCAACTCCCGCAGACCTCGCTCTTATAATGCGGGAAATTCCGAGAGGGACCCAACTGCAGTCACGGTACGTCGCCATATATCCAGTCCATGCCGGAAGTCCCAGTCAGAAGTTTCTTTTTCATGTAACTTACTAAAATCTAACCCTACCCCTGACCCTTCTCCTAACCCTAACCACCCAACTACACTATACACATCTGTTTGCAAGCTGCAGATAGATACTCTTGGCGGTATTTAACTAACTTCCACTTGAGACTTCCTGTATGGATTGGATGTATGGCGGCACCCTTGTCGGTAATTGTAACTGCAGTTAGGTACTCTTGGAAATTCCTGCTTACAATTGCAGTGATGTACTGTGCAGTGAACCTTTTGCATCGGAGCCATAAAACTAACTAGAATGAAAGGCTCGACACACTTGAGGCAACGTCCTTCTCCATTCATTTACTATGGAACATCCCAAAGGAAATGAATGGAGAAGTGGTGTCGCCTCCGTGTCGGTTCTTCTGTAGCGCGCTCCCCTTCTCTCTCTCTGACCTGTCAGATGTCGCAGCTTCCTTCTTGTTGACAACCAAACATTGTTGCTGTATTTCCTGCCAGTAAGACGATACTTTCACAGACTGCTGGTTAAAACGTAAATGTAACTTCGGGTCACCTGAAGGGAAGCTGGTCTGGACCAACACCAGTAAAGATCTGCACTGTGGCGGCGCTGGTATCGGTCTCGTTAACGACCCAAAATATCCTGGATCCTCGGGTAGCGCCGGTGCTGGTCACGGTACCAAGCAGCTCAAAGAAAAGTTCTGGCCTAACTGGCTCAGAATATCCGTGTTTGATCATAATGATGGAGACACGAGCTGCTCAGTTTAATGTTGGTGTGATGAGACCAACATCAACGCTGCGTCACCACCGTTTCTCACACAGCAGCTGAAGAGAAAATGTGAGATCGATTCATAGATAAATGAAGATAATATTGATAAATAATAGTTTGATATTATGAATACAATTTATATTTTGACGCACAGGCTAAACAGCATTAAAAATGTCATTAAAAATCTGAATTTGGTATTATTTTTGAGAAAGAAGCTGATTTTTCTCACATTCCCATTGCTCTTAACTCGTTCTTGTTTATCTTAGCTTCTTTATTGTATTTTCTGTGTTTTTATTGTCTTTCCTATGAAGTATCTTTTGGTGTTCTGAGAGGTGGTATTTAATAAAATGTATTATTATTATTATTATATTCATTAAGTTTCTGACAGTTTTCTAGCCTAACATGTAGAAGATGACCAGGATGATCCATTTGATGTCACATTGATCCATTCAGTATCTTGGGTTGTGATTAAAACACAATTCAGAAATTCACTGAACAACACAAACCTCAGTCTGATGCTCGTTTCAGAGCTCCGTTTTCTCCAAGACCAGTTTGATTTTAACAGAACTTTTATCAAATGCAAGAGATTACGTAGAGGAGAGAGAACAGAACAGAGCTGGAAGAAAGAACCACCAGAACCACTTATTATAATTATGCACCTCAAAGACACAACAGATTACTGCAATATATACTTTTTATACCAAGTTGGTAAAAACTGATGACATCTGATAAAGAAAATGGAGACGGGACAAGAGAGCTGTCTAAGATGGAAACTAAGAAAGACGGAAAAGACAAATTAATGTCCTTTCTTAATCTGAGTCGTCATAGTGATCGACTGCTGTTCATTCGCTGCAGAACGGAGAGGTTTAGGAGGGAGGTCCTTCATCCTGGCTGCAATCAGACTGCACAATAGACACTGATAATATGCACTTTAGTTTTGCTATGGATAGCAGCTTTTAATTTTTCAACTTATGTCAGATTATTTACTATTTATCTACTTTTAAACCACTTTAATGTAGGCTTTTACTTGTAGAATCAGTTTCAGAGTGTTTTGTTTTGTATAGCTTTTTTTTTTCTTACATAACTGTAAGCTCCAACTTGAAAGGGCATATGCAGTGCAATCTCCTGTGTCATATCTATCCACTGCACAACTATGAACATGTATTTAAAAAAATACAAAACATCAACATGAGAATCCCCATGCAGGTGGAAAACATCAGAGGAACTTCAAAATAAAGCCATTTTCAAAATAAAAGTGGGTTTGAAATCAATTTTTGGCCGACTTTGGGATTTTTAATCCATTTGGGATAAATAAATTGAGCTGTATCGAAACAGATAATCCAATTTCCTCCAAGTCTGTTCAGAGTTATTTTGTGGATGGATGGACTAATGGAAAAAAAAAAGAGAGGTTTTTGACTTCCCATTTTTTGTAAGTTCAGCAAATGCAGCATATTTGAGCCTGAAGTTATATTAAAGGACTAGTACACCCACAGAATGATGGTCCTTTATTTTCTACCTCACTCTCATGCTGAGCAAGACTCTGGAGCACCTTTTTATTACCTCAAATGGAGCCGGAGATGGGACAGGTTTTCCTTTTCCCCCCAACTAAATGGAGTTCACCAGCGACTGAACCAAAAGGGTCCATAAAAGTCCACAAAAACTTGTCAATATTCCTCCATACTGCTCGTCCACTGTAATCCAAGTGTCATGAGTGGGAAACATCCAGAATTTAATCGAAACGACATCATTTAGTATATTTTCATAGCTTAAAGGGACACTGTGTATCGGGAGCAGCTCCCTGTCTTTTCATGCTGCATTGCGTGAAACCGGGCAGACCGACGACATCCACTGCATGTAAAGTTATCACCAGCCTCTATGTGAAGACGTGGTCCGTCAGTTACAGTGACATCAGTCCCATCTGATTTGTTGTCATGGGATGGTGTATTGTTTTCCCTGACCCATGTTTTACCGTCTTTCGCTCGGCTTCATTGATTAAAATGACATCTGGTTTGTTACCAACGGCCGTCTGCCTGACTGCACATGAACGCAGCATCAGTGAGACGCTGGTTTCTCCCCCCACTGCTGCGCGGTGACTTTTCAAAGACATTACCTCGAACTGAGCTGAAAACTCTGGTGTGTCCGGTGAGTTTCTGTGTTTTCCTACCGTCACGCTTCTCCCGAACGCAAAAACATGGCGATACGACATGGCAGCCTCCACCGAGCCGCCCCGCTCGATGTGTAAATGAATGATACGAACGGCAAATTTAGAACTTAGAGGAGCACTTCATTTTGTTGATGGAAGTGATTACTGATTAATGAAAAAACACTTTTGAACCAAATAATCAGTTTTTGTGAATAAAACACAGGAGAACTTACACAATATCCCTTTAAACAGTTCTACATCTAGCTGCCGTGAAGCGCGCCCTTGCGAGTTCACGACACTACGGAAGCCGCAGCAGACCAAACCAGACGAGATCACGCTTTTTTCCTTTGTTTTAAATCAATAGCCAACCTCTCTTGTGTTTGTCCTGGTTTGTCCGCAGCTCGTTCACAGCGAATTTCTTCTTCTACACTTGCATTATCGGCAGAATAGGCGCTGAACGCCGCGGCTTCTGTAGTGTTCTGAACGTAGTATTGTTTCGGCTCTAAAATATACTAAATGATGTCGTTTCGAGTAAATTCTGGACGCTACCCACCCAGGAGACTTGGATTACATTGCACGAGCAGTATGGAGGGATATTGACAAGTTTTTGTGGATTTTTTTGGACCATTTTGGTTCAGTCGCAGGTGAACTCCATTATATGAAAGCTGGGGGAAACTAAAACCTGTCCAATTTCCGGCTGCATTTGAGATCTTAAAAAAGTGCCCCAGAGTCTTGCTCAGCATGAGGGTGAGTAGAAAATGAATGCACATCATTCTTTGGGTGCAATATTCCTTTAAGATAAAAACGGTAAGCCTGTCAGGATTGTTTCTCTCTCTCTCTTTCTTTCCTTCTTGTTAAGTTATCAGCAGCAGTAACATGCTGACTAGTTTGGTTATATGTTTTGTTTTGTTTTTCCCTGTGATTGAAGCATTAGGCTACGTTTGATCTGCTGGGGTTAACATGTCTCTCCATAGTCTTTCTATGTTCTTATTTGGCCTCTTTTTTTTTTTTGGAGAAATCTTTCTCCTCCATTTCCTTTCATCAGCTCTTTCTTTCCCCTTCTTCGTCTTTATCGACTATCCTTCACCCTCCTCTTAAATATCTTTTTTCTCTTAATGTTTTTATCTATTTAATATGTTTCTTCATCTCATCCTGCTTCATTGGTTCCTCCTCATCCCCCCTGTGGCCTTTCTGTAACATTGTTCTCCTCCTTTAACTTATCGTTTACCCTCACTGGGTGTGTTTTCTCCCCCTTTTCCTCCCGCTCCTCCTGATTTGGTGACTCGTGACTCATACGCTGAGATTCAGCTGACAAGACTTTATTATAAGTCAAACACAGGCGCCTCTTTCTGTCACATACGTAAATACCATTAGCAAGGGCCATGAGAAATACAATCTGCTGGCAAATATTTAAATGACACACAGACGAAGATGTATTTTTTGTTTCTAAGCAGTCAAATGGAAATGAAGCGTTTTTTTTTTCTCACTTAAGTTGGTCTTATCTGAAACTACTCTGTCTTTATCTGCCCTTCCCTCATGCTGAAATGCCAACATCTCACACACTGAACCACACAGAAGCACTCTGCTTGAAGCTGGAGGTTCATACATATTTAAAGTGCACTGCTGTTGGCAGCCTGCTCATCCCCTTCCTTACTTTCCTAAGTTGCCCTCAAGCTTTTCTCTCCCAACTAAGAGGTCACATGTTTTCTTTTTGACTGAAGAGTTGATGCAAACGAATTAAAGAGAAATTAGTTTGTGAAAATGCCAGAAAAACTGCACTACGTTCAGTTTCCCTTGAAAACAGCTTGAGTGTCAAGCCTGAGAGCTCACCAGCAAACATGCAGACCTGTGGCTCTGCAAGCCCGTGATGTTAACTGTAAAATAAAAGAAAAACCGTTAGATAACAGATCACTTAAGTTAACTAGAAAAGCGCTAAGATAGCACAGACCTCTGCCAAGCAGTTCATTTCCCCCATACAGCCCTATCTCGCAATGATAAAGAATCTATAAAAAATAAATTCCTGGATCCCAAACAGTGATTCTGATCAACACAAAAATTTAGTGAGTTCTTTTTTGTGCCATTATCAAATTTTCCTGAAAATTTCATCCAAATACATTAATTTCTCTTTGAGTTATTTTGCTAACAGACAAACAAGCAGATGCCGGTAATTCATTAGCTCCTTGGCAGATGTGATGAAATTTGAATTTCTTAAATAGGTGCTCGTCAAATCTCTTCACTTTATTTCACTTTGATTCTGCCTTTGTTAAAGGAATAGTTCACCCACAGAATGATTTAACTTTATTTTCCACTTACCCTCATGGTGAGCAAGACTCTGGAGCACTTTTTTAATATGTCAAATGCAGCCGGCGATCAGGAAGGCTTCTTGTTTTCCCCCAACTTTCAAATAATGGAGTTCATCGGGGTCCGAGCCAAAAAGGTCCATAAAAGTCCACAAAAACTTGTCAATATTCCTCCATACTGCTTGTCCAATGTAATCCAAGTGTCCTGAGTGGGTAGCATCCAGAATTTACTCGAGCGACATCATTTAGTATATCTTTAGAGCCTACTAATGACCAATGAAGTTTAGTACAATGACCCATGTGAGTCAGGTGCGTTGGCACAGGGACTTATTCTTCAGCCTTCTGGACACTGGCCCAAGAGGTCCACTTTTGGTGATCCTTTATCTAGATCAGGGTTTCTCAATCCTGGTCCTCAGGGACCCCTGCCCTGCATGTATTCCAGGTTTCCAACTCCACCACACCTGTTCAGATCAACTCACTTCTCATCAAGTTCTTTGCAAGCTGCTAATGAGCCTTTCATCTGAGTCAAGTGTGTTGAAGTAGGAATATCTTGAAAACCAGCAGGGCAGGGGTCCCTGAGGACCAGGATTGAGAACTGATCTAGATGATTTCAGTGTTTCCCAATCCTGGTCCTGAAGTACCCCTGCCCTGCACGTTTTGGGGATTTCCATACTTTAACACACCTGACTCAAATGAATGGCTCATCAGGCTTGTAAAGAACTTGACGAGCAGTTCAATTAAACTGCATCAGGTGTGCTGGAGTCGGACAGAACTAAAACGTGCAGGGGAGGGGTACTAATAGGGGATTATCACGCTTACCGGAAGTTCCTGGATTTTGACACTTCCTCTTCCGGGCCATGTTAACGACAGCCGTTCCTGCTCTGTTATACTGTTTAAATCGGATAAACTCCAATCATACTCAAGTTTTCATTCTAGACTGAAATGATACTGGATCAAAAGCTGGATCAAAGCGATCGATTCGGTGAAGGGCCGAACTTTATAATAAAACACACGTTTGTTTGTCGCCGGTGGGGCACAACACCAGCACTTCACAGCATGCTAGCATTAGCCAGCTAGCGTTTACGGACGTGCTTAGCATTGTGCGTCTTAAAACACACAAACATCTGAAAATCGGGTCTGTACCCCCGTTTCCAGTGGAACAACTGGGGACTGCCAAGAAAGGAGACGCTTTCAGATGCTGTGTGTGTTTTCAGCCGCACAAAGTTAGGCACGTCATCAAGCTGGCTAATGCTAACCTGCTAACAATAGTCCGCCAGCTACTACTCTGTTAAACTTTGTAAATCGGATAAACGCCAATGCCAAGTTTCATTCCAAACTGAAGTGATGCTGAGGAAGAAGTGGATTAAAACGACCGATCCGCGCGGTGAAGGACCAAACTTTATAATAAAACGACACCGTTTGTTTGTGGCCGGCAGACTGCGCAGTCGTGTTAGCATTAGCCAGCTCGATAACGTGCCTAACTTTGTGCGGCTGAAAACACACAATCATCTGAAAGCGTCAGCGTGCCAAGAGAAGGAGACGCTTTCAGATGCTTGTGTATTTTCAGCCGCACAAAAGTTAGGCACGTCATCGAAGCTGGCTAATGCTAACCTGCTAACACGACTGCGCAGTCTGCCGGCCTACAAACAAACGTGTGTCGTTTTTATAAAGTTCAGTCCTTCACCGCTGCGAATCGGTCGCTTAATCCGCTTCTTCCTTAGCATCACTTCGGTCTGGAATGAGAGCTGGCTTGGCGTTTATCCGATTAACAAAGTTTAACAGAGTAATAGCTGGCGGACTATTTGAGTAGGTTAGCATTAGCCAGCTTGATGGCGTGCCTAGCTTTGTGCGGCTGAAAACACACAAGCATCTGAAACGTCTCTTTCTTGGCAGTCCCCAGTTCTTCCACTGGAAATGGGGAGGTACAGACCCGATTTTCAGATGTTTGTGTGTTTTAAGACGCTACAATGTTAAGCCGTCAGTAAACGCCCTAGCTGGCTAATGCTAGCATGCTGTGAAGTGCTGGTGTTGTGCCCCACCGGCGACAAACAAGCGTGTGTTTTATTATAAAGTTCGGCCCTTCACCGCGGTAAATCGATCGCTTTGGTCCAGCTTTGATCCAGTATCCTTCAGTCTAGAATGAAAACTTAAGTATGTTTGGAGTTTATCCGATTTAAACAGTATAACAGAGCAGGAAACGGCTGTCGTTAACATGGCCGGAAGAGGAAGTGTCAAAATCCAAGAACTTCCGGTAAGCGTGATAATCCCCTATGGACCAGGATTGGGGAACAGTGTGACAACCCATGTCTCAGATATTTCTGATACTGCCCCCAAGTGGCAGGAAAAAGCTATGACCTGCTTTATTGGAGCTTTGATGGATTGCTCTGTGAAAATGTAGCACACTGATTTCATGTCACTTTAAATAAAAAAAATTGAAATGTACAGAAAGTGTTGGGGCTGCCAACTTTGCAACACAAGCTAAAGACTTTAAGCAGCTTCTCTAGCTAGCTTATTTCATGCTAATCTCTTCTCATAGTTTGGTGCTTAGCCTGACGTAGCATGTAGTTGGGATTGGTTCAAATGATCTACTATGTGGAATAATGGACTGTCAGATCTTTAGGTTGTGGGACTTTTTCAGCTTTTCTAAAGCTGCACATAGCTTTTTTTTCATAAATGTTTTTTTCCCAGGAACCTTATAGGCTACTAAATAGAAAATATGGGCCTACATGTTATTGAATGCAAGATGCTTCTCATCAGTTGTGGTAACTACAGGTCAGCATCCTAACTGTCTTCTGAACTGGAGATGTTTTGGATTGTATTCTCTTTATGAGCTCTTGACTCTTACAAAGGGCATCTTTGTGAAGAAACTAAAAAGGACGTGAAAATGCAGCATCTGCTGCTGCCATCATCCTCACAGACCGTCCTGCTATAACTCATTAGTGTTCAATGCAGTGTTAATTGAAAAGGAAACAGGACATGCTGATTACATCACTGTCTGCCATTCTGCCGACTCATACACATGGCCACGGCCTATGAAGAGCATGACATTGTGACATGACGATCAGCTGTTAGCCAACAATTGTCTCTGTTGTTCTTTTAGCAGCACAATGATACTCCTCCAGTCCCAATTGTCTCTGCTGTAGTATCAGCTTCATGCTGTTGGGTTTGCAGTTGAGTTGCCAAACTGAGTTTTCCACTAAAAATACAGGGTTTTCCTTCTTTGAAAGACCTTGATGTCTTTGGTCTTTCTATCATATACTGCCTCCTACTTTTTGAATCAATGATGAGGGTCTACAATATATCTGTTTCATGGACCAAAGATGGCTACAGAATTCATGTAAATGATGAAAGTTACAGTGTTTCTCTTTCTTAAACGGTAGATCAAAATAAATTGTCAACAACAAGCCAAATTTAAATGAATTCACATTTAAGAGCCATGGGTTATGGTAATCTTACCGTACTTCACATTACTTGGGACAGTAATGTAAACTTGCTGGAGCTCCAATTGGGAAAACATCCAATAAAATTGATTGAATATATTGAAAAGCCCTTTATCCCAGAGGGGAAATTGTAATCTTGCAGGTTTTTGTAGTGACAGATTTAATTTCCGGAGACCTAAGCCGGAGAAGCCTCAAAAAACCTTAGGCTGTTGTAACTCCCTGTATGAGGGAACTGAGGAGTCTAATCTTCATCACCTGAGGCTTGTTCAAAATGCAGCAGTCCATCTCCTAACTGGGATAAAGAAACGTGAGCACATAACTCTACTTTTTTTCACTCCCCTGGCTTCCAGTCAGGCACAGGATTAATTTTATGATTCTTTGAATTGCTTTTAAGTGTCTGAATGGACTGGCTCTAGAATACCTGTCTGTTCTTGTTGCACTTGATTGCCCCCCCGAGCACTTCCTTCAGCCAATCAGATGGTCTTAGAGGATACTTGATTTCACTAAAAGAGCCTTTTTAGATGTGGCTCTCACTCTGTGGAACCCTTTTCTTTATCTTTGTGGTCTTCAGTCTCTACAACTTTAAATCTTTGCTTAATGTACTCGTGTACTTTGGCCTTTGGCTGAGTACAGGCACTGTAATGAGGTCTTTTGTTTACTTTTGTTTGTTGTACCTGTGTTTTTTGTTTTGTGTAAAGCACTTTGGAGGCCTTGGCTGTATAGATGTGCCACATAAATAAACTTGGCATTGACATTTCCTAGTTTGTAACTCTGGTACGGATCTGGCACTTTTTAAAAATTTGGTTTTAAGGTTCTTTTCGTGGTTTATAAATGTCTTAATGGTCGGGCCTTCTTATTTATCTAATGTGCTCTTAAATTATGAGCCTTCGCAGACTCCAAGGTCCTCAGGTACCGGCTTTTTAGTTTTCCCTAAAGTTCATACAAAACTTAGGACGAGGCTTTTTTCCAACATTACCAGCCCCGCCTGTGGAACAGCCTGCCTGAGGGTCTCAGGGCTGCAGTGTTAATATTTGAAACACTAAAAAGGTAGGTCTTGAGTCTCTTAAAAAAAAAAAAAAAAAAAAAAAAAAAATTCTTGGTCTAGAAAACATTAGAGTGAGTAATTTCAGTTGGCTCAGTGACCAAACCATTGTAAAGCTTGTTAGTGTACGTACTCCACGAGAAGTGAGAACTTTGTTCTTGGTCTGGAGCTGCAAGCTGGCTGCAAAAACAAGACAGAGGTTTCTTTTACTCCAGGCAACAGATTAATCTGGGCAAACGCCGCAAGCAGACCGTGCGCCATTGCTAAGGGTACATATCTGTACATGTGTAATTAGAACAGATGAAATTCGGACTGTTTCCTTAACAGTATCAAGGAGATCTGGAAGGACTGTCACATTCCTGGTTGTTGGAACAACAACAGTGTGGTAATGAGTGGATGAGAAGATCATGGACATTTATTTCACAAAGATTTCTGCTGTCTTTGACAAAAATGGATGGTTCTGCTTCTCAGTCCACTGATGTTCATATCAGGGAGGAATCAGACACATAGAGCAGTGAAGAAATGATGCTGTCATAGTGGAAAAAACACTGGATTTAATCCCCAACAACAAAAACACAGTAAATTTTGGTGAACACTCATTACTCTGACACTATATTTCACCAATCCATGCTCCCAAAAATGTTATTATGCTGGCTAATGCTAGCGGAGACAGCTGTGGTGTTGGTGCGAGTTAATGGCTAAGGGCTGGAATATACTTGCTGTTGGCGACGTGTCCGCGTACGCATCATGGCGCCCACGCGTTCCCAGCGTACCTACGGCACGTAGGTTGCGTGCGTTAACGCGAGGTAACATGCCGCGTGTGCGTGGTGCAATATCGACTTGAACGCTAGAGGCGCTCGTGCAACTTTCTCCGTGACCTTTGGTTAAGTGGCCGCACATACCACCTCCGCTGGTGACGAGACCTCGCAGCAGCAAAAGTAACTTCTTCTGTGAAGAAGTTGTCCACATTGTCCAATTTCCACATACACCTGGGTCATTCACATATGCCCCGGAAATAAAATCTGACCGGCAGATTGACCTCAGTGTCCAAGTGCTGTGTACTCCTCCTGGCAGTGGCCTCTGGTGTTGAGCGTTTTGGCCGCGACGTGCTGCAGCAAGTATATGCACAGACAACGCAGACTGCTTGCGTGAATGTTTGCGTCCACAGCAAGTATATCCCAGGCCTAATCTGGGAGATATTGTGAAATATACCATTATTTGCTCTGATCAGGGCAACCTTGTGACCAGAAAATAGAAATTGTTCAGTCGAAAACACAAATGGATCAGGAAGACTGTGTCCTGCAGCCTTTAGTTTCATCTGCAGGACATGTGAAGGCTACGTGGTCTGTACAGTTCTTAAACAATACCAAAAGCCAAATATATGACAAAATAGAAAAGTAGCGACCTTTAAAAGAGCTTAAAGGTTTTTTTTAACCAACTTTGATGAGTAATAACAAGATTTGCTTTTTATTCCAGTGTGGCTTGTCATTAAAATCTGTTTCTGGAGATGATGGTTTACATAAATGCACCGATGTAAAAATAACATATCAGAATAACTTACAGATCTGGGCATGAAAAAGTTCCCCTTTCAGCCGCCTGCCAGCCACTTACCAGCGACTTGTCTGCTAATTCAATCGCACAGAGAAACACCTGTGTGCCCAGGGGAAACGATTTCAGAGCATAAATGAATGCCCGGAACAAGGATGTTTCCACACGCCAAGTTTGGACACCGTACGTGATGGCGTATTTGCGGGACAAGCTGTTCAGCCAGTGATAGTGCAGTAATGGTGCACTATCACTGCACCACTTCTGGCAGAAAAAGGAGGAACTTCTTCATGCCCAGATTTGTAGAGATCTCTGGATAACATGTCTATAGGTTATCATTACCTTAGATGACTGTCCAACGTTCTAAGTCCAGATATTTACGCTGCTCTCCATGTTGGCAGATACAAGGTAATTAGGACTACAACCCTATGCAATGGCGGCGCTGCAAGATGGCACACACAGACTTCCAGTGACCATTTATAGCTTACAGTAAAGCAAGTTACGTTAGATGTCTGACAGTCAGTTGGTCCACTCTGCTGCCAGTAACTGTCATTGACCTTACAGAATTAACCCTATTTTCAGTTTTTACATTTTATTAACCAGTTGTGTTGAGAAACACCAACAGGCTCTGCTGTATGTTGTCTAGTACTGATTAACATGCTTAGCATTTTAGCTCAGCATCTTGGCCTTCCACCTACATGACGTCATGTTTGTTCCTCCCATGAGAATGGCCTGGTTGTTTGTCCATTTGTACACAGCTGTAAATAAGAGGACATTCATGCTGTGTTTTTAAGGGCTATAATAGAAACTGCATGACTGACTGATTGTTTTTCTCCAGCTCAGCTCAGACCATACTGGTCATGCTGCAGAGGATTTTGGCGCTATTGAAAGGACCTCTTTGCATTATTTGGTCAACCTAAGTGCATTTAAATGTGTCCGTGTGTAGGACACAGATTATTTTTCCTGCATGGTAAAATAAATAATGCTGAAAAAGGGGAGTTATGTCTTCCAAATACATATAGGCGATTGGGAATATGTACACAATCAATTGTTTGATCACTGAAATATCTCTGGAAGACACTAATTCACCTTTTGTAAGAACAAAAACTACTGAGAGTATGTTTAATGTCCAAATGGTAAAGATAAGACACACTGCAAGATGCTGTGCATACTGTTTCTGTTGTCCATAGTTTGACTCAGAATCACTGACATTTATCAGCCTTTTCTTATGTACATATTAGCTTTATTTACACCATCTCTGTGGAGGCATAGATGGTTCAGTTATTAGAAGGAGGTGTTTTCTCCTCCAGAGAGGTTCGCTTAACCTGGACTGAAAATATACTACATCTGCAGTCACGAGAACCAGATTATTCCTCAGATTTACTAAAAAGTTTGCATTGATTATTGATAAATTTTGCTTCATTTTTCACAACATCAGTGATTTGACAACATCTCATTCAGTACGAAGGACATTTTTCTCTATGTCACTAATCATGAGGATTAGCTGGGAGGTGATTTAGTTGGGTTAATATTAGACGAGATGAGAAAACATCCAGTGAGTAATCAGGTCTGATTTCCTGGCAATGCCAGTGGGTTCATCAAGTTTATCTTGCAACTGTTGGTAGAGTTGATGTAACAGATGGTAAAAATGTGAAATCCTGCTCATTCAATTGTGTCATCCTTAGTTTTTGACAGCTTTGTCTTGCCTTACTTTATTTGTAAGCCTTGTGCTGCTTTGCATAATCCAGCCAAAAGGATTTGACTCAAGTTCACATGGAAATGCAGCATGGTACAAAAGTCTTGGGCCACCCGTCGTTTCTTTAATATGGCTAAAAAATCAGAAAATGTGCTCAAAAATAAATCGAAATATGGTATATAAGGCAAAACAGAGTTTCCACAATTCTATCAAGCTTGGAAGTGAATATTTGGCCTGAGCAGCTTTGTTCTCCACCAATCTGAATCTAGAACCCTATAGTGTAGATGTTGCCATGGTAATCCATAAGGATAGACCGATACATCGGCCGGCCAATATTTTTGGTAGTATCGGTCGATATGTCAGGTTTGTTGGCCGATACTCCCCCAGGTAAGGATCTATACAGGCAGCTTCCTTTATATAGTAGATACTTTATTAAATGTTTCATGCTTCTATTAAATCTTTGTTTATAAGTGCACTGTTTCTCATTTGTACTTGTTCTCAAAATTATTCCTACCCTTTGATTGAAGAGGGGGAAAAAAATCAGCTGTTAGTGAAATAAGTTCAAATTGACTAAAGTAATAATAAATAAAAAAATCTATGAAAATAATTACATTGATTTTGAATTGTGGTTTGAAACAAATAAAAACAAACACACAAAAAACAAAACAAGTGTCGTTGCGTAGCCCTTCCAGTATCTAATCAGAAGTGCAGCTCATTAGCATATGATAGAGAAGTTTAATGATGATGTCTAAAATTAACACTTTTTTCTGCACCCCTCGAGATGTTCTGTTGATTTAAAAAAAATAAAATTTTAAATTATTGTTTTGATGAAAAAGTGTGGCTATAACATTTGAAAGAAATTAGGTTTCTCAAGACTCCAGTCATCACCATGCAGAGGTTTTCCTCCTCTTTGGAAGTAAAATTAAAACAGGTAAATGGGTTCAGATATCTGTGACATAATTCTGTGTGTGAAACTGAAATTCAGATACTTTTCTCGGCTAAAACGAGGTCATCAGGACGCTGCTATCGTCTCTGAAACCCATTTTAACCGGGAGGAGCTGCATAACAGATCCCCGCGGCACACATCCACTTCAACCGCTGGATGTAAACATGGGTGGACGCCGTGTTTGTAGGGTATGTCATTTCGTTTCCTAGCAACAACATCTCTGAGTTTTCAGTCTGGTGCTGAACAGGGAGACCCCCACCCAGAGGCCTAAAGCTCATACGTGCTCTTTTCATAAACAGTCTGTCTGATTTGTGTTTCCCTCCATCAGGCAGAGGAGGAGAATTTCCCGTCTCTTTCCTGGAAGAAAACTCACTTCACAGCATCTGTTTGGGAAATGCGTGCGGTTTTCTTTGCAGCTGTTGGAGATGTGTGAGCTTAATTTGATGACGCGGATAAAAACCTGGGGGATCGTTTTTGCCTCAGGTTGGAGTATTTTTTATGTGCGTCTTTGCTGTGTCAGGCTTTTTTGTGGAATATACTTCCTCACACACACATACATCCAGAAAGCAACGCAACACAGCACACCCACCGTTAACGTTGCATTGTCAAAACTGAAAGCAGTAATTACTCCTGTGCGACCAGTGGACCTTATTAAACTTATGCTAGCTGTTGGTGTGTCTTCATGCGGAGTTTAATACACAGTCATTTCCATCTCTGTGACAGCTGCGTCTTTATTCTGTACCACTGAGGTCCATTCGACATATTACCAATTAATTTTTAAGAGCTTCTTTCTGGTTCAGTGGGAATTGTGGGAATTGCTATCGTCTCCTCGGAGCATCTTTATACTTCATCTCAAAGTCTCAGCTGATTGGCTTTGACCTAGTTGCCCTTTTCACATTTATCCAATGAGTGTTAAGAGATTGTAAATTCTTGGGTAAAACACATGGACATGGGAATGTTGGAAGCCTCTGTGTGGACGGGAGAAGAGGAAAGAAGACGCGTGCATTGATGTCAGTGATGTGAGAGCTTGTGTTGTCTCAGTAGCTCCATTGTTTGGTCCAGTGGCCTTTCATGAGCCCGTCCTCACAGCATTTTCTGATTAGACGAATCATGTGGAGCAGAATGAAAGGCTGAACTGTACATGACATAAAGGGATGTTGATGTCCTCCTGACTCTGCCATCTTGGCCTCTAAAAGGGTAATAAGGATTTTTTTTCCCCCAAACATAATAAATAGTTAATATGTCTGCTGAGACATTTATCAGGATGAAATGAGGAAAAAAAAGCAGCATTTTCTGTTATGATGATTTGTTACTCCAAGATGTAAGCGTTAACCACATTTTCCACTGATTTACAGAAGAATTACTGCAGTAGACTGGCTAAGAAAAGCAGTTCCATTGTCATGGGGATTGTACAAAAAAACACATTTTAAAATGCATGATGTCTTGATCACAACAGCGAATCCATTTTTCCCCACAGAACCAGGTCTTTGGCTGTATGGACAGAACTCAAAAGCCATTTTCCCACTGAAATTAGCGGGTCCACATGGATTTTCAAACCTGGGTTGACTTTCGTTTCAACTGGGCTCCTTTCCCATTGGGGGGATAGAAAGTAGGGCTGCCACAAATGATTATTTTGAGAATCAGCTATTTATTCATTTTCTGTACCTCTTATCCAGTTCAGGGTCGGGGGTTGCTGGAGCCTATCACAGTTATCAGGTGAGAGGCAGGGTACACCCTGGACAGGTTGAAAAAAGACAGACAACCATTCACATTCACCCCTAGGGGCAATTTAGAGTGGTCAAACAGGAGTACCTGGAGAGAACCCACGCATACACGGGGAGAACATGCAAACTCCACACACACAGGAAGGCCACTGTTGGAATTGTTTGAACCCTTCTCCCCAGCCTGGACTTGAACTTGCAACCTTCTTACTGTGAGGCTGCAGTGCTAACCACCACGCCACCGTGCAGCCCAATAAGCAATTAGTCATTGATTATTTTGGTCTCACTGTCTACCCAAACCAATAAGCTGTTGCCTTTTCGGTCCTCTTAACGGTATCTTAAAGTCGTATGTCTTTTGTGCGAAACTAAACTCCTGCCAAACATTGTATTGCTCTTCTTAATGAGCAGCACACGCTCTGCAGGGAGGGGCGACTGTGGCGCTCTCACGTGCTCGCCTCGCTGTTTCAGCTGGTGATCAACTTTATGTAAACAGCGGCTAACACAGCGGTTAGCTAAACACGTGCATTTGTTTACGGTACGTGTCTGATCAGATTCACGTTCATAACTTCATTTTCAGAAAAATATACATGAAACCCAGTTAGCAACAACTTAAGCTAGCTCCTAACTTGCAGTGCAACTCGCCCGATACGACGTTTCCACTGCACAGACGCAGTCGGCGCCTGATCAGCTCTCCTGATCACTTAAAGCATCTCTGACGATGTCCGTCTTCATTGATCCATGAAGAAATTTCTGTAACTTCCGGCTGCAGTTTATGGATCTCTGACGGCTTGAACAGAATCGCTACATCACCGCAAAGCAGCGCAGGTGCGCTTGATGTTCGACACCAGCGCTTCCCTGAGTCAACTTGAGGTGAGGTGACAGTACGTGGCTGCGTCTATTACATATACAAACATCAACGGAACATCGCGCCCCAGGCATCTTTTATATATGCGGATAATTAGTTATTATCTGAAGCTTTCAGGCAACATTAACCCCCCCTAAAAGACAGTGTTGGTGAGACATGGAAGAGAAGGGAAAACATGGCGTGTATATGGTTATTGATTTTTTTCTAAGAACAATGATGATGAAGATGATGATGATGATGATTGATTTTTTTGTATTGTCCCAGACTTTAGCCTGATGGCAACTAGGAAAGGCTGCAGCCCCCAAAAATGGATGATATTGTGTTGTTCTCAATGTTCTCACGGTTTGTTTTGCACTTTATCTTTTATTCACTTTAATGTAACTTTCTACTAGTGTTCTAATGTAATGCTTTCTACTAAACTAATGTTCTTACTTGCATGTTATGTTTGTTATTTTTTATTTGAATACCTTAAACTTTAAAATAAACAACATTGTGTTGTTAGTTTGTAAGTTATTTAAAGTGTTTTTATTTTTAAAGTTATTTTTTGTAGTTTTTATTTATTCATTAGAGTTTTTATATAAACCAATAATGTTCATAATTTGGTTTTTCTTTTTGTTTTAATCTTCTTTTTAAGTAGCGATAAGAGTACTGAAAAAGTGCCGGGCCGATAGGGAGTACCGATAAGAGTAGTAGTATCGATAAAACCTTAACGGTACCCATCCCTGTTTAAAGGGACTTGAGGCAAGATTAAGAAACAAAACTCGTGACTGCCGCGACTGGCGCTTCAGGTAACTGCAGCTACGAGCCAAGCCGTCATGGGAGCGTGATGCTACAATGTTGTTTATTAAGCTTTTTCTTCGTAGTTAAACTTTTTAGTGTCTTTCATTTGATCTGGATCGTTTGCTGACAGCAGAAGGATCCATAACTATCGCTTACAGTGTTTAAATTTACTACGACCGTCTTCTTCCTGTATCAAAACTGCAGATGAAGCGTCATTTGACGTCACGTCCGCAGGGCAGCGCGGGAAATTCGGACACTGAATTGTAGCGCATTTTGCAGCACACAGCCTGTTCAAGGCAACGGAGAGAAACGTGGGTGGAAACGTTATTTTTGGTATTTAGCGCTTCATCACCCATTAGTATGAAAAAAAATGGACATGCATGTTTGGTTTTTTTAAATTCCTGCCTCTAGTCCCTTTAAAGGAGCCACAAAGTGGACTGCCTGACAGCGTCGTTGCTGTTGCTCATCTCCCCTCAGTTAAAGCTGCAGAGCTGCATAACGTTTTGCGTGGTCATTAAATACAGGAGAAAAAATCACAGAGCATGAACATAAATTAAAATCATTATCTAATTGTCACAAGCAGAATGACATGCAGTATTAAGCAGAAAACAACTAGTGACGTTATGATTTAGCCACCACAGGAGGATCAAACTTTTACAGCTTTGAAATACACTAAAATATGGCTGAAACAAAAAGAGCAGTGATGACTGTGTTTTGTTGAGGTGTAACGGAGCCGGTTGTTGGTGGGAGTAAACACACGGATGTGGTTGCTGTTCGGCGGACATTCATGCCCCAGATGATCCGCTGGAGCCGAGTCCGTCTCCTCTAAATGGAGATTCATCAGCAACTGTCGCTTAAACACACTGAAAACTTGAACAAATACATAATGATGGTTGCTAAAATAAAATCAAATTATTCAGATAAACTGGAACAGGTTTTTTTTAGACCTCTAAAAGGTCTAAATGTGGGACATCAAGCATCTTGTACACGATTTAAAAATGAAAACTAATCAAGAGGTACAAAAGAAATTTTTTTCAATGTTATCTTTCACATTTTCATGTGTCCACATATAACTGTGGCCTTCAGCATTAAAGCTGCCTCCTCCTGCTCTGATCCCATGTTTTTTATTAGAGTCGGGATCGTTCGCCTACCCCTACCTCACTTCTGGTCTGTTGCTGGGGGCACTATTTCAGGCGGAGTGGCAGAAAAGCCCCGTCGGACTAGTATTTGTACATTTTTGCATTGGCAATGTTCATTGTGGACCTGATGGACTACAAGGGCTTCTACATATGTTTAAAATGAAAGTTGGACTTTTAGAATAAATGATCTTATGAAGTTATAATGACACTAAGATGACTAAAGCAAGGCAAGAAGCAGAGCTTCTGAAGTCAACAGGAATTAGTTAAAGATCAAGACTGCCTCTGGTGTGAATGTCACCTTTGATATTTACTGTAAATGCCATTTAAACGACCATTGGAAGAAAAAGAAAGTGTCCTGATCATTATCTGCTATCATCTCAGACCAACAGACAGATCGGTGCATTTCCATGTAGCCGGATGATGGATCTTGTTTTGTCATGGTAACTGTTGAAATTGTGGCTATGTGGCCTTTAATGTTGCCTAAATGTCACCAACATGAGCTGCATGATTCTTCACAGTCTGGACACACAGAGACCCGAGATCACCTTAGAAAGCGAGGAGGAGGGATTTCCTCTGCATTTTTAGCCACATCTCTCCAGCCATCCATATCTAACACGACTTTTACATCAAATATTCGGCGCCTGAAGGGTCATGGTGACAATGCACTGTTATGTAACAGGATATTTCATTTAGGAAAATAGTGTTTTGAATTTTTAATATTTTTTCTCTTAAAGGTTTTGTCTCTAGGACTGTGACCAAAGGGTCTCAAACAGCTTTGATTTTAAAGAGCTAAGCATAGCTATAAAGCAACCATCAAGTATTGCAGTGATTAAAATGAATGCTGCATTTGTTGTGAACAATTTAAAGGTGATAGCCACAAGTTTAATTCCTCCCCGCCTCTAGGTGGTGCACTAACACTGGCTTACTCAATTAGCATTAGCAAATGTTTAAATGAAATGATTGAAATTTCATAAAGCATCCACATTTTTTTTCCAATTAGAACAACTTTAAAATTTCATTCCTCTTCTATCTTGTCAGATATACATACAGTACGTCAAAAACTTTAGGCTACTTCTGTATGTATGTATTTACACTACTGGTCAAAACTTTTAGACACCCCCATTTTTCCAGTTTTTTTATGGAAAGATAGATCGGATTGTAAAAATCAAGGAAAGTTGTGAGGCTTCTGGGAAATTGCAGCACCATTTTTCAAGGCTTGATAAACTTCTGTTTTTGCAGAACTGCATGTTTGATGTCAGATATTTGCATGACAGCCATCAACACGTCATGACAGGTCCTCCATCTCTGACATAAACGAAACACAGCATGTAGCTTCTTCTTATAGCTTGTGCTAACTTCTCCTTGTAGCTTGCACTTGCTCATTGTGTCACCAGTTCCTCATAGCATGTAGCAAATGAGCTGTAAAGCCTCACCCAAGAAGTTGTCTGGATTGGTTCCTCCAATCATATGTGTGGTCAGTGTGAGCCGTCTAGCATCGCCTTCCTGAGGCCGTCAGCGGTGCTCTGTAGGTTTAAAGCAAAAAGCAGCAGCATAGATGGCTGATTTTATACAGAAAATATCTTCTTAATGTATAAACAAGGTTAAAAGCGTTGACTTTTACCAATGGAGCACTTTGAATTATCGTCTTTTCATGACTTTTTCTTAATTAAGACATATGTAGAAGTTGTTTTTGTAAACGTGAATAAACTTTGTCAGACTAAAGGGTGTGAGGGGAGAAGAGGGAACTGCTGATTTGTATCAGATGTTCTTTATTCTCCCTCCATCTGCTCCTGCGCTGTCTCCTCATGTTATCATCACTTTGGAGGATTGAAGCTTCTAATGAAGCTGCAGTGGCTGTCGGCCAGCTTTAGACACTACTGCTCAGAGCGGGGTGCTGACAGACGCTCAGGAATGACAGATTTCTTTTCTCTTCAGTAATGCTGCACAATTACACTTTTCCAAAACAAACAGTAATGAAGACAGATGACAGGACAAATAGATTTAGTGGTTTTGTAAGCTAAGTTGTTAAATTCTTCCAAATGGAAGTAACCTCAAGTGATCCAACTTATCAATCTGTTGTTTGTGAGTAAAGATATTAACATTACAACTGTTTTTGAACATGTTTTATAACCTCTACTCAGTTTAAACCAGGAACCCGGATGAGACGGGGGAAAAAAAGCAGACGCAGAAGTCATTTCCTTCATTCCAGGACTTACCTGCTTGTCTTGCATCACTTTTTACCTCATTCCGTCTTTACTACTGAACACATCCACACAAATAGTAGAGTTTCCTCTACCAGCATGACCTGAGGCGGCTCTGCACTTAGTTACTGATAAGGATGTGTGTGCGTGTGCGTGCGTGTGTGTGTGTGAGTGTGTGTTCAGACTTAGCTCTCTGTAGCTCAGCCGCACCCTCTCATTACACACAGAATCAGACAGAAGCAGAAAGTAGCAGAGAAGAAAAAGGGAAACTTCACATCCACAGTGGGGAACTGACTGGTAAGCTGGTAAGCCATTTAACTAGTAGCGGAAACATAGGTTCAGGAAATTAGTTAAACATAACTAGACAGGTTTAAGTTGGCATACTAAAGATTTGCAGTACAAGTCCATGAAGTTGTTGGTTATTTTAGTCTATATGTTATAGTAATCTGTTGGTCACTGTGTTGATTTACCAGTTAGTTAGCTAGTGAAGCAACATAAAGTTGGCTGGTCAGTTGGTTGTTTATTTAACTAGTAAGTAAGTTTATCAGACCCACAGTTATGAGTTGAAGTCAGTAGAAAGCTAATGACTAAGTCACTCCTTACTAACACTATAGGTAATCTGTTAGTTAGCTGGCTGGTTTGTTTAAGAGTTTTAATATGTTATTGGTAAGTGTTTAAGTTAACTATTTAATAATTTCAGCAATTGCTTGTCAATTTGTTAGTTAGCTCGTCTGTTTCTCGAAGACTTATTAATTGTTATTTGGTTACTGTGCAGTTAATTAGTTCATTAGTAAACTGGTTGATTAAGTTAGCTGGTTGTCCATGTGTGAGTAAGTTGGTATGTCTGTTAGTTAGTTTGTTTACACACTACAAACTCCTGGGTCAAACTGCTGGTTTAAAAAGGACCGACTGATTCCTGGGTTATTTCAACCCAGACATTCCGGTTGTTGTCTTCTTCCATACTTCTTTGTTGAATACTTGACCCAACTTCTGGGTTAAAATAACCCAGAAATGAGTTGGTCCCTTATTAACCCAGCAGTGGGTCAATGACCTATTATGGGTTATTTTTTACCCAGGAGTTTTTGGTGTGTATGATTTTTGGCATGGGTATTCAGTTAGTCCCTGGTTTAGTTAGTCGTTTGATTATAGTTGCTTCAGAACTCATTTAGTCAGAGATCAGTTGGTTTGTCAGTCGTGTAGTTAGTCGTTGCAACAGTATGACAGAGCAGTTTACTAGAAGTTAATCTACAGAGCAAAGCTAGTCTGTAAGCTTTTCACTTAGTATGTTGAATTATTTGTTGGTCACTGTGCTGGTTAAATACCATAGCTGGTTAACGTGAGAAGCACCTGAAGTTGGCTGGTTAATAGGGCTATAAGTTACTGGTAAGTAAGATTATCAGACCCACAACATGACTAGAAACAACTGATTTAGTAATTTCTTACTAACATCAGATAATATGTTAAGTAGCTGGTTGGTTTGTTGAAGAGTTTTAGTGTGTTATTGGTTGTTGATTAAGTGAACCAGTTAATTACTGAGACAATTTCTTCTCAGTCTTTGGAGAAGTTAATCTATTTGCCATTTAGTTGTCATGTCCCTCAGTTTGAGATCAGTTTATCTAGTTAGTTCTTGGCTTAGTTAATCTTTGGGTTAAAGTTGCTTCACATGTCATTTATTCATTGATTCGGTTTGTCAGTTGGTTATTAATTTGCTCACAAGCAAAAGTTAGACAGATGTTGAACTAGAAGTTAATCTACTGAGCAAAGCTAAGTCATAAGTTATTTGCTTTGTAAGTTGTAATTATTAGTTTGGCATCTCCAGCTCGTTGGTTTCTTCTTAGTTAGTGAAGGTACAAAGTTTAGGATTTTCATAGATTTCCATTTTCATTTTTAAAGTTCGTATTCAGTAGTTAGTTTATTAGTAAGGCATATATTAAACTAGTGACTCTTTTTACAAAGGTTAACATGCATTTACCTATTATTAGGATAGTCAATATTTCAGTGGTCCCTTGGCTAATTAGCTGGCTTGTTAAGGGTTTTGGATTTATGTAGTCATGTACTGTAACAGACAGATAACTTATTATGTATTTGTGATACATTTCTAGATAACTTATGTATTTCATAACTAATTAATGGTTTGGTTTGTAAACTTGTCAGTCGGTTAGCTGATGAAGCATATGAATGTTATCTAGGAAGTCTATATTAGCAGACTAAATACTTATTTACTCCTAAATTACAGCTAATCTTTAGGTCAGTTGGTCAATTTATCCCAAAAGTAAACTTTTTAGTTGTTTGGAAGCATATTTGTTTAATTTCAGCAGTTAATCATTGACATAGTTGCATGTTCATCTCTGATTAGTTAGACTGGCAGTTATTTAAGGTCACTTTATGAATTAGATACATTGACAATCTGTCCTTGGTTTAGTCAACCTGTTGACTATCGTTGTCAGTTTTTCCTTTGTCAATCAGTTGTTCTTTCAGTGAGTTAGTCAGACTTTCACCAGTGGGTTATTGATGCAGAAATCCAATCAGCTTGTTGAGCACAAGAACAATAAGAGAGAGCTATTAAACCAGTCATCCATCCATCCCTGCAGCCAGGCAGCAAGTCAGCTGCTCGGTAAGGGGAGTGGCTTTGTGCTCTGTTGCCTCCAGCTGAATGGTAGTCATTCATCCAGTCATCTGGTGAGCCCGCCTCCCACCCACCCAGCCAGCCAGCCAGCCAGCCAGCCAGCCAGCCAGTCAGTCAGTCAGTGGCTGTAAATGCAGGGCTGCTGGTCAGCTGCTCTGGACGCCTCGTATCTCCCTCAGGATCTCACACCGTTGAATCAGCTGAGGAACCACTGAGAGGTAAGAAGCTCAGAATGTCAGCGGGATGTTTGTTTGTCGAGGACATTTTACAGCTGGTTGCCGACTTTTACCGGCATGTGACAGTCTGGAGGGTGAATTCAGGCACATGAGGAAGGCTTAGACTGATAATCTAGAGAGAAAAAAGCAAAAGAAAAGAGATAAAGAAGGCGGATTTTTAAACAGGGAAATGTGATCTGTGCATGTCCGTTTGTGGAATGTGGTCTTGTCTTTTTTCAACAAGTTGATAACTGTTATTGTCTTGTTGCACTCAGCTGCATCATCCAAGCAGTAGCTCATTTATCTGGCCTCTGAGCGGTCGTGAATTTTCTCACAGTCTCAGTCTCATGATAGCCGTGATGTTCTGAAGGAAAGGATGAAACTCACCACTGTTGTCTTATTAACGGCCTGCTTTGATTAGCTCATAGCTGTAGTTCTAAATCTTGGCCTTTGGTCTTGAAATTAGGTTAGTTTTTTTTTGGGACAATTTGTCTAGCATGGGCTGAAATAAGTCGGGACTTGGAGAAAGTTTGTAGAGCTAAAATGAGTTTGAGATAATGCCCCATTGCAAGGAATATAAAGGCATTTTCTCCATTACCATAACTTATTTTTTATATTGACAGGATAATGTTATTTCCCCAAAGAAGGTCTTATTTTCTTTTTCATTGAAAAGTTAAAGTAAAAATGTTTGATAAAAATAAATGTGTTAAAAACATGAAAACTTGATCGCAACAAAGCAAGAAGTATTGTTAAATGACTGTCAGTGAAGTAAATATAGAAATTACAACTGGTAGCTCACTAGTTAAATGCTAATTTACGAAAGTCCAGTAGTTTTACATGAACTACTCAAGAAGTTTTTTGCTCTAAATTATAACATACCATCGCAAAATTTAGCTTAGCGTAACTTAGTAACTTCCCTGACTGCGCTTTATGCTGTTTATACTTTTAGTACTAGCACTTGATTTTGAAAGAAGGGGCTACTAACATAAAAATATATAAACCAGTAAGCTATGTGGTAGTAGATTAAGGCTATGAAAATTAGCTCCATCTGCAATTCTTAAATAACATGCAGTAAATAATCAATAATTATAATGCTATACAGTTTTTTTACACGATACCTGAGGTCTGAATAGGTTAAATTCAAAGACCTTTACATGACCAGTCCAAGTATCTAATGAAAGCATGATAACTGGGATCTGATAGCAACCAGAAGCATTGTCAGATGAGTCAGTAAAATAGTTAGCTTAAATATTGAGACTAATGCGACTCACAGTCTTAAATTTAACCATGTTCTTGTACTCTTTCAGAAATTGCTTGTATTTTGTGAACTATTTTGTGTTCAAAATTGTAAATAGGCTGCACTTACAAAGTGCCTTTCTTAAACTTAGCTCAGCGCAACATCAGCATTAGCTAACTTACACTGAGCTTATGCTAAGTTACACTTGGTGTATTTTTTTTTCTTACATTAAGGGGAAAGTCAGTCATTTAGGCTTGCAATAAAAGCAATATAGATCTGAACCCCTCAATTTCTTTTCCTACTTCATATAGTGTCATTAGAGCCTTTAGCAAACTGGATTCAAGTGGACAGTAACAAGTGTGTCAGGTTTTCCAGAAATCTGCCTTCTTACTTTTGGTTGATAACTTGATAACTTTGCTCTGATAACAACAAAGCGAGAAACTATATGTACAATATTTGTCAGTAAGTTGCAAAGTTGTGATTGTGACTCATAGAGCGGTGGTGAAATGTTGCGTTAATTTACTCATGTCTGGTGCTCATGCTCTAAGAATTTTGGGGAGCAGCCATCTTTGGTGGGTGAGGTCCACACCAATGAGTCTACCCCGACTTTCAAAGTCAAATGATAATAATAAAACATCTTTCATGCCACAGTTTGCACAATATTTGCAAAATACCTTCCTGAGCATCTAGAATCAAAGCAGGAACTTCTGCTTCAACTGTGAATCCTTAGTGGAGTTTCAGATCCCAAATCCAATAATAGTTGCAAAAATGGAAAAATAAAATGGTAATACAATTGGATATCCATATTGAGAGGAAAAAGTACGTACTTTAGCTCTCCTTGTCATGCATAAACGTCAGATATGCTTATACTTTACACAGAGTCTAATGAGGGTTTGTGCTGAAATACATAAGTTCATTTTCATTTGTAGTCTGAGTCAAATAAATCAGTCAAATGTGAGAACTTCTGTAATTCTTCATCAGGATTTTGAGATGGCTCCATTATATTTGTCATTTTTGCAGCTTTCCTGAGCTTCTCAATCTGAATAATCTAATGTGGTGTGATGAAAAGGGCTGTACAGGAAAGTGTGTGGGGTGAAATGTGATATTTTCTTGAACTGAAATCACAACTTAATTGTTCTGTTACATTTTACACTTAGTGGTGGTCTTTTTGTGGAATTAAACAGGAGTTTCATTCATTGTTCCACTCTGATGACTTTGTAACTTTATCTACGAACATTGACCCGCTGTCCACTTTTGAGGACATGTTATTTACTCAGAAACTACTTATTGTACCAAAACAAATTTATATATACAGTTATTATGCCCATACTCTCCTCAAATATCATGAAATAAATAAAAATACATGAAAAGATAAAGCTCGGGTCTCAGGAGGTTAAAGGCCAACCAAAGCGCTTTACAGAATAAAAGTCAACAATGAATAAAAGCAACATAATAAAATACAACACAATGAAACAATAAGAATAAAACAGATAAAGGATAAAAGAAAAGTATGAAAGTGA
The DNA here is from genome assembly GCA_023101725.1 of Atherinomorus stipes. NCBI lineage: Eukaryota > Metazoa > Chordata > Actinopteri > Atheriniformes > Atherinidae > Atherinomorus > Atherinomorus stipes. Next base: position 107,271 of record JALJCO010009930.1, read on the forward strand.
AACTTGAAGACCAGGGTGAACAAGTGGATCTTAAGGCACGTTTTAAAAATGGGAAGGCTGTTGGCAGACCACACAGAGAAAACCTTTAGGTTTTGGGAGTCCAATTTCAAATTATGCTGGACTTTAAAAAACGTTTTGCATTGTACCTAAAGATCTAAGTAGGTTAATCTGTATTTCCACGACTTCAAGATATATAAATTTTGTTCACATTGTGGTTTTGCTGCCTCTGAAGTCAAGAGTCCAACACTTCCTCAAAATATTTTACTACTGTGAAAGTGAGGATGAATGCTCATATTTCAGAGGCATTTCCTCTTTTGTGTTTTATAACCAAGATCATTTTTAGGTAAATATTTAAGCATGGCTTTTGGATATATGGCTTGTTTTGTGAATAATTAAATGTTTGTGTGTTTTGCAGCTTTACGTGGGCTTGCATTTGGATCATTTTACTCTGCTCTTGTAAACCGATGTGATAAGTTATTTTCATTGCTTTGATACCAGGGACGATAGCTGAAGAAATTAAGAGACAATACTTCTGAGTTAGAAAAAAAATTACAAACAAACTCAACTCTGAATATCTTAGAGGCTCGTAAGAGATAGCAGGTGGGATAGGCTCCAGCCCCCACGCAACCCTGCACTGGAATAAGAGAGTATAGACAATAGATGGATGGATGTCTTTGGAGTTTAAGGACTACAGACACACAAATCAGCTTTAATAGGAATGTAATAGCTTCCCATTTTAAGCCAAATTGTTGTTGCATTTATAAGTTTAATGGTATACTACATTGTTTGTCCTTTCTTCTATTTTATTTTTTGTTTTTTTAATCTGTCAAATGTACCTATGGTCAGGGTCACCTTTGTAGTACTGATACAATAAGGGGAGCATTTTGATTAAGACATTTAAAAAAGTGGAATTTTATTTAATTTAGGCTTTATAGCAGCTTTGGTGCCTCAGTGTTAAATTATTTGTTACTCTTGAGGGTTCAGCTCTCATGTTGTTATGTTATAAACAATTAACAAATAAGGATGTAAATTGTTCAGAGAATTTTATCTGAGGTACTATTTTCTGTTCTAGCCTATCACAAAGAATACCTAAATGTCTGTTTCCCTTATTCCTTCTTCCTTAAATCCTGGTGAACCCCACAGGGTTTTCCTCAGAGCTGGATTAGTAGATGAATGGAGCAGATGCGACAGGCGTGACAGGTTAAATGATTTTCAATTGTCACTTCAATTAGATTACTTCCGAAGGAGAATATCGACTACCACTTTAGATTTAAAGAGATTATTCAGCCATTTTTGACATATGCGGGTGCTATGGTTTCTGAACTTAAAGCATACAAGATGATATTTAAGGGTGGAAAGCATTGACGATGCCATTTGGAGCTATCTTTGTTCATTTAGTCTGGGTTAAATTTGACCAAAACTGGCATTTTTAATGAGGCTTTCTGAACTTTTTCTGCTTCTTTTTCAGTAATAATCAGAAGAAGTGGAAATGTACTTATGCTGAATGGAAATAGATGAGGAGTTCCTAAATGTGTTGTAACAATAACATCTTTCACTGACAAGAGAACAGGTCAGACACTCTTCTAGATAATGATGCTGTGTGTTTCTACTGTCTTGGGGCAAATAGCAGGACCACAAATCCAGTCAGCTGACTGATCACATGACCGCCAATTCAATAAGAAAAGTGCACTTTCAAGCAAAATGAGAGAAGTCTCAACAGACTGAAGGAAAGTGCAATAACACCTTCAGCAGGAATGAACAGAATCGATCATGTGGAAGATGAGTCAAACAGAATAAGGAGCATATTTTGTATTCACTCACCTGACACTTTATTAGGCACCTTCTAGTACCGGGTTGGACCACCTTTGTCTTTTAGAACAGTCAGTTCTTGAAGTCACAGATTTAGCAAGGTGTTGGAAACATTCCTCAGTGATTTTGCTCCATATTGACATGATAGCATCGTACAGTTGCTGCATCCATGATGAGAATCTCCGGTTCCACCACATCCCAAAGCTGCTCTGTTGGATTGAGATCTGGTAACTGTGGAGGCCGTTGGGGTGCAGTGAACTCATCATGTTCCAGAAAGCAGTTGGAGATGATGTGAGCTTTGTGACATGGTTTGTTCTGCTGCTGGAAGTGGCATCAGAGGATGCTACACTGTGGTCATAAAGGGATGGACATGGTCAGTAATGTTACTCAGGTAGGCTGTGGTGGTTAAACCGCCATGCTGGTACTAAGGGGCCCAAAGTGGACCAAGAAAATCTCCCCCACACCATTACACCAGCATCCTGAAGTGTTTATACTGTACAAGGCAGGATGGATCCATGATTCCTGTTGTTCCACCAAAATATGACTCTGTCATCTGAATGTGGAGCTGAAATGGAGACTCATCACACCAGCAACGTTTCTCCATCTTCTATTGTCCAGTGTTGGTGAGTCTGTGTGAATTGTAGCCTCAGTTTCCTGTTCATAGCTCACAGGAGTGGCACCCGGTGTGGTCTTTGCTGCTGTAGCCCATCTGCTTCAAGGTGGGATGTGTTGTGTGTTCAGAGTTGGAACCACAGCTTATTTGGCTCCCTGTTGCCTTTCTATAATTTCCAAACAGTCTGCACATTCTCCTCTGACCTCTGACATCAACAAGACATTTTGGTGCAGACAACTGGACAGTAGATCAGCAGTTTCTGAAACACTCAGATCAACAACCGTGCCACATAAAAAGCCCTTTTCCCTCATTCTGATGCTCAGTTTGAACTTGAGAAAGTCATCTTGGCCATGTCTACAACTAAATGTATTAAATTCTTACTATTTGATTGGGTGATTAGATATTTTTGTTAACATGAGATTGAGCAGGTGCACCTACTAAAGTGGCCAGAGAATGTTCACCTGCATTTGACTGTAATTTACCACATATATAAAGTGTAAACTTTAAAAACAAAGCAAGTTTTACTTGAATTTAATAGACATGGAATTTGTTGTCTCAGTTACTCCAGCAGTTCCCATTACACCATAACTTGTTACCACTGTATTCTTTAAGATTTTGTCTCATGCTATGTTGCAATATTTGTTATTGAAGGCAAACAAGTTTATTTTTTTAGCACATTTCTTGTAAGTGAATTTTAGTTACATATGTTGATTTTTTAAATCTTTTTTGATGCAGACATATCCAGTTTTTGTAAACTATACTAATGTCATCATTAATAGTAAATACACCTGAGGCATCTCTGAATTTACAGTAAATACAGTAACTGCTTTAAAGGTACAGTATTTAAAAAAACAAAGGTCAATGTCAGAGAAATTTTATATACTGTATAATCCAAAACTATTTTTCCATTGATTCCTATGTGATTCTTCCTTGAAGAGGAAAAATCTCAATGAATTAATATCAATGGTTAATTCTAAGCTAATAAAAACATAATAGTTCCTTCAGCAATGTTGACTTTGTATCCACACACTAATATATATTTTTTTCTCATAGTTCTTTTGCAGCAGACTGAAACCTTAACAGGCAGATTGTCAGATTAAAACAGGGGCATGTTACATTTCTGGAAACCACAAATACATGCGATGCTTTGCTAAACACATCCAGACAGCTTAAGGGTGGTGCTTGACTTTAAAGTAAGAATATGATCATTTCTAAAGTCTTCCTGGGGTAGGTAAATACCTAAACCTGTTTTAAAATGCACAATTTATGACTGTCCCATTTGAAAGTAGACCACCCAGCGTTGGCCTGCATTGGATAATGAGAAGGTCAAAGAGCACAGAACAGTCTTGTAGGCAAAGGAAGTTACAACAAAGTTGTGAACGTAGCAGAAATGTGGGGTTACTGCTTCTATGTTCTACGTCTGTTTACGGCTATTAGGATCGTAACCTGGAAGATTTTGTCAGCCCTGACATAAACAGTGCAGATGGAAACCAAATGTACAAAAAAACAGTAAACCAAACCAGTAAATAACATGGCTAATCTCTGTAACTGCCTGTAGACAGTGTTCCTAAACTGGAATTATGTAAAACTCCATTTCAAACAACAGGCAGAGTCTGCTGCCATGCTACTGTTTGATAATGTGCTTGTGTATGTATTCCTTCTAGAGACATCTATTTGTGGTTTCCACAAACAAAATTATTCCGGTTCGATCGGAACCGGACATGCTAGATGTTCACGCTACTCCACGTTTTACGAGCTTTTTAGTTTACCTAAAAGCTCGTGGGAGTATCAGCTGTGACAGCTCAGACAGGACAACGTCACATTCCCTCCGCCTCCTGCAACAGAGGGGTGGGAGGAGGATGATGAAGATCTGGCCAAAAATAACAAACAGCAGCCTTTAGCTACTTCTTAGCTCTGTCACGTCTGACTGTGAAGCAATGAGCAATTTTAAAAGCTCCGAGGCTTATCAGTGCCTATATAATAATAATAATAATAATAGTAAACACATTTAATTTGACAGACACCTTATCAAAGCACAAAGGACACTGAACAGAGTGGACAAAACTTTAAACTAAAACACTAAGCAGAACACAGAGAACAACATTGGATTGATGTACATGGAATCAGGTGAAATCAGACGTCTGTACAGGAGTTTTGAGTCTGGATTTGGAGAGAGGGAAGGAGTCCACTGCGGAGATCGGGAGGGGTGGAATTCAAGAGATGGGGAGCAGAGTGTTACAGAGGAATAAGGTTGGTCGTGTTTTGTTGAAAGAAGTGGGATACGTTCTTATTTACTTAAAAGTAGATGATACTTTAATCCTAAAATGCGACCAGATTATTATTGTTATTGAATAATAACAATACGTCGCAACTTGGAGCCCTGTAGCCGCTCCCTCACCAAGACCGAGGTGAATGTTCTACAAATCGCTGTTGTAGCCACAAATTCAACTTTTCTCTGCTTGTTAGTACAACCACGAACCACACAACGTGTTCCTGAACCGTGCAAGTACATTTTTCTGGGGAAAATTGTTTAGAAATGTTATGAAAACTCACGTTGAAATGTTCGACTAAACCGCTAGCCAAAGCTACATCTTACACTGTGAGTCAATGGCGAAGCGCTATTTCCGGTATCTCACAGGAAGTTGATCCCATCGTCGTCTCTACATGTGCTAGCTCAGGAATAAGGTGGATAGAGGATTGAAAATTCTTACTGATTGTGGCCGATCAGATCAGCTGGCACGTTTACATGATGCATTTTTATTCTGACTGGTGTTCGATCGGATCAAAATTACTCCATGTAAATGCAGCTACTGTCGTGTTCAAGAAAGCAGTTGGAGATGATGTGAGCTTTGTGACATGGTGCGTTATCCTGCTGGAAGCAGCCATTAGAAGATGCTCCACTGTGGTCATGAAGGGATGGACATGGTCAGCATGCCATGTGGGTACTAAGAGGCCCAAAGTGGGCTAAAAAAAAATCTCCCCCACACCATTATCACACCAGCAACTTGACGCATTGATCCAAAGCAGGATGGATCCATGCTTTCATGATGTTTCCACCAGATTCTGAGCCGAGCATCTGAATGTGGAGCTGAAATGAAGACGCATCAGACCAGACTAGTTTCTCCATCTTCTATTGTCCAGTGTTGGTGAGTCTGTGTGAATTGTAGCCTCAGTTTCCTGTTAGCTGACAGGAGTGGCACCTGGTGTGGTCTTCTGCTGCTAAAGCCCATTTAAACAGTAGATATTTGACTTCCTGTTGCCTTTCTATTGTCTCCAACCAGTCTGCCCATTATCCTCTGACCTCTGACATCAACAAAACATTTAGGTCGAGACTTCTGCTGCTCACTGGATATTTTCTTCTTCTGCAGACTGATCTCTGTTAACTCTAGAGTTTGATGTGTGTGAAAATCCCAGATTCAACATAGTTGAATCAATGTTGATTCACTGTCAGAACTGATTGAAAATTCAACATTATTTCAATGTTGATCATGGCGAGCACCTTCACTGTATCTTTCTATGTCAGATATCAGTGTTGATTCAATGCTTCAGCCTGACCATATTTCAACATTGATTCAATAACTTTTTGCTATCTGGGGTAGATCAGCAGTTTCAGGAATACTCTCCAATTGTCCTGACCATGTCTACATAACTAAATACTTTGAGTTGCTGCTATTAGCTATTGATTACACAGACTGAACATCTGGATCTACCAAATTGGTCAGGAAGTATACTATTTACCATCTTAAATAGTTGCTGTCATTAACGTTATTGGTGATGCCTAGTGTTAGGATCTTAATGTAGGGCCAATTTCCCTCTTACCACAAGTTAATTGTTTGCCCTTGCAGTAAAACAGTTGGTCCACTTAGATCAAACTAAGCAATCTGGTATTTCACCCCCTGGTTGGTTGGGTGGGGTCTTTTTCTGTGGAGCTGCATTTTCTTCCTTACTTGTGTCAGCTCTGGTAGGCCCGTGGGACCTCCTATCTGCACAGGGAACAAACATATTCAGCCTGAAACTCCACAAACAACAATCCCAGCAGTATGCTGTGTACAAATCCACTGCTGTTAAATGATGTAAACCAGGTTAAAGTAAAAGGATCACAGCTATTAAAGTCATGAGGGCAGGATGAGGCACAATGCACAATTGTCTCTCCACATTAGCTTGAATTCCAGTTTTCTGGCTGGAGTTGCATTTCATCAGGTTTCATGTGGCTGGATCTAATGGAATTACGTTTCTGCTCTTGTAAGGTTTCATTTATTTCTCAAACCGGGACTGGAAAAGTTTTTTTACATTTAGAATATGATGACTGCCGTTTCCTTGACAGGCGCTTTGGTTAAAGTGTGAACCGTTGGTGCTGTCTTTGGAAGGCTGTTTAGCAGTGAAGTACGACCAGACAGAGAGCAAATGGAAAGTGTTATATGGACTAGTCATAGTGTGAGTGGGATCACTGCTGTGTTAAAGCAACTCCTCACAGAGAACAGCACAACATATTGATTTAACAGGAAATGTCACAGGTTTTTACTGCAGCACTGTAAACACAATCTGTTCTGCACAGGAGATAAGCCGTATTATTGACTTCTTTAATGATCTCATTCACATACTGTTCTCATCTCTAAGCCTTTTATTTTCTTTTATCTTCCTGCACGCTGTTTAAAATATGTCACATTTCAGTTTTGTGGTAATATTGTTGAATGTGTGCTCCAAAAACTGTGTCTGACATTAAAATAGCACCTTAAATTCCCTTCAATCCACAGGGGATGCGGTCTCCTGGGTCTTGATATTCTTAGTGCCGAGCTGACATTTCATCCAGAGAAGGGTGCTGGAGTAAAGCCAATAAAAATAGTTTCTTGTTTCATTTTGTTCTTATTCTGTGTTTTTTGCAAGACATACTGTCTGCTGACTACTTTATAATTGCATGTCCTCTCAGTCAGAGTAACTCTGCTCCAGTGTAGCCTCACAGAAGAGATGTTTGTCCGGTGTCTGTGGCTCTTGGGAATACTGAAAATCTTTGAGATTTATCCTCTTGAGACCAGTCTGAAAAACAGCTTTTCTCTCTCTCTTTTTTTGCCAGCAAGTACTTTAAGTATCAGGCTCTTGACTGAAGCAGAGATGAGACTCTTGCTCTTTGACCATCGTGTTCTTCTTTCTTTATTCTTCTCAGCAGTCCCACATCCATGCTGACCTGTCAGATGCTTGCTGACCTCCTGCTGTGAGACTGAAGAGGGACTGACTGAATGAACAGAAAAAGTGGCATCTGAGTCAGATGTATTGAGAGTATTAGATTCAATGAGCAGTGGGCCTCTCCCCCGTTACAAATAAGGGTGTGACAAAATACCGATACACTGAAATATGGCGATATCTTGTATTGCAATTTCATATAGATATCAAAAATGCTGTATCTATCTTTTCACTAACAAATTCTAGCGAGATCTCGCAATAGAACAATGACATCTCGTAAGATTTTGTTGTTCTATTTGCAACAGTCCAGCATGTAGAAAAGTCACTGTTTTAGCACTGATGTCTATGTGCATTTGCAGGTTCATGTTAAACTTTACACACTGTGGAAAGTACAAGTTAAAATGTGTTTTCAGGCTTTCATGGACGACCTCATTGCTTGAGATTATAATGCACTAACTGAAATATATATATATATATATATATATATATATATATATATATATATACATATATTATTTATATTTATACAGTATATCATTTATATTTATACAGTATATTTATGCACTAATAATTTTTTTACTCATATACTACTTTGTTTTACTGTTTTAATAATTTCACATGAATTTGTGTACATTTATACTGTTCCAGCTCAGCTGTAATAAAATTGCTTAGAATATCACAGTATATCACAGTGTCACAATATCGCAATATTGTATCGTATCATGATACGTATGGTATCGTGAAGTGTTTGTCCACGAAGTCTGCGATGATATCAGAGCAGAGCTGCTGCTTTTCTGCATAGAGAGGAGCCAGATGAGGTGGCTCAGGTATTTTTTGATGATGTCTCCTGGATGTCTCACTGGTGAGGCCTTCTGGACACGTCCCCCCGGAAGGAGACCCTTTGGAAGACGCAGGACTCGCTGGAGGGACCATGTCTCTTGACTGGCTGGGAAATACCTTGGCATCCCCCAAATGAGCTGGAAGAAGTGGCCAGGGGAAAAAGGAAGGTCCAGGCTTCCCTACTTATCTGCTGCCCCTGTGACTGGATGCTGGATAAGCGGAAGAGGATGGATGGATGGATGGATGGAAAATGCTTTACTATAACATGTTCTTGACTCCTAATTACAAAAGGGCTTGACACAAACAATCATTTTTATGCATTAATGCCGTTTTAATGTATTTTTCTTGAACTTTGGATGGTTATTCATGTTTTTCTCAGTATTTCTTCAGCAGGTGCTCCCGATGATTGTCTGCTTTGTTGTCTTAGGGCAGGCTTCTGTGCAATTTTTGGCCCATTTTGAGATGAATTCCCACTGGTACGACCAGTTTTCGGATCGGCCCAATTTTTGGCTCAATCGTGTGTTGTCTCGTTCAGTCTACTTGAGTTTATGAGTTTATTTACAACCAGCTCCTGATCAGAAATTATCCTTGCGATCATCGTGAGGGAATTGGGGCAGGGCTGCGAGCTCACTGGCTTCAAACTCGGACTGCACATGTGTGTGCAGAGTTGAAGTGAAGAGGAGTAGTGCAAGTTAACTGGACTTGCTAGTTTGACAACTTTCAAACCAGCAATGGGTTTAAAAATACACCAAACTGGTCCAAGGAGGAGTGTTTGGGACTCTGGAGATTTCTGCATAAAGAAGATACATCCACCATCTGTGGTTTTATCTGTCCTCTCTTCCTGAATCGCATAGCAGCGAAGCATCTCCCCCACTACTTGCACCGGTGAAGCGCAACGCCGAGCTTCACGGGTCTCCCCAGTACCTAACAGCCTCCATAAAACACTTGTCATGCCCACTAAAATCCCTTGACTTGCCCACGACCCCCCAACACCTGTAAAATCTATTGTATGGCATTTTTACTCACAAAGATGCCTGCAGCTAGTTCTAGCATCTATCAGCTAGTTAATAGAAAGTTGAAAATATAAAGTCAGGGATCAGAATTGGGCTGCCACAAATGATTATTTTGATACTCTGAATAGTCACTGATTATTTTGACGATTAATCAGAAATTGAAGCACTGGGCTACTCCATTCGGTCAAACAAGGGCTGCAATCCAGCAGGTTTTCCCATGTCTCCGTGTTCTAACACACCTGACTCAAATTAAATAGATTCAATAGCCAATCAATCTCTGAACAATGGCTCTTTAACTTGTGGTGGAGCACAGAGACGTGGAGAACCTGCTGGATTGCGGCCCTCATACGACCGAATTGAGTAACCCAGCACCAGCCAGTGGACACTTTTTCAATGAATGTAATCGAAAAATGTGTCCACACTTTTGGCTGATAGTGTGTGTGTGTTTATTTAATTCAAGAAAAGCTGACCAGACAGAAAGGATAAAAAGGCAATGGAAGGTACAGTGGAAATTTTGAGAAGAAAAACAAAGCTTATAAACAATAAACAATTAGTTGATAATGAAATTAGTTGCTGACTATTTTCAGGAATGCGGTAACAGGTGCGTTTTTTTTGGGAGGATTGCAAATTTCCTGTTATTTTATGTTATTTTCTCTGTGGCACGTCACAGCGTCGGACGTGTCCTGTGTGGACGTACAGTGAGCGGTCAAGTCGTATCTTGACCGTTTACAGTAGCTATTTATGTTAAATTGCAATTGAACATGTAGACCTGATAAAGTGAATGATGTGTGTGTATATAAAATGTTTACGTAAATGGTCCAAAACTCTTTTTGCTTTATATTAATGATATTTGTAATGTTACAGATCTGTTGAACTTTATTGTTTCGCTGACGATACAAATATGTTTTGTTCAGGGAAAAATTTGGACGAACTTTTGTCTGCTGTTGAAAAAGAATTAGATCTACTCAAAATCTGGTTTGATGTCAACAGATTATCACTCAGTATTAAAAAAACTAAATTTATGGTTTTTGGAAATCGAAACAAAATTGACAGGGACATTAAATTAAAAATATGCAAAGCTGAGATTGATAGGGTCACAGAAATAAAATTTTTGGGGGTGGTTATTGACCACAAAGTTACATGGAAACCACATGTTTGTTATATTACGGGAAAGATTTCAAAGATGATCGCAATTTTGTACAAATCAAGAAACATAGTAAACTATAAGGCCTTACAAATCTATTGTTCACTCATACTTCCTTATCATATTGTGTGGAAGTTTGGGAATTGACAACAAAAACAACTCTTGATGCAATAGTTCTCCTACAAAAGCGTACCATCCGGATCATTAATAAGGCAGATTATTCTGCACATACTTACCTGTTTATGAAATCACATGTTATGAAATTCATTGATTTAGTATATTATAAAATAATGCAAATAATGTATAAAGCTAAATTAAAAATACTCCCAGTCAGGATACAAACATTTTATGCAACTCAAGAGCCCAAGTATGATTTCAGAGATGTCTGCAGGTTTATTGCTCCAGAGGCAAAAAAAGAAATTAAAAGAAGATGTGTATCTGTAGTTGGGGTTTCATTATGGAATAGTGCTAATGTTAATATACGATCTTGTGGTACCTTTTTTGTTTTTAAAAGGACGGTTTCTAAACATATTTTTGGCAGATACAAGAGTTTATAATTTATGAAGGATGGGTTATTTATTTATTTATGACTTTGCTTCATTATTCTTTTGTCTTGATTTAATGTATTGATGTTTTTGTGTTTTTTTCTTTTCTTTATTAGTAACATGTTAAAGGGTAGCTGACCTTGTTAAGATGGACAGTCTTAGGTATAAGCATTATGCTTCAGAGACAGAGGCTCATGTCGCTCCAATTTTAGATTTGAATTTTATGAAGAAGTGTGGAATCCACCAGTCAAGACGTTGGTATGAAAAGCCACTGCTGTGGTCTGTTTTCTGGTCTCATCTCACTGTCTGCTTCACTGTGGGTCTGAGATGCTGAAAGGTTCTGGACAATCAGGGGTAAACCATCTGGATGTCTTGGCAAATTGAATAATCAAGGGCCAATCCCCATCCCCGTTAGCAGTTATTGATTGCTGACTCCAGAGAACAGATTGGAAACGGCAGCAAAGGGCTTCAACAGAACAGATGGAAAACAAATTAGTTGTCTGATCTGTTTAAGATGACTCAGAGGCCACAACACACAAATGGAAGTGTCTGCTGACCTTTTTGGAATAATACTTAATTGGGAAACAAATGTTTTTAAGCTGCACTATAAGAGGATGTTTCTGAAATACATATCATGTTGGTACTCGCTGATACGTATACAGTGTTTGTGGAGCGCTAGGCTAGTTTTCTAATATTTTATTTATGCAAAATGTTGGTTTCTCAGTATTTTTAACTTATCTTTCCATAAGTTACCATAACCTGTTGAGGGGATTTGTGGAAAATAAGCTTGTACTGAGTCATTGATGCAATATTGATAGAAGCTTCCCCTCTTAATAAGCAACCTACTGCAGTCATCTCACAGCTTTATTAAGTTACGGCTGATGCAAGTGGAACATTTTTTAGTATTACTCATTTACAGTGAATACAGTAAACTACCGGAAGTGGTTGAGTTCACTGTGAAGGTTGTGCATTTACTGACAAGCTCTTGATTTGCTTCATTTTGCACATAAAGCGCTAGCTGTGCATGGGTCTTGCTGGTTTTAGTTTTTTTTTTTTTTTTTAACAGGGTGGTATGTTTTTGTTGTATCTGTTTTTTGTATATTTTTGATGGTTTGCATGTTTTTCTTCTTTTTTTTTGTGGTTTACCAGCAGATTTCCTTTTTTATACTTCCTCATTTGACATAATATCTGCCTTTTCTTGACTTGTCCAGTTTTTGTTTTTTTTTACATTATATTAATTGATTCTTAAAAGGGGATGTTTTTGCATGATTGTATATTTCTTTTGCGTATTTTGTAATTTTTGGCAGGAGGTTGTCTTTTAGAATTTATTTTTCTTCTACACCATTTTTTTTCTATTCGATCGGCAAAAATACCATTATTGAAAACTTTTGTCAAATTTTTGGGGGGATTTATTTTTGAAATCGCTAAAATTTTAGTTGTTAAATAATTTTGTGTCCTAGCTGTGGTACTTCTTGAGTGGTGAAGCCATTCTTTTGTGTGAGTATCTTGACATCAACAGTGTGCAAGGACTGAGTTTTTATAGCTGCGCAGTTCCAGAAAGTGGAAATTACAGTCTGTGTAGTAGGTGAATCTATTACACACTGAAGTATCAAGATACAGAATCAACTAAATGAAAAGATTTAAATGTTTGCAACTCCAGAGCAGAGGATTATTGAGCCTTCTTTTCCTCATCTCATGAAGCACAAATATCATGAAGTCATGAGTCCTTTACTGCTTTACACTCTCCTTGGTCCTGTGGATGCATTAAAACATTATGTAATTACATAAAAAGGAGTCCTCCTCCAATTACAACACACTGGAAACAAAATGGTATGCTTTATGCATCTGGTTTAGCCTCCTGTGGGTTGAAACCAGACTATCTCCACACCTCATCCCTACCATTTCCAGCTATAAAACATATGCATCACCAGCAACTCCAGGACAAAAAACATACATAAACCAGGCATTGGTTACAGTATTCACAACTACTGCTAAATTAGATTAAGCAATTACCGTTACATGGAGAAAAGTAGGGAGGTCCCAATACCACTTTTTTGCCGACCAAGTACAAGTACAAGTGCTTGCATTTGAGTACTTGCCAATACCAAGTACCGATCCGAGTAATTAATGGGGATAAGTGAAATAAGTGAAAGCCGTTTCTTTTCTTCTTATTATTATTCTTTTTTTCTGTTTTTTAGTTTGGTTATTTGTTTTAAATAAAGAGAAGCATCTCTGCATGCTCAGGTGTGATGCGGGCATGTTTGTTCATTGTGGGCAATGATTGTTCGACCCACAGCCTCCGGAGCTCGGAGATCACAACGACAAACGTAAATAGTCCGCTAACAGTAGAAAAACAAAAAAGCATTGATTTAATATTTATTTATTTTGTATGTGACCATGGTATAAGCGGGATACGACCTCGTAAGAAATAAAAGAAATAAAAGCTTATAAAAAGAGGTCATAAGCTTATAAACAGCCTCTGATGCAGCTGCAGTTTGCTGTATTTTAGCAGCATCGTCATAATTTTGCATATTTAAACTCATACCAGCTTAACGAACATAAACTTGGAAAGCGTAGGAAACAGAATTAGTAATAAACTTACCACTGACAAAGTGAATCCTGAATGAAATGTCCATAACTGTATGTGGGGGAACCGCAGGTCCGATGGGAGGGAGGCAGGGATAAAAAGTCCGCTCCGACCACTACCAACATTTTTAAAAGTATTCCAGGGACATGATACGGGTCAGATATATTTTCTCTCCTCGTGTAATGGAAAAACGTCATCTAATTTAAAAAAGATGTAAACTCAAATCCGCGCACCGCTCACGTTGAAGAGTATTTTCCTGTCACCATGGCGGCGTAAACACCGCAAGTCCCGTGACGTCCGGTATCGGGTGCTGTCGGGAGCGAGTATTTCACGAGTACGAGTACAGCAGAATAGGCCAGTATCGGAGCGAGTACCAATACTGGCATTGGTATCGGGACATCCCCCTGGCAGCCCAAACGTCTGCGCCTCTAAGTTATTTTCATGCTACAGAGACAGCGTAGATTTAGGCCACGTTTACACTAAACCGTTAATGTAAAACGGGGACATCTTATCTGCATCCATACCTTCTTTTTTTTAATGAATCATTAAAGGCATGATGCAAGCAAAATACTGTCTATTTGCACATACCGAGCATGTGAGCAGATGCATGTGTATTACATCAGCATGCAAACAGGAAGTTAATTTCTCTGACTAGCGAAGTCATGCTGCACAGAGAAAAACAGATTTTCTTTTTTATTTGGAGTGACATTGAGGTGGTGGTCTTGCTAAGAGTAATAAATGACTATAAAACTTTTATGGCCAAGCAAAATGTCTACTGGGAGTCAAGTTGTTTAGGCTACTTTCCTGTAGCGCGCTATGCTAATTGCTATCAGTCTGGTGGGTTTTACTGTCGTCACTTTCTTTCATTAAACACCAGGTAAATGTGGAGAATCTATGGTAGCACCTAAATGCGTACTCGTTCAAGCACTTACGTGGTCTAGTGTAGATGTGGCCTTAGATGATTATCTACAGAGGTTTAGAAGTTGACTCAAACACCCTGAACGACTCATCTGCTCCCACACTTGTTTCCTCTGCTTGCTCAAATCCAAATAAGCATAATGACTTGTTTTTCTTGAACAGGAAATTTGTTCTGGTTTGCTGTTAGTCAGCATTATAAAGTCTTTGGTTAGTTGTTTTGTAATGCTAGACGCTTCATACTGTATAGCAGTTAATATTTCAATCAACAAGCCTGCAAAGTAGTGCAGAACCAATATGCACAAAATATTACTCCTTTAGCAGCTGAAAATAGAAAATCGAAGAAAATCCAATAAAGTGATTTAATAAAACGAAATGCATGGCTGTGTCCAGTTTGGTTGTGAGATTCTTCAAATAAGCTCTGAATCATTTTGCTACTAACAGTTCAAGCTGAAGCTGTATCAGCCTGACGTAAAGCAGTCTGCTCTTATCACACCGATGTGAAGGATAAGGGAGGAGGAAGAGCAGAACACAACTTCCTGATCAACGCTGTGATAACTGAATAATGATGTGTCCTCATCTCTGCACAGAAAGACCATCTTGTCTTAACTCCTTTCCTTCCATTTGCATCTAACTTGCTGTGTAACCTCGTTCGCCTTACTGAAAATGCAATCCTCAGCCTGATTCTGACCAGCTTAACTTCAGTTATAGTGCGCATACTCTCTCTCTATGAGGTGTGTAGCACAGTATCATTTTATGAACTGCTATAATTGAAACCAATGCAGCCTGATTAATAAGCTCTTGTATAAATCTCACTCATAAATTAAATATTTGAATCTCCTCTGACTATAAAGCAATAAGTTGGAGATGCTTCTCTAAAATTAACATAATGTTGAATCAACACCTTTTTATTAGAGCTATGTCAAACCAGAGCATAAGGTAGTAGTTACTGCCGGGCTGCTGCACTATGCTCTTTAAGTTTGAGGTACCTAATAAAAAGCACATTAAGGAGGATGAAATATTGGATAAAAGCACTGTGTGTTCAACTTTGAAACTATTCTGTGGTCTCTAAAGAGGAGTCTACTAGTATATGCATGAAACAGTGTAAATGGTGCAACGGTTCAAAAGTATACACTTGTAAGTCCCACTTCGTGCAGCAGGAAGCAATATGTAACAGCTCATCTAGCTGAGAAATAGTTACACCCCTATTAGCTGTGGAGTAACTAACCTTTTGACTTCTGCAGTTTATTCCTGGGTCAGCATGTACAGTCATCGGGTTCCTGGACCCTGAGCGGAACCTATTGTAGAAGACTGCAAAAAAAGCATTTTTTTACCTCAAGGGCGAGGGCCACACAAGTTATCTGTTAAAGACACGAAAGATTTCACTGTCATAGCATGAGAAGCTCAGTTGTAGCACAGTAACACATCAGTCAGTTGTTTAATAAACTCTAATAGGCAGAAGATGATGTTCAGCTAGCCGCTAGTCTGCAGCAAAGCTATGCAGAAGTATTTAAAATTAAAATAAATTGAAGATCAAAGTTGTCCCAAACCCTCTTAGAAGGCAAAATAATCCATTCAAATTAATCCACTTAAAAAATTAAAAAATAAAAAGCATGATTTAGAATTTTTAAAAGAACATTTAATGTAAAGTGGGAAGCGGTTGTTTTCTCTTTTAGCTCCCTGCCAACACTTCTACCGAAGTGGAGATCCCTCATGCACTACGAGTAATGAGACACACAGGACACCTTTCTTGGAACTTCATGCTGGATCTCTCTCGGTCATCTGTGTGAAAAAGTGTTTGCCCCCTTCCTGATTTCTTACCTTTTTGCATGTTTGTCACACTTTTTTGCAGGTTTTTATTAGGGGGGATCCAAGCCTCCATGGCCTTGTGTGAAAAAGTGATTGCCCCCTCTGTTAAAACATAAATTAAATGTGGTTTATCACATCTTTGGAAAGCTGAGTTCAATTTCTCTAATCACACCAAGGCTGTATTACTGCCACACTTGGTCTCAATCAAGAAATCACTTAAATAGGACCTGCCTGATGAATTTACAGTAAGTAGACCAAAAGATCCTCAAAAGCTAGATCATGCTGCAATCCAAAGAAATTCAGGAAAAAATGAGAAACAAAGTAACTGAGATATATCAGTCTGGAAAAGGTCACAAAGCCATTTCTAAAGCTTTGGGACTCCAGAGAACCACAGTGTGAGCCAATATCCACAAATGGTGAAAACATGGAACAGTGGTGAACCTTCCCAGGAGTGGCCGGCCGATCAAAATTAAGCCAAGAGCACAGCGACGACTCATCCAAGAGGTCACAAAAGACCCCAGAACAACATCCAAGAACTGCAGGCCTCACTTGCCTCAATTAAGGTCAGTGTTCATGACTCCACCATCAGAAAGAGACTGGGGGGCAAAAATGGTCTGCATGGCAGAGTTCCAAGACCAAAACCACTGCTGAGCAAAAAGAACATAAAGGCTCATTTCAGTTTTGCCAGAAAGCATTTTGATGATCCCCAAGACTTTTGGGAAAATACTCTGTGGACTGACGAGACAAAAGTTGAACTTTTTGGAAGGTGTAGGTCCCATTACATCTGGCGTAAAAGTAACACGGCATTTCAGAAAAGGAACATCATAGCAACAGTAAAATATGGTGGTGGTAGTGTGATGGTCTGGGGCTGTTTAGCTGCTTCAGGACCTGGAAGACTTGCTGTGGTAAATGGAACCATGAATTCTGCTGTTTACCAAAAAATCCTGAAGGAGAATGTCCAGCCAACTGTTGGTGACCTCAAGCTGAAGCGCACTTGGGTTCTGCAGCAGGACAATGATCCAAAACACACCAGCAAGTCCACCTCTGAATGGCTTAAGAACAACAAAATGAAGACTTTGGAGTGGCCTAGTCAATGTCCTGACCTGAATCCAATTGAGATGCTGTGGCATGACCTTAAAAAGGCGGTTCATGCTGGAAAAGCCTTCCAATGTGGCTGAATTATAACAATTCTGCAAAGATGAGTGGAACAAAATTCCTCCACAGCGCTGTAGAAGACTCACTGCCAGATATCACAAACGTTTGATTGCGGTTGTTGCTGCTAAGGGTGGCCCAACTAGTTATTAGGTTTAGGGGGCAATCACTTTTTCATGCAGGGCCATTTAAGTTTGGATTTTTTTTCCCCCTTACTAATAAAAATCTTCATTTAAAAACTGCATTTTCTGTTTACTTGTGTTATCTTTGTCTCACATTTAAATTTGTTTGATGATCTGAAACATTTAAGTGTGACTAACATGCGAAAAAGTAAGAAATCAGGAAGGGGGCAAACACTTTTTCACACAGCTGTATGTGCATAGATTGTCTATTAGTGACAGACATCACACTCTAACAGGTGGTGACCCCACCAGCTGGACTGGAGTTTTGCCATCTCTTTCCACTTGCGTCACGGCGTGATGACGACAGTTTCGTCCTCAGAACGTTCAGAAAACAACCATGAGACTGCACAGCCTACTATGACCTGAAGAATATTTCAAGGATGAAAGATCTGATGTCTCAGCAGGACCTGGAAAAACTAGTCCATGCATTCATCTTCAGTCAGCTTGATTATTGTAGACATTTGGGTCAACAACCCAAATGTTTGGGTTTAAATAACACAGAAATTAGTTGGTCCCTTTTTAACCCAGCAGTTTGACCCAGGAGTTTTTCGTGTGTAATGTGTTTGACAAAGTTTAAAGGAGTCCATTACTACATCAGATTTCTGACCTGGTTGGTGGTATACATTGAAGTTCTGTGGTGACCTGCAGTTGTTTCTCTTTGGTTCCAAAAACAATCACCTCAGTTTTGTTTTGCTGAAGAAAGTTGAGGCACATCCAGTCATTAATCTCCTCAATGCATTTACAAAGAGCCTGTGCAGGGCTTCGGTCTCCTGGTGACATTGTAGTATGTATCTGTGTGTCACCTGCGTAGCTATGGTAACTAATATTGTTGTTCTTTATAACCTGGGCCAGTGGGAGCATGTAGATGTTAAACAGAAGAGGCCCCAGGATGGAGTCCTGGGGAACTCCACATGTAATTCTTGTCTGCTCAGTTGTAGTTACCTACTGACACAAAGTACTTCCTTTTCTCCAAGTTCATTTTGAACCAGATTAGTACAGAACCAGAGAAATCCACCCAGCTCACTAGTCGTTGGAGTAGTATAATGTGGTCAACCTATCAAATGCAGCACTGAGATCCAGTAAAACCAACATTGACATTTTCCCGCCATCTGTATTCAGACTGTATGTAATTATTGACTTTGGTCAGAGCAGTCTCAGTGCTGTGGTGCTGTCTAAAACTTGACTGGAAGACATCATAGTAGTTGTTTTGTCTGAAAAAGTCATTAAGTTGATTTTAAAAAGGGGGGCTTTTTCAAAGATCTTACATAAAAATTGAATGTTGGAGATTGGCCTTTAGTTGTTCATTCGTGTCTTGTCTAGATTGTCTCTGTTTAGTTTAATTCCAGCTGTTTTCAGTGCCTCTGAGCAAACACTCAACATTCGAGATGAGTTCACAATCTGAAACAGAAATAACTCCAGAATCTTTGAGACCTTTGTGGGAAAAAACCCCACCTCATTCAACATTTACTTCCTTTGTTGTCCATTTACCAGATAAATTGTACCTAATACCAACTGAAGCTGTTATCTTTACTGCCTACAGGTACATATGATTGATCATTTTTTTCTCCACAAATCATTGATCAAAATACAAAAATCCAGGTGTTCCCACTATATAAAGCAGGGTTTCTCAATCCTGGACCTCGAGGACCCCTGCCCTACAGGTTTTCATGATGTTCATACTTTGACACACCTGACTTGGATGAATGGCGCGTTAGCAGCTTGCAAACAACTTGAGGAGCAGTTCAGTTGATCTGAATCAGGTGTGGTGGAGTTGGAAACCTGGAATACAGGACAGGGCTCCCAAAGGACCAGGATTGAGAAACCCTGATACAGTATAAAGTATTTTATCATTCACTTGAACTTAAATATTTTTAAATGAATCCAAATGAATGTAACTTTGTGTGAACTACCCCAGCTCTGGATGACTGAGAATAGCTGTTATTTATATAAACTCTAATAAAGGAGTGGGTGCTGATTGAATATGTTGCGGGTTAAATGCCAGGGTTCTATCTTTATTTCAGTCTGGCTGCGAAATGACGTCACTCTCGATTCTCACAGCACTGTCTGAGGTGCAGTGAGATTATTATGAGGAGGTCAGACCTCCTGGAAAAACACTGACCTCACTGTAATAAAGCACAATGTTATACATGCTTCCACTCAGCTGACTAAATTAAAGTCTTATGATCCTCTCTCTGGAGGCAGAAAGAGTCCAGACTCATCACATAAATAATTGCATATGAATTATAAAAAGAATGAAAATCACATTGTGAGACAGCACTGAATGACTAAAAGTGGAGGCAATAGCATTAGTGTACAGGTTAATTCTTTTTTTTTTTTTTTTTTTATCTCAGACACATATCATAATGTCTGTAGGGAGAAGCCAAACCCAAAATTGTTCCAGTTGCCGACAGTTTGTAAAATATAAGCCACCAATTATTTGTTC